>KQ758891.1:277872-292696 GCA_001462505.1 Aurantiochytrium sp. T66 | reverse complement strand
GGGCAGCGTCGTGGTTTGGCAACGTGGTTTGGATTGCGGCGGGAAATGATGATGATTCTTTTCTTTTCGCTGTTCTATTTAGGCGTTCCACTAGTGTGTTCTTTCGATAGGGGCGGTACAAGCGCCGGTACTGGGCCGCCTACGTTCGTCACGGTCTTCTACTAGCGTGCGACACGTCATCATCTCTCAAGCGCGGCTAGCTGTCGAGAAACTCTTCGTCAAGCAGACTTCAGAAGCGGCGTGTAATACGACTCAGTCGGACACGTACGTACAGGGCGCAAGAATAGAATGGCCAGAGTGGCCAGAACCCAGAAAAGAGGCTAAATAATGGTCCAAATTTAGAGACCCCCCGAGCGATTTTGTCCCCGCCTACTATTCTTATCGAAGAAGATCAAAAACCCTGGTCCCCGAGCCAGGCACTCGAGGGGCGCGTCCTGCCGGCTGCGACGCCAACGCTCGCGGCGCCGGGCGGCCCCGTCGAGGCGCGGCGCGCGTCCCCGCAACCGCGCGCTCGGGCGGTGCGGAGTCCTCGCTCGCTCCCTGGTTGGCCTCGAGAGTGCGGCAACGACGACGACGACGACGACGGCTACGACCTCGTGGTCGACTTCGAGCTCGAGACCTTTCGCGAGCAGGCGCCGGCCGGGGCGATAATGGACACCGAGGCGGCGCGGAAGCTGGCCCAGGCGGCAGAGCGCACGCGAGCGCTCCGCGCGGCCGCGGTGGCGGAGAATGCTCCGGAAAAGGTGCAGGCGCGCCGCGCCGAGGTGGAGGCCAACAAGAAGAAGCTCATCTCGGACGTGAAGAAGACGACGGGCTTTGTGAAAAAGGTCAAGACCATCTCGGAGGACTCTGGCGAGCAGCTCGCCGCCGACGCGACCAAGCTCAACCTGCGCAGATACGTGAGCGAGATCGTGTCCAATCTCATGGACGCCTCGATCAAGTCCAAAGACGTCACGGGGGTCATCCGCCTCGTCAACGTCATGCACCAGCGCTACGACGAGTTCTCGGACCCCTTTTGCCAGGCCATCAACGATGAGTTCGACAAGATCGAGGCGTCGCTTGACCCCAAAGATGTGGCGCGAAGGCGCGTGCTTCTCCGCATCGCCGGCGAGCTCGTCCTGTGCGGAGTGGTTGACTCGGTCGCCTTCCTGGTCAAGATCCTGCGACGCATGTGTCAGGTCCCGGTCCGCGCCAAGGACGAGACTTCGGATTTGGCCAAGAATCCTCTAGGCGATCTCGCGCTGACTAACCTGACCGGCATCAATGGGCTCTTGCGCGTCGCGGGGCTCGAACTCGTCGGATGCGTACCGCGCTGCCTCCAGGACCAGCGCGCCGCGCTCCTCGCGGAGGAGTTCCCTTGCGTGCCCGCCGAGACACGCGCCCGCTGCCAGCAAATGATCGCCGTGTACCGCGCCAGCCTGCTGGTGCGCCTCCACAAGGAGCAAATCGCGCTGCAAAAGCGCGAAAAGAGCAACAAGGACCGCGCGTTGAACCACGGAACGCTCGACGAGGGCGTCGCCAAGGCCTTCGAGGAGCGACGAGCCGATGTCGACCGCATGGAGGAAGGTGCCGCCACGCTGTGCGATCTGACCGACGCCGACCCGCCCGAGCCCCCGCCGCCGCTCGACGAGGGGGAGCCTGAGAAGGCGACGGAAGTGGCAGTCTGGGCGCGCAAACGCGGGCTCTCTGGGGAAATGGAGGGTCTGTCGCCCGACGCCATTGCGTACGGGTCCGAGGAGACACGCGCTTTTTACCAGGACCTTCCCGACCTCATCGACACGCTCCCCGGGGCGCTCTTTGCTTCAACGTCGAGCGCGCTGCTATCTAAATCTGCAAACGCCCTCGTGGCCGGCCACCGAGAGGCGGTGCAGCACGCGCACGCCACGAACGCGGCCGCCAAGGCCTCAAAGGCCGCGGCTGCCCAATCTGCGCATTCCGCTTCGGGCGTCTCCACAAAGGGCACGCTCGACGGCGCCCTTAGCCAGCTCAGCATTTCAGCCAAACCGCCAAGACCGGGCGCTTCCCTGACCTCCAGTTCTTCCGCAAAACCGGGGGCCGAGGGCGAGGCCGCGGGCGACCAGGTTGTCGACGCTGACGCAGGCTACAACGACCTCGAGTACCTTGAGCACAACGGCGACGACGATAGCGATGATGACGATGACTTCGACGATGCCGACGATGATGACAGCGATGGGGACGCGGATAGGGGCGCGGATGGCAAAAACCAGGGCTCGCGCACGGCGGTGCAGACGGAGGCGCTGCGCAGCCGACTGCAGTCGTGCCTGACGCGCAGTGCCACGGAGAGTTTTGCGGTTGACTTTTGCCACATGCACACCAAGAATCTGCTCAAGCGTCTCATCAAGGAGCTGAAGCGCGCCCCGTGGAGCCGGCTCGAGCTCTTGCCGTACTATGCGCGGATCGCCGCAATTCTTTCGCCGATTTTCCCGCGCATCGGCCAAGAGCTCATGGCCCACCTCGAGGGCGAGTTCAAAGCGCTGTGCCGCTTCGATGACCCCCGTAGACTCGAGAGCCGCCTGCGCAACGCGCGATATATTGGGGAGCTCGTCAAATTTGGCCACGTCGAAGAGCTTCGCGCAGGGCCGGAAAAGGCGTACTTTGTGTGGACCAACTGCTTTCGGGAGTTTCGGGGCCAAAACGTCAACTGCGCGTGCGCACTCTTTGAGACGGCGGGGCGCTATCTCTTTCGCAACGAGTCGACGCACAAGGAAACGACGCGGTACCTGCAGCAGCTCGTCGCGCTGTCCAAGTCGCAGCCGCTCAACGCGGCCGAAAAGTCCCTCGTCGAGAACGCCTTTTACTACATCGTGCCCCCGGCCAGCTCGCAGCTGCGCAAGACGCGCGAACGCAGCGACGAGGAGCGCTTCATTCGCTACCTTTTGTTCGAGTTTTTGGGGAGCGAGCTGGACAAGAACCACTTTGCGGGCCGCGCCCAGCAAGGCGAGCGGTACCGCCCCCCGCGCAAGAGCCTGAAGACGCGCCGGCGCGAGCAGACGGCCTTCGTGGTGAAAATGCTGAAAAAGCTCGACTGGAGCGAAGACGGTCGCCCCGGCACGGTACGGCTCATTGCGCGCTGCGTGCTGGCCGTGAGCAAGAAGCGCGCGCTTGTGCTGGACGAGGTGTGCGACTGCCTTGCGCTCCTCTCGTCCTCGTACCCGGAGGCTGGCATCTACCTCGCGGACCTGACCCTTGAGCGCCTCGAGCGCGTGCTCGAGACAAACGATCGCAGGAATTACCAAAAGACCATCGGCTACGCCCGTCTGCTGGCCGAACTCTTTAATTACCGCATCGTGGACATCAATTCGCTCTTCGACACGCTGTACCTGGTCTTGCACCACGGCCATGCGCTCCCGTGGGACCGCGAGCTGTTGGGCGAGGATTCTGCCGAGGTGCGGGCGCGGCGGCCGCGGGGCCCGTGGCCTGGCGGCTGTGTCGAGGCCGACGCGCCCGAATTCCACCCTCGGGTCCCGTACGCGGCAGACCCGCCCTTTGAGGCTTTCCGTCTTCGCTTAGCCTGCCATCTCCTGACATACGCGCGCGACTTTCTCACGCTGCCGGTCTTTGCGCATCGTCTCAGTCTGTACTGGCTGTACTTGGAGCGCTACCGCCTCGCCAAGGAGTACGTGCCAATGGAAATCGACTTTACCGTCGATGACGTTTACGAGGCGCTCAGCAGACCGGTAGCAGAGCGGCCCCTTTCTCTCGCCGAGGCTGAGCAGCGGCTCGCGCCCATGCAGGTTGTCGCCAAAGAAGAGATGGCCAAGCGCCAGGCGCTCGCCCGTCCGGAAGAAGAGGCGTACGAGTTCAAGGACGAGGGCGAAGAGGACGCGGTTGAGGAGGACGATGAAGAAGATGATGATGAAGAAGACGATGAGAGTGATGAAGAAGAAGAAGAAGAAGAAGACGAGGATAGTGATGAGGAAGCAAGTGAAGAGGACGAAGCGGGCGTCTTTGACGAGCACGGCGGCGCGCAAGCCATCGACGACGACGACGACGACGACGACGAAGACGACGAAGACGAGGATGATGAAGACGACGAAGACGAGGACGAAAGCGACGAGGATAGCGACGAAGACGATGACAGCGATGAAGACGAGGAGGCCAGCGACGAGGACTTTAGCTCGGACATGTCCGACGATGACGACGTGCACTTTCGCACGGCCGAGGACGAAGAGTTTGAGCAGGAATACGCTTTGCTCATGCAAGAAACAATGAAGAACGCGAGCAGGGCAGCCTCGCGTCGCAAGGTGGACCCAGACCGCATGTCGATCCCAGTGAACCTGCTGAGCGGCTTGGGCGTGAACAAGGACGCCCCAAAGCCGCCGTCGGCCTCTCTTGCGTCATCGTCATCTTCGTCGTCAGCCTCTGCGTCGTCCTCTACGACGGCGGCAGAAATGCCCTCATCCGTGCAGCCGGGGGTCGTTTCCCTCAAACTTTTGACGAGAAGCACCAAGGGCAAGTTTGAGGCCGCGCTGCCCATCGCGCTCCCGAGTAAGTCGGCCCTCGCGCGCTCGGTGGAAAAGCAAAAGCAGGCCCAGGAGGAAGAACTCCAGATCCTCAAGCAGCGTCTCGTCGAGTTCGAGTCCCGCGAGTCAGAAAGCCACGGCGCGTCGGAGCATGACCCTTTCGGCGGTGGCGGCGGCAATTTGCGGTCCGGCGCCTTTGGGAATTATCGTGGATCACGCGGAGGCCGAGGCGCCGGCTCCAAAGACCGCCGCGGCGAGAGCGCGTACCAGCGCGTTTTCGGCGATAAGGGATGAGAATAGCCTCAACGTATACCATGGTAATGAAATGATTTGATTGAGCAACGCTGTTTTGGGATGATGAGAGCTCCCGCGAGGAGATTTCACCACAGGCGCGCACACGAACATCAATCAACGCTGTGCGCGATTCCGAGCACTTGCGCAAGCGAATAACCTGGATTGGCTTGGAAACTACCGTGGCACGTATGTACGTACTGGTTCGTGCGAGAAAGCTATTGCATTCCAAACCACTTCACTTCGCAGAGCGTGGTCCTCTCCGCAAGAAAGCGCAGAAGCTGTGCAGCACGTCCGGCACGCTCGCTTTCTCCGAGCGAAGAGGTTAGCGTACGTAGGCCTACTACTACCTATGTGCGTACGTAAGTACCATGGTACGTACTAGTACGTAGCCTACATGAAGAAGCGGTTTCGTTTACATATCCCGAACCCCGGCTCTCTCGCTCGCAGCGGCCGCGGCCGCGCACCGGCGGCAGCGACAGAGGAGAGGAGCGCGCCATGGGCAAGGCCCGCGCGCGCGGCAAGGCCGCCGAGGGCGCGAAGATGGCGGCGTCGGGCAGCATCATGGACATGTTCCAGGCGCGCAAGCGGCGCCGCGCGGTCGACGCGCGCAAGGGCCCCGCGGCGGCGGCGGCGCAGGCCAGGGAGACCGGCGCGCAGCGGGCCGAGGCACCGCGCAAGGCCCTGCGCGTCGAGGAGAAGAAGCCGGCGCCCAAGGAGCCACGGGTTCCCGCGCACAAGGACCGTGAGGCGGTCGTCGACCTTTCCTCCGAGCCGGCGAAGCGGTCGCCCTCGACGTCCTCGCCGACCTCGTCCTCGGCAGCGGCGGCGGACGCGGAGCCCGAGGTCCTTGTGGACTCTTTCGCGTACCGCAAGGAGCTCGAGAAGGTCGAGGCCCAGGAGCGCGGTCGCGAAGATCTGCCCCACGCCACGTACGCGACCGTGCACTACGAGCCGCGCGGCGTCTCGGAGGACACCTTGCAGCGCGAGTACGGTCGCAGCCCGCGGGAGATCTTCAACGCCAACGTGAACAACTGCAAGGTGACGCAGTACGTGCTTGACACGTACGCGGTGCCGGAGAACTTTGACCGGAGCCTCAAGTACGGCCCGCGAAGCGGCATCTGCTTCGAGGAGCGCCTCGTGTCGGCGTACGAGCAGGGCCTCCTGGCGCCCAAGGACCCCGCAAAGGCGCCCGCAAAGATGTGCCGCGAGTGCGGGACCACGGGCCACTTTTGCTGGGAGTGCCCCACGCTCGTGGCGTGAGGGAGACCGCCGCGACGCGGATCAGATCGCCTCGTGCCGGCGTACGAGCGGGGCCTCCTGGCGCCCAAGGACCCCGCAAAGGCGCCCGCGAAGATGTGCCGCGAGTGCGGGATCACGGGGCACTTTTCCCGGGATTTTCCCATGCGACTCGGATCAAGGCTTGTAACTTTTATGTGGTACAAAGACCAAGTGCATCTCTGCAAACTTGTGCAAAGCCAATTTTGCAAAGACATTTCGCGCGCAGAACACAGTGCGAGAGAGACATCTGCTTCTCGGATGAAAAAAGGACTACCTACGTCATACAAGCCCCCCGCGCGGGGCATTACATATTACACACTGGACCCCACCCTCGTCTGTGTTCACGTCTTACTCCTTGTTTTTCTTCTGCGCAGCCTTGCGAAAGAAATGCGCGATCGTTGCCGCGGCGGCTTTTCTGTCTTCTGGAGCACGCGAAGGAGAGGGGCCAGCGGCAGGGCCTACTGCAAATGCCGAGGACGATGATACTTTGGTAGCCTTGGGCTTGATTTCCTGCTTGGCCTTCTTTGTGATGGGTTTCTCCGGCTGCGGCAAATCCTGCAGCTTGACGATGAGCACTTTCCGTCCTTGGAGGCCGATTCGAGCCGCAAAGTCTTTGAGAAGGGAGAGCACGCGCGGCCAGGAGCCCCCCGCGAGGCCGCAACCGATCAGGTACGGGAAGGCGATGACCTTTTGCGAAGTGTCGGTCTCGATGAGGTTGAGGCACTCTTTGAGCCAGCGATAGCGCATTTCGTGTGTCTCCCTCGGCGGGTCGGGCTTGCCCGGCTTGTGCTGCGAGAAGAGGTTGCACACCGGGGCGCGAACGGCAATCGTTCCGAGCGGGTCCCAGCCGGCCTTCTTCACGCGCCAATTGCGACGCGCGTACACGTCAGCATGTGGATACTTGACGAAAATCGCTTTCGCGATTCCCTTTGGGCCCGTAGTCATGGTGTTGCACTGGTGGCAGATGAGGCAGTCCTCAAAGCGGTCGGGGATGTCGAGCAGGTCGCCAACGATGAGCTCGGGCGAGCCTCCTTCCTTGGCGGCCGGGCCCTCGGGCCCTTGGCGTTTACGTGCCCCTTTCCCACCTAGACCCCCATCGGCGGCGGCTGTTGTGTCGCTCGTCTTATTTTTCAAGGAGACCACTTGGGGCGATGAACTCGTAGGAGTGGTCCCGCTTTTGTTATGGGAGTTGTTGCTATCGCGCGGCAGCGTTCCGTCAGCCTCAGCCTCCCGAGGCATTCGCTCCGCCTCGCGATCGGAGACCACGCGGCGGTCGTCGCTCTCCAGCTCCGGGCCGCCGTCGTCGTTGTTCTTGCTGCCGCGGTCGTCCTTGTCCGCGCACATCGTGAGCGCCGCGGCCGTAGCCGGCGAGTCGCAATTCGCGCCCGCGGACGGATACGGACGGGACCCGCGACGGATAGTGCCCCCAGAAGAGACGGCGGCGGCGACGGCCGCGGGCAACGCGCGGGGGTCGCCGCGGGCGGCGCCTCGACGCTACGGCGAGGCGCGGCGCGGGCTCCGGCGCGGGCGCGGGGCCGAAGCGAGTTTGTGGGCGGCGGGGACCTGGAGCTTGAAAGGATTTCATGAGACGGTTATGGACAACCGCATAGACGTTACTTGAAACCTCATGTTGGACCTCTTTCGTTCTCGATTAGGCCTCTTCGTACGTACTCCATACTTGCTCGACCGCTTGCTGGAGATCATCGATCGTGCGCGTGCTAGCTAGAGGCCTAGCCTACAACCAGTTTGTTGATGATTATCTTTGCTCTTCGAGAGGAGCCTCCCTTTTCGTGCCCGTTGCAAAACACATCGTAGTTTGATGCTTGTTAGGCCACCAACTTGAAGGCGAGCATTGCGAGCTCGCCGAGTCGTAACGCCATGGGGGTACTACGTACCGTGACGTACGACTGACGTACGTACGTACTACGTACGTACCGGTACGTACGCCAGCGCCGTGGACTCGGAGTGCGGCCACCCCAAGGCCCAAAGGAAGGACGCCCCAAGTCTCACAAGAGCAAGGAAGGATCAACACACTGGATTCTGCACGCCGCGGCGAGGGCGCAGTCGCGCGGCCGCCGCCTTTACTTCGTTTGAATCAGGGAGGCGGCGCTCCACTGGACAGGCGGCCTGCGTCTTACTAGCGCCGCGCCGAGATGGCTTCGTCGAGCGCGTGCACCGCCTGCGATTCTCAGTCAGGCCTGCTCGAGCTCGCTCGCTCGCTGGCTGGCTCGCTCGCTGGGCCAGCGAGCTCCAGCCTGCGGCGCGACGAGACGGCGGGCGCCCTGCCGGCGTCATGAGCAACCGCGCAACGGAGGGCGGCAGCCAGCGCCGCGGTCCGAGGCCTGGGGTCCGAGCGGAAATCCAGTCTCTCTAAATGATTTTTTACAGAGAAAGTGTCCCTCGCTCGCCAAGGCTTGCAGTGTGGCGGCGCCATTCTTGACTGTGCGCGCCGCCATTGTGCAGTGTGCGGGCGTACGTACTTACAGTGGCGGCACGTGCACGTGCGCGCACACGCGCCGCGAAGGACTTGATAAAACCCGTCAACGAGCCGGAGCGCCCCGCGAAGGCGCGAAAGCAGGCGCGCCGCGGCGCAGTGAACATATTTGCGCTACGTTTCTTGATACGAGTTATGAAAGGCGAGCGTCAAAGGTACCTTTTACAGCAGGAAAGGACGAATAGAATGAACAGGCCCGGTCCCACTTCGAGCCGGAGGCTGCTGCCGAAGCCAGCACGCCTCGCGCAGGCCTGCCTGACGTGCGTCTTTGCACCCAGCCGCAGCCGGCTTTTGCATTGATTGCAGACGGACGTAGACGTAGAAGTGCTTTCCCGGCTTCTCGAGCAGTGTTTTCCTCATCGGGGTCCCGTCCAGCGTCTGGTTGCGTTCTATGCTATTTCTCGTATCATTCGCCGGCTGCGATTGATTTTTAATTCCCAATTTGTCGAGAAAAGAAAAAGAAAGAAAAGAGAAAAGAAATTCAAATTTGAAATCGCGCGCGCTCGCTCGCCCCGCCGCGCCGCTCCGCCGCCCCGGCGCCTCGCCGCGCCGCCCGCCGCCCGCCCCCCGCGCCAGGACCCCGCGGGTTCCGCCCGCCGCGGTCGTTTGTTCGTCCTTCCGGCCGCGCGGCCGGTCGGTCGATCGATCGAGCGCGCGATCGATCCGTCGACCCATCCATCTCCATCTCCACCTCCGCCTTCGTCTCCATCGCCGTCCGCCAGAGCCGCCAACGCCAGAGCGCGCGCCGGCCCGCCCGCCACGCCCCGCGCCCGCGCCCTGCGCCGTCCGCGCGCGATCGTCCCGGGGCTACTTACCGCCGCGCGTGCGTGCTGACCTGAACCAGCAGCAGCAGCAGCAGCAGCAGCAGGTGCGCAGGAACCCGGCCTTCTTCGCCGTCCCGTAGGCCGCCACGATGACGACCTTCGGCCACGGAAGCTGGGTGTGGCTGCCCGACCCGGAGGACATGTTCGTGCCGGCCAAGGTGGTCGAGGCCTTCAAGGCCGGCGAGAGCGGCCGCGTGGACCGCGAGGGCTACACCATCAAGCTGGGCGGCAAGGAGACCAAGGCCCTGCAGCGCATGGACGAGCAGTCCCTCGAGAGCATTGAAAATATGGTCACGCTCAAGGATCTCAACGAAATGTCTATCCTGCACAACCTCCGCCTGCGCTTCTCCAGGGACCAGATTTACACGCAGGTCGGGTCCATTCTCGTCGCTGTCAACCCCTTCAAGCTCCTCCCGCTCTACACGGCCGAGGTCCTCGAAGAGTACAAATCCGGGGACGTCCGGGAACTGCCCCCGCACGTCTACGCCATCGCCAGCGAGGCCTTCCGTAGCATGATCGCCGGCGGCAAGGACCAGTCGTGCATCGTCTCGGGCGAGAGTGGCGCCGGCAAGACCGAGTGTACCAAGATCTTTCTGCAAATGCTTGCCGAGCTCAGCGGGGCCAGCTCCAAGGACACCAACGCCGCCGTTGGCGAGGCCTCGCTCCAGGCCCAGCTCCTCCAGAGTAACCCGCTCATGGAGGCCTTTGGCAACGCCAAGACGGTGCGCAACAACAACTCGTCCCGCTTTGGCAAGTGGATTGCCGTCACCCTCAACAACCGCAAGGGCAGCGTTGTCGGCGGCAGCATCACAGAGTACCTCCTAGAAAAGTCGCGCGTTGTTGCCCAGGCAGAGGGTGAGCGCAACTACCACGTGTTTTACCAAATCTGTGCCGGCGCCTCCATGGACGCCGAGTTCCGCGAAAAGTTCCGCCTTGTCGACCCGGAGGAGTACCACTACCTCAACCAGAGCGGCGTCATCGAGGCCGACGGCATCTCGGACGAGGCTGATTTCGAGACCGTCCTCAACAGTTTCGAGACCATCGGCATCGACCTCCGCGAGCAGGACGACGTCTTTCGCACGCTCGCCGCCATCCTCCACCTCGGTAACATCGAGTTCGTCCCCGGTGGCTCCTCGTTCGAGGAGGGCTCCAAGGTCGCCAACTCGGACATGCTTGAGCTCTGCGCCGCCCAGTTCGGCGTCGAGCCCTCGGACCTCGAGAAGGCGCTCTGCAGCACCAACATTCGCACCAACCGCGAGGTGATGAGCAAGGCCAACAACCCGGAAAAGGCCACTGACAGCCGCGACGTCCTTGCCAAGGAGGTCTACCAGAAGCTCTTCGAGTGGCTCATCAAGCGCATCAACAAGAGTCTCGCCAAGAAGACAAAGACCCTCGAGGACATCTCCGCGGAGAGCAAGAGCCTCATCGGCGTCCTCGATATCTTTGGCTTCGAGTCCTTTGAGTACAACTCCTTCGAGCAGCTCTGCATCAACTACTGCAATGAAAAGCTCCAGTTCCACTTCAACGAGCACATCTTCCAGCTCGAGCAGAACGAGTACCGCGTCGAGGGCATCGATGTCAGCGCCATTGACTTCACCGACAACCAGCCCACCATCAACTTGTTCGAGACCAAGCGTACCGGCATCTTTGCTGTCCTCGACGAGGAGATGAACGTCCCGCGCGGGTCCGACACCGGCTTCCTCACCAAGGTCACCAAGCAGCACGAGAAGCACCCCAACTTCCACGGCCCGGGTGTCAAGACCACCTACGAGCGCGAGTCTTTCACCGTCGTCCACTACGCCGGCGAGGTCATGTACAACGTCACGGCCTTCCTTGAGAAGAACCGCGACAAGCTCTCGCTCGACATCATCGAGCTCCTCCAGAGCTCCAAGATCAAGTTCGTGACCAAGCTCGTCAGCGGCTCGTCGTCCAAGTCGAGCAAGAAGTCCGCGGCCGGCTCGCTCGGCACCAAATTCAAGGCCCAGCTTGGCGAGCTCATGAAGGTGCTCAACAGCACCGAACCCCACTTTATTCGCTGCGTCAAGCCGAACGAGGACAAGGTCGGCGACGAGTTCACGAGCCCGCTCGTGCTCGACCAGCTTCGCTACGCCGGTCTTCTCGAGGTCTGCCGCATCCGCAAGATCGGCTACCCGATTCGCAAGCCCTTCAAGGAGTTCTTCCGCCGCTACAGCCCGCTCGTCCCGGGCGGCCGCGCCAAGGATGCCAAGGGCCTCGCCTCCTCGCTTCTGGAGAAGGGCCTCCTTACCAAGGGCGAGTACCAGCTCGGTAAGAGCAAGGTCTTCATGCGCAACGCCCCTTACAACGACCTCGAGGCCGCGCGCGAGATCGCGCTGCGCCAGCAGGCCGTCCTCCTGCAGGCCGTGGCCCGCCGTTTCATCGCGCGCTGCCAGTACGTCAAGTACATGGCCACCCTCGATCAGCTCCGCACTGGCATCAAGCGCCGCAACTACGAGATGCTCAGCGACGGCCTCGAGGCCGCCGGCGACCTCCCCAACCAGGGCGCCACTCTCACCGTCGTGCAAGAGGCCTGGGACCTCAAGGAGACCCTCGAGGAGGAGCGCCGCGTCGTCAAGCTCCTGGTCGACGCCATGGACAAACGCGACATCAACGCCCTCCGCTCCGCCGTCTCCGCCTCGGAGCAGATCAGCTTCGCGCCGCCCGAGCTCAAGGAGGCCAAGGCTCTCATCAAGGTCATCGAGGAGGAGAAGCGCGTGCTGGAGAGCCTCAAGGAGGCCATTGACGAGCGCAACCTCTCGTCCATCACCGCTGCCCTGAAAAAGGCCGAAAAGCTCAAGCTCCTCGACAACAAGGTCGCCAAGCAGGCCACCGCGCTCAAGGATCGCCTCGAGGAGGAGGCTCGCATCGTCGCCGCCGTCCGTCGTGCCGTCGACGAGCACGACATGGAGACCCTCAAGGAGGCTATGGCCGAGGCCAACGACATGGGCATCGAGCACCCGGATATCGCCGAGGGCCAGGCCGCCCTCGACGAAGAGCTCTCTGCCGCCTCCCACGAGGAGCAGGAGCAGGTCCGTCGCGAAAAGGAAAAGCAGCAGCGCGACCGCGAGGACCGCATCGACGCCATCAAGACCGAGCTCATGGAGGCCGCCCAGGACAAGGACCTCGACCGCATTGCCGACCTCAAGACCCGTATCCTCGAGCTCGGCGTCGCCAGCAAGGAGATTGACAGTCTGCTCAGCGAGGCCTCCGAGCTCGAGGACATGGACGAGATCGCCCAGGAGCTCGACGCGAACATGACCACCCTCGCGACCATCGCAGAGTCCCAAAAGGGCATCCAGCTCGAGGACGTTCGCCACCTCACGCGCGCCATCAAGAAGGCCACCAAGAAGGGCATGTCCGAGGACACCCCTGCCCTCAGCGCCGCCATCAGCCTCGAGCAAAAGTGCGTCGAGCAGATCGTCGTGCAAAAGGAGCTCGCTGCCGCGATCGAGTCCGGCAAGCTCGAGGCGCTCAAGCGCGCCCTCGACCACGCCAACGACCTCGACATGTCGATCGAATTGGTCACCCGCGTCAAGAAGATGATCAACGACATCGAGAACTCTCGCCCCCGCTCCGAGCGCATGCCCGAGCGCGAGGTCAACGTCGACATGGATGAGGAAGAGTTCGAGGAGCACCGCGCCAAGAACGTCAAGCAGGCCCAGCACGAGCGCTATGCCTTCCGCAAGTTCTACCGCATCCGCACCGACGGCGACTACGTCAAGGGCCTCTACTTCAACAAGAAGCGCGTTGCCGAGCTCAAGCTCCAGTACCAGAAGACGGTCATCCCGCGGTCCATCCTCGAGCTCGACAAGGAGCTCAACAAGATCGCCATCAACATCCACCGCTCCATTCTCGGCTACTGCGGCGAGCAGCTTATGTCCTTCCCGGCCACCCTGGCCCAGGACGTCCTCATCAAGGGCCTCGAGCTCCCTGACCTCGTCGACGAGATCTACATCCAGCTCTGCAAGCACCTCACGCAGAACCCCAAGCCCGAGTCTGTCGGCCGCGCCTGGCAGCTCATGTGCATGGCGGTCGGCACCTTCCCCCCTTCGGACGACTTCAAGATGTACCTGCTCAACTTCCTGCTCGAGCACGTGCACGTCGGCGGCCTCGTCGGCTCGTACTCGCGCTACGCGCTGCGCCGCCTCGACGGCATGCTCATCCGGGGCGCCTCCGGCTTTGTGCCCAACATCGACGAGATCCTCGCCTACAAGGAGCGGCCTCCCATCCTCGCCACCATCGAGCTCGTCGATGGCACCGAGCTCACGAGCGACTTGCCCATCACCCCGGATCTCAACGTGGAAAAGGTCCTCGAGATCTGCGGTCACTTCCTCTCCCTCACCGACGAGCGCGAGAAGTTCTTCGGCATCTGGGTCGTCGACGGCGAGGACGACGAAGACGACGAAAACCCTGTATACAACTCCGGATACTCGGCTGCGCGCGCCCCGCACCCGGGAGACGATGAGATCGGCCCGCCCTCGGACGAGCCGCCCCCGCCGCCCCTCCCCTCGGCCACGATCTCGCCCCTGCCCCCGCGCACCCCTCGGCCGCTCCGGAACAAGGACTACATGGGCGACATCGTCGTCGCGCTCACGCGCTCGCGCCGCTCCTTCCGCTTCGTCTACAAGCGCAAGCTCTTCTTCGGCGGCAACGAGCGCCCCTCCAAGGACATGGTCTTTTCTCGCCTCATGTACCTGCAGGCGGCGGACATGATCATCGACGGCTCCATCCCGGTCACCAAGGAGCCCGACGTCGTCACGCTCACCGCCATGGCGATCGCCGCCGACTGCGAGGAGTTCCCCACCACCGAGCAGGACCTCCTCGACGAGTCCCTCATGGAGTACCTCCCCGCGCCTTGGCGCATGCGCAAGCCCGACAGCGCCTGGGCAAAGATCATTCTCGCCTCTAGAGGCAAGGTCGCGAAGCGCTCGCTTGAGGACCTCCAGGCCGATTACCTCAGCCGCGTCTCGAAGATGCCGCTTTGGGGCCACGCCTTCTTCTACGTGCGCCTCCACTCGGACGCCGGCGACGAGATCCTCTCCGTCTCGCACGAGGGCGTGCACCACCTCTCGCTCGCTCGCGTCATCATCAACTCGTGGAGCTTTTCGGACATCCACCGCTGGGGCGGTTCCTCGTCGCAGTTCTGGCTCCTCGTCTTCGACCGCAGCAGCGGCAAGAAGACCAAGCTCGAGTACATGTCCCAGCAGGCGCGCGACATCTCGAGCCTCATCCTCGACTACGCCGTTCTCGCGTCGGATCGCAGCAAGTGATTGATATCTCGGCCAGGGGCGTCGTCGCTCCACCTGACCTTTCTCTGCAGCGGCTGCCAGGCTGCCTTGGCCTGCTGTTCGTTCGCGGAGGGATGGGCCCTCTGTTCGCCACGCGCCCTCCCTCCCTCATTCGTTCCCCTATCCATACCAAGCATTCCGTCC
>KQ758891.1:235568-247508 GCA_001462505.1 Aurantiochytrium sp. T66 | reverse complement strand
AATCACGAAGATCGCGGAGAGCGAGAACGACGGCTGCAAGAGAAGGTTGACCCCCTGAAAAGGAGCTCAGAGAAGAGCTGCGCAGCTTTGGTGTTGTAGTCGTGCTTGACGACGACGAGGACGAAGACCTCGAGGACGGTGACGAAATCACGAAGCTCGCGGAGAGCGAGAACGACGGCTGCAAGGGAAGTTTGACCCCTTGAAAAGGAGCTCAGAGAAGCGCTGCGCAGCTTTGGAATTGTAGTCGTCCTTGACGACGACGACAAGCAAGACCACGACCACAACGTCGAGGACGGCCAAGACATCCTGAAGTGTGCGGGGAGCGAGAGCGACGGATACGCGCGAGAGCTGGCACCGAGGAGGAGCTCAGTCAAGCGCTGCGAGAAAAACCACTCACATCAAGACATCGAAGTCGTGCTGGAGAAAGACGATCTTTACGACGAAGTTGACGCCCGGGAAACCACCGCACCAAGGGCAACGATGCCCGGGGCGCAGAATCAGATGGCGTGGGTCGAGGCCGAGGCGGGTCATACTGCGCCGGACGGCGCGAATGCGCTGGACCAAGCCGCGCAGCAGGGCGCGCGGGCCTTTGTGCTAGGAGTCGCAGACCATGTCGCGGGGGGCATCAGCAGCGAGCGGCCGCAAGGCGTGTACACCTGCATGCGGACGAGCTGCAGCCGCATGCGGGCGTTGCGCGCCAACGCAGATGCCGGCAACGCATGGCCGCCAGGGCCATCGACTTCGTCTATTATTAAGCTCGAGCTGCATGTCGATCGCATCGCCGCGTACGCTGAAGACCTTGGCCCCGAGGCCGTCCTGGCCGCCATCCAGGACGTGCTTTGTAAATTCGCCGCCACGAGCGACGAGGCCGTTCTCGTGACCCTTGTGGCATGCCCGGCTGCAGGGGGACGATGGCGCCTATTCGCGCACGCGATGCAAGCGCCAGCACTACCGCTGGAGGTGGACATCGCTGCCTTCACGAAGCGTCGCACGGCGGATGGGAACCGTCAAGGTGCGGCGCCGCTTGTCAAGTCGATTGCCTGGATCAGAGATCGCGGCCCTCTCGAGGAGGCCGAGCGCGGCGAAGGCGTCGCCGAAATTGTCATGCTCGACAAGGACGGAGACACGGTTCTCGAGGGGCTCATCAGCAACGTCTTTGTCGTCGGTAAGAACGGCGTCGTGTACACTGCATGTCGGGACGTGCTCTGTGGGAGCACGCGCGCGCTCGTCATGGACTCCTGTCGCGCTCTCGGCATTCCGCTCTCCTTGCGCTCGCCGCGGCTCTCCGAGGTCGACACCTGGGCGGCCGTGTTGTTGACAAGCGCCAACAAGCCGGCCGTCGCGGCGCGCGCCATACGTCTGCCCAGTGAAACGACTCCGCGAGTCATGCCGGGTCATCCAGTCTGCGCGGAACTCTGCTCTCGCGTCCGCGACGCATTCTGAGCCTGATCTCGGAATGCGGCGGAACGTGGATGACCTTGCGATCGGAGCTCCCCAACATGGAGAGAGCTGCAATCCTCAATTTCGTGGTCGTCTTTCCCATTGCGCCGACGGAAGGGAAGACCTTGTCCCTAAAATCCAAGCGATTTGGCTGGCTCCTCATGATGATGCGACAGCGGCGAGCACGCTGCTTCTTCTTCTTGCGTCCGGAAAATGGTATCAGGGTAGCATAGAACAGAGGTTGGTAACTTATTGTCGCATTATCAGCGGCCGCTGGGGCTCATGGTCATGTTGGGGGTCTCGCCGGTGCCCTCGCCGACGGAAACGACGATGAGGTCGCTGACGAGTTTGGCCTTTTCTGCGTCGGTCATGACGTTGCCGGTCTCCTCGAGCGCGGTGATGGCCTTGATGGCAATGTCCACAGAGCCCTCGACGAGGAGCTGGCGCGCCTGGATGAGCGCGGCGGCCTGCTGCTTCCTGAGCATGGCCTGCGCGATCTCGGGTGCGTACTGGAGACCATTGAGTGTGACGCTCTCGATGTGAGCGCCGGCGGTGACGACGCGCGGCGCGAGAATGCGGACGGTTTGATCCGAGACCTCCTCCGACTTTTCCTTGAGCTCGTCGTAGGTGTAGCCGCCGATGACTTCCTTGAGTGCGGCCGAGGCGGCGTTGCGAATGTAGGTGTCAGCGTTGCGCACATTGAGCATGGCCTTGCGCGGCTCCACGATACGGTACACGAGAATGGCGCTGATGATGACCGGGTTGCCGACGAGGTCGGTGATTTTCTGCGCGGGAATGTCGTACGAGCGCTGCGTGGTGCTCACCACCCGGAGGTCGCGTCCGCACGGGTTGGACCAGTGGCAGCCTTCCTCGGTGACGACCTCGGTGACGACGCCGCAGTTCACCACGATGGCCTCCTCCTTGGGCTGCAGCGTCCACCACCCCGTGAGAAAGCTACACGGCAAGCACCCGATACAGGCGACCGACGCGCACAACGACACGCCCAGGTCGATCTCCTTGAAGCCATCATCCGTCTCCGGGGCGTCGAGGTCCCTGTCCATGTTCAGAGGCGCCGCCAGCGGGTAGTCCTCCTTCGACATCTTCTCCTCCGCTTTCCTGCTCTGCTGCTGCTGTTGTTGTTGCTGGTGCTGCTGGTGCTGCTGCTGCGCGGCACGCGTCGCAGCACCGCGCGGAGCCGCCGCTCCGCTCCGCTCCGCTCCTCGCGAGACGGTTTTCACGGCGGCGGTCTGCAGGCGTCCGGATCTCGGGCTCTGCTCTGCGTTCACCTTCCCGCGGCCGCCCGGGCCTCGAAACGCGACCGTGCCTCTGGAGGCGGTGAGCGAACTCGCACTCACTCGCTCGCTCGCAGCGGCACTCGCTTCGCCGCACTGCAAAGCCACGCCAAGCAAAGCCACGCAAAGCGTAGCGCGCGCTCGTGCTCTCCGTCTCGTCGCGCTGGTTTTTTTTTCTTTTCTTTCCTTTTTCTTTTCTTTTCTTTTCTGTTTCTTTTCTTTTTCTTTGTTCGTCAACAAAAGCTAGCTAGTAGTAGCTAGCTTCAAAAGTAAGTAGAAGACGTAAGATAAGTAGGCCTATTTTGAACACACTCTCTTCCTTTCCTCTTCCTTTTCCTTTTGCCAACCCCGGGGGGTTCACACCTTTGGCCCAGTTTCGCCTGGCCGGCGCCTAGGGACCCCTACGCGCACACCTGGGGCGCCACATCGTTTAGCATACGTTTCGAAAATAAAAGCAAGAAAGAATTCTTCTTTGCTCGAAAAACGTCGAAACAACGCAACAACGCAACGCAACCAAAGGCGCGAAGACTCACTGCAGACAGACTCTCGCGCGCGCGCCCGCGCTGGCTCGCGCCGCGCAGAGCCGCATCCGGCCGCGAGACCGACGGCCAGTCCGCGAAGCGCGGTGGGTGGGCTGCGAGGTGGCCTACGCTAGCGTAGCGGCGCGTGCACGGCACAATGGGCGCTCCGGGCGAGATGGTCATGGCCCCGTCCGTGGAGGGCATGAACCGCGGCTCGGACTTCAAGGAGGTCGAGCTGACCACGAGCGCACTCGCTACGACGCTCGGCTGCTTGGCGTTCCCGTGTACCATTCTCAACGGCTGGTGGGTCCTCAGTACGTTTGTTTCCCTCGCGGCCTTGCAGTACCTGCTTCTTCATGCGCTAACGCAGAGATAACCAACTCTTGATTCCCTGCAGACCCGCGCGAGGAGGCGATCTCGCTGCACTTTGGCAAGCTCACGGGCCACTACTCGGAGCCCGGATGCCACTTTACGAACCCGTGCGGCCTTGACCTGTCGCGCGTCAACACCTCCCAGATCAGCGTCGTGCTCAACACGCAGCGCGTCCTCGATGCCGACGCGAACCCGGTGGTCGTGTCCGCGGTGCTCAACTACCGCGTCGTGAACGCGGCCAAGGCGCTTCTGAACGTCGAGCGCCCGAACGCCTTCGTCGAGACTCAGGCTGCCGCCGTGGTCAAGGACGTGGTGTCCCGCTTCACGTACGACGAGCTCAAGACGCAGACCGCAGACATCAACCAGCGCTGTCGTGAGGCCTTGCAGCCGCGTGTCGACGTTGCCGGAACCTACATTCAGACCTGCGCGCTCAACGAGCTCAACTATGCGCAAGAAATCGCGGGCGCAATGCTCAAGAAGCAGCAGGCCCGCGCTGTCGTCGAGGCCCGCAACCTGCTCGTGCAGGGCGCCGTGGAAATCTCAAATGACGCCGTTGAGCGCCTCGAGGCCGCAGAGGTCCGCATGGACAGCCACGAAAGGGCGCGCCTCATCTCCAATCTCGTCCTCGTCACCTCGGGCGACGTGACCGCCTCGCCGGTGCTCAGCTTGTGAGCTCCACCCAATGACCAAAAAGCAGCCTCCTCTCCACGCTTTCCGGACCGTGCGCGAGCAACGAGAGCTCTTCTGTGCGCTAGAGCAGCAGCGGCGGCGGCGACAACTCGCATTCGTTATGCCTCGCAGATGCGGCTTGCCGTGGTAGAGACGAGATCGAGGTTCCCCTTTGTTTTTACCTTTTTACACCTTTGCAGTCGTCACCCCAAGCGCGGAGTGCGAGCATACGATAAAGAAGAAATTGCACTTAGCTTGCATGCCTGGCTGGGCTTAAACGTTATTAGAGCTTGGCGGTCGAGTTGATCTCGGCGTACATGGCGTCGATCTCCGGGGTAAAGTAGTCCTTGGCCTTGTTGCGCACAAGCTTGAAGGTGGGCGTGAGCAGAGTCGTGAGCCCGCCGCGGTCCGGGAGCATGTTGAACTCGTCTGGGCAGACGTGGATGCGCTTTGGGATCTCAAAACCGTTGAGGCCGGCTTCCTTGGCCTCCTTGACGAGGCTCTCGAAGATCTTCTGGTGCGTGGCGGGGTCCGCGACGTCCAGTCCCCGCGCCTTGAGCGCGTCGGGGTCCGGGACCACGACGGCGACGAGGCAACTCTGCAGCGAGTCGCCGTAGACGAAGATCTGCGCTGCGAGCGGCGAGCGGAGCATGACGTTCTCGATCTTCTCGGCGGCAACGTACTCGCCCTGCGCCAGCTTGAAGATGTTCTTCTTGCGATCGATGATGCGCAGCTTGCCGTCCACGGTCCAGAGCCCGATGTCGCCCGTGTGGACCCAGCCCTGCTCGTCGACAGTCTCGGCCGTCTTTTCCGGCATGCGGTAGTACTCCTTGAAGGCGTTCGGTCCGCGGAAGCAGATCTCGCCGCGGCCCAGGCAGGGCTCGCCGTTGTGCTCGGTATCGGTGCAGCAGTAGCCCATGTCGGAGACGTCTTCGAGGCGGATCTCGCAGCAGGGCGCCGGGAGGCCGACGTGGCCGACGGTGGTCTCGTTCAGGAACGGCGCGCTGATGAGCAGCGACGACTCGGTCTGCCCGTAGCCCTCCAGGACCGGAACGCCGAAGACGGCGCGCAGAAAGTCGAGCACGGTGGGCGAGATGGGAGCCGAGCCCGTGCACATGATGCGCACGCGGTCGAGACCGACCTTGGCCTTGACGGCCTTGAACACGAGGCGGTCCCACACCGGGTGCGTGAGCCGGCCGGCGCGCAAGCCGTCGAGCTTGGCCGCAAGAGCCTTGTCGAAGAGCCACTTCTTGAGGCCGCCGGCCTCCTCGACTCCAGCGATGAGCTTGTCGTAGATGCGGTTGTACAGACGAGGCACCGAGGGGAAGAGCGTCGGCCGCAGCGCCACGAGATCCTCCACGATCTTTTGCGTGTCGCCGCCGTAGAAACCGACGCAGGCGCCCGCGCTCAGGGCCATGTACAGGCAGCCGCGCTCGAAGACGTGCGGGAGGGGAAGGTACGACAGGTAGACGTCGTCAGGCTGGCACAGGAGGCCCATGTCGTGGAAGGCAGCGATGCAGCTGATGAGGCCCGAGTGCCGGATGAGGGCGCCCTTGGGGTCCCCGGTGGTCCCGCTGGTGTAGCAGAAGAAGGCGACGTCCTCGCCCCGCGGCAAATTGAGCGGCGCGGGCTTCTCCTTGCCCGCGGCCTCCACGTCGCCCACGGACAGCAGCCGGAGGCCGCTGGCCTGCGCCAGTTCCCGGGCCCGCGCGAGCTCCGCCTCGGGGATCATGTCGCCGTCCATGAGGACCACGTTGGCGAGGATGCCGGTCTCTTGGCCGACTTGGACGGCGCGCTCGACCTCCTCGATCGTGCAGAAGACGGTCGTGAGTTCGGTCTGGCGGACCACGTACGCGACGCTCTCCACGCCGAGGGTGTCGTACATGGGCACGGGCACGATGCCCTGCGAGTAGCACCCGACGTCGCCGATGATCCATTCGGACCGGTTCTTGCCGAAGAACCCGAGCAGCTTGAGCCCGTCGCTGTTGGCCGGGCACAGCTCGAGGTTCGCCAGGCCGGATCCGAAGTTGTGCGCGCGCTCGAGGGCCTCGCCGTAGGTGATCCACTCGAAGCCGCCGAGCTCGCCATTCTTCAGCGTGACGCGGCGCCCGAGGCACTTGCGCTTGGCGTGCGTCTCCGCGCTCTGGCGGAACATCTCGTACATGGTCTGCAGCCCATGCAGCGTGGTCTGCGGTCCAGTCTCCAGAATCGTTCTCCGGATGGGGCCCAGGCCCAGATCCGGCCGCGCCGACCCGGCCACCTCACGGCTCATCATTTCTCCTCTTCGGCGCTTCCTCGTGCTCGCCGCTCCTCAGCCAGGTTCTTCTGCGCGCGCCGACGCAAGCGCAAGCGGGCAGGCTCTCTCTCGCGCGCACGCAAGCCGCGGAAACCCGTGGGACCCTCGTCGGAGTCCAAGCCAAGTCGGGTCGGCCAGTGACCTCCTTCCTTTTCGTCCTCGGGGCAGACTCCTTCCGGGTCCGCAACGAAATCGGCGACCGTCCACGCGCGCAGGGCCGCCCTCGCTCTCTCGCCGCGCAGCGCAGCAGCGCAGCAGCGCAGCGTACGTCCTCTCCGGCAGCGAGCTCGTAATCGATCTGGAGACGGCGCTGTAAACATCCACGCAATAAGGTGATGTCAGTAAGGTGGTCAGGTCAGCGCATCCCGTTCGTTCGACTTGGATATTCGTTCGTCCAAGGCCAGGCTTTGCGCCATCCATCACTCGAGCTTCGCAGCGCCTCGAGTTATAGACTACCTTCGTTCGTACGTTCGTACGTACGTTGATGATTGAATGAAGACCTTGTTGATTGATGATCATGATTGATAGACCGCGCAAAGGACCTAGAGCCTTGAAATCTGGCCTGGTTACGGTGGAATGGGACTGGAATGGTGGTGAAAAGGACGAAACCCCGGTCGAGACACCTGAAATGATCGTGATCGCACACGACCCCTCTCTCAATCAAGGCCTCGACTCGAGTCAGTGGATTTCGAGGATGGCTCTTCGGGTCATTGTCAGCTAGCCTAGCGACAGCCGCCGGGGATGATGTCGGCGCGCCCAGCCGCCGCCGCCTGGGGCCGAATGGATACAATCGTCACAGTGGTTTTCGGCGAGGGCCTGGTGAGGCGGCGTGCGCGCATACCGGACGCGGCCCGCGCCAGGGCGGCGCCGCGTACCGGACGCGGTGTATCCGTGTATTGCGGGCCGGTCCGAGACCAGGAGGCAAGCCGTCGACAAGCCAACGTCGCCTGACCTTGAACTTCTTGAAGATCGACGACGATCACCGCAGGACGTTGCAGGCTGTTTGCAGGCAGGCCAATGAAAGCACACGATAATTGGGAAGTCGTCGTACGAGCGGTGATGTGGGAGGACCGAAGTTCGCGGAGGAGAAGATCGAGACCCGCCACCAGCCGGTTCAGGTCCGACCGGGAGCTCCCGCGCAAGGTCTCGGTCGGCCGGGCATGAGGCAAGCAAAGACGGTTTGCGACTAGGCTAAGCCCGCGAAGAAGAAAGCGTACTCGCCTCTCCGCGAAATCCAAGGGTCCAGAGAATGGGGCTCGCGCCGTCGACGCTGCTGAGGTGCGCGCAGCTGCTCGCGCTGCGCGAAATCTGGTCCGCGTACCGAACGGGCAAGCTCAACAAGGCCCGCTTCGCCGCGCTTTCGGCGCTGGTTGTGGCCTTTGCGCTCGGGGATTCGCCCCGATTCCCGCTCTGGGCACGCGTTCTCGGCGTCGGCAAGCACGTCGTGCCGCGCAAGGTGGGAGGCGAGGTGGCCCCGGGCTTCGAGGCCGTTCGCGAGGCCTTCCAGCGCAACGTGGACGAGGGCCTCGAGCGCGGCGCTCAGTTCGTCGCGTACTACAAAGGCAAAAAGGTGGTCGACCTGTACGGCGGCACGCTGCCTGACTATGATGGCGACACGCAGCAGATCATCTTCAGCAATTCCAAGTCGCTCTCGGCCATAGTGCTGGCGCTGGCCGTGGCCGCGGGCCGCGTCGAGTACGGCGCAAAAGTCTCCGACTACTGGCCCGAGTTCGCGCAAAACGGCAAGGAGGATATCACCGTCGCGGACGTGATGCGGCACGACTCCGGCCTCGCGTACTTTGACGGAGAGGACAAAGCGGACCTCTTTTCGGCGACCCGCGAGCGCCTCGACGAGCTCGCCGACTTTGTGGCGCAGCAGCCGCCGACCTGGGTCAAGACCGGCGACGAGCCCAAGACCCGCATCTACCACGCACTTACGCGCGAATTCATCGTGGGCGAGATCGTTCGCCGCACCGACCCGGAGAAGCGCAGTCTGGGCACCATCATGCGCGCGGAGATCGCCGAGCCCCTCGGCGCAACGCTCACGCTCGGACCCGGGACCGACGACGAGAAGAGCAGGGTCTCGCCGCTCAAGTTCGACACGTTCCCGGAGATTTTGCTCAGGTTCTACCTCAAGAAGCTCACGGAGGGCACGTCGAAGGACGAGAACGAGCGCTTTGCGGCCTTTGGGAATCCGGCCTCGCCGCTGGCGCGCAGTTTCGCCTGTATTGAGGTCTCGGCAACCGAGAACCCAGCCGAGTGGTTCAACGACACCAACGGGCATGCGGCGGAGGTCGGGTCGGCAACCGTGCGGTCCAACGCGCGCTCGCTGGGCAAGGTGGCTGACGCTATGGCGCGCCGCGCCTTGTTGCCCGTTGATGTGCACGAAGCGGCTGTCGGTGAGCCGGTCACCAAGTTCGACTACGGCCTCTTGAAGGACATTGCCTTTACGCAGGGCGGCTTTTGCAAGTTCGGCTACCCGACCTGGGACCACTCGACCGAGGGCTTTGTGGGCTGGGGCGGCTTTGGCGGCTCGCAAATGATCTGGAACGAGACGCTGCAGCTCGGCGTCGCCTACACGATGAACGGCAATCTCTTCGGCTCCCTCATCGGCGTCTGCGACCCGCGCTTCTTGCGTCTGCACAAGACGCTCCTCGCCTGCCTCGAGCAGGCCCAGGCCCCCATGTAAATCAGCCATTTCTTACGGCAAGCCTTCCCACGACGGTCTCGAGCAAGTTCGTTCACATAAACGTATTTTCCACTTCCCAAACCACCTCGACGTTCTGGTCCTCCTCGCTGTCGTTCGTGGCGGCACGAGTGAAGAAGGGTGACAGACTTTCGCATCCCCACACGCGGTCAGGATCCCGCTCCTCCTCGCCACAGACGACGCCATCATCAGGGCCAACTCGACATGATGACATCCCGACCACGTCCTGCATCACGAGCTTCTCTGCGAGGATTTTTGCGACCTTGGCGAGGACGTCGTCCATCTTCGTGCACGCGGGCGAAGTAGGCTAAGCACGTGGTACGTGGTTCATCGCCAAGATATCGTGCACGAGCATCGCGATGGTCATCGCCATGTTTGCGCGAGATCTCGCCACCAATCTCGGAATTCCGCCCCCAGATCCGCCGCGACCCGCGTCCGGGCCAGGGCTCGCGTCTGCGGCAGGGTCGGCTGGTCGCGGGCCGTCTTCGCGGGCCGTCTTCGCGGGCGCGAGGCCGACGTGGACGCGCGAGAGCGGAGTTCGCGCGGGGACATCATCATACGTACCGCCGCGATTCCGACGTCCGTCTCGCAGGACCGACCCCTCCAGGCCGCCGCGGACCTCGCCGACGCGGCGCGGCGGCCCGCGGACGGGCCGCTCCGCCGCGCAGGGGGCCGGAGTCGGAGGTGAAGATGAAGATGCCGTCGGCGGCGACGCTCTTGCGCGGCACGCAGCTGCTCGTGCTGCGCGAGCTGTGGACGGCGTACCGCACGGGTAAGCTCAACAAGCTCCGCGTCGCGGTGCTCTCCACGCTGCTGGTGACATTTGCGCACGCGATCTCGCCGCGATTTCCCCTGTGGGCGCGGATCCTCGGCGTCGGCAAGCACGTCGTGCCCCGCACGGTGGCCGGCGAGGTGGCCCCCGGCTTCGAGGCCGTCCGCGAGGCCTTCCAGCGCAACGTCGACGAGGGCCTCGAGCGCGGGGCCCAGTTCGTGGTGTACCGCAAGGGCAAGAAGATCATCGACCTGCACGGCGGCACGCTGCACGCGTACGACGGCGACACGCAGCAGATTGTCTTCAGCAACTCCAAGTCCATCTCGGCCATTGTCCTGGCCAAGGCTGTGGCGGACGGCCGCATCGAGTACGACGCCAAGGTGTCCAAGTACTGGCCCGAATTTGCGCAAAATGGGAAGGAGGACATCACCGTGGCAGATGTCCTGCGCCACGACGCCGGACTCGCCTACTTTGCCAACGGGGAGAGGCTGCCCATGTCGCTCACCAAGCGCGACAAACTCGACGCGCTTGCCGAGTTCTTTGCCCGGCAGCAGCCCCTCTGGGTCGACGCCGACCTCGAGCCCAAGTCGCGCGCGTACCACACGTACACGCGCGACTTCCTCACGGGCGAGCTCGTCCGGCGCGCGGACCCGGCAAACCGCTCAATGGGCATGATCTTGCGCTCCGAGGTGGCCGAGCCGCTCGGCGTGACGCTCACCCTGGGACCCGGCACCGAGAGCGAAAAGAACAAGGTCTCGCCGCTCAAGATGGAGACGCTAGCCGAGACCATTATCGGTCACTACATTCGGCGCATCACCGGCCCGCAGTCCCGCGCCGAGCAAAGCCTGATCTCCGCGGCCTCGGACCCAAAGTCGCACTTGTCGAAGAGCATTAAATGCGTCGTCTTTGACACTGTGCGCGACAAGAAGGAGTACTTTAACGACCTCGAGATGCACGAGATGGAAATTGGGTCCGCCAACGTCCGGTCCAACGCGCGCTCGTTGGCCAAGCTGGCGGACGCCATGGCGCGCCGGACGCTCTTTCCGGCAAAAATCCACGAGGCCGCCATGGCCAACCCGGTCTCCAAGTTCGACCATTGCCTCGGCGGCGAGACCGCCTTTACCCAGGGCGGCTTTTGCAAGTTTGGCGCTCCGCACTGGGACCCCGCCTCGGACGGCTACTCTGGCTGGGGCGGTATGGGCGGCTCGCAGATGCTCTGGAACGAAGAAGACGAGATTGGCGTTGCCTACGTCATGAACGGCAACCTCGTCACCGCCTCCATGGGTCTCGTCGACCCCCGCTTCCTGCGTCTGCAGCGCGCCCTCGTCCGCTGCCTCAAAGCTCAGGAGGCGAAGTAGTCCACGAGCTAGCACGTACGCTAGCACGCACGTACGCTAGCACGCACGCACGTCCTTTATCAATCACTATTTACGTACCACCACACGCGCATTTCCATGGTCGATTCATCGATATCTTCGTCATGTCGCTCCGCCCCGGCAAGAACGCTGACCCCACCTTGAAGGCTGAACTGCTCGACGATGATGAATCCTTCCAGGCTGCTATCAAGCTGCACATTCTCAGCTCTGGCAAAGTCCACGCGTCGTCGAGCCTCTTCGCTCTTCGTCGCGCGCAGGACCGCGACATCCACGGGCCCCACGTGTTGGCTATCCGCGAATTCTTGCACATCATCATCGACACATCGGCATCCTCGTCCGTCCACCGCAGCCCTCGACTCTTGGAATTCGGCCCCAGCTC
Organism: Aurantiochytrium sp. T66; assembly: GCA_001462505.1. Lineage (NCBI taxonomy): Eukaryota > Bigyra > Thraustochytrida > Thraustochytriidae > Aurantiochytrium > Aurantiochytrium sp. T66. Next base: position 235,684 of record KQ758891.1, on the reverse strand, counting down.
TCGCGGCCCTCTGCGGCCTTCTCCGCGCCGCGGCCGCCGTCCTGCGGCAGCGCCTCGTCGCGCGCGAGGCGTCGGCCGGGGTCGTCGGACTCGTCGCGGTTCATGGCATTATCCAT
>KQ758891.1:201920-218856 GCA_001462505.1 Aurantiochytrium sp. T66 | reverse complement strand
CCGCGAGCCCCGCGAGCCCCGCGCGCGCCCGCCGCCCGCGCCGCCGGTCGCGCCGCCGCCGCCCCCGCGGGCGGCAGTTCCGTCCATCCGGCGCGTTCATGGACCTCGCGTAGGACGTCGGCACCGAGGAAGCCGCACCTGCGCGGGCGCGCGAGGAGGCGCGGCGCGGCAGGAGGCCACGCCTGCCTGCCTGCCAGCCTGCGTACCAGCCAGCCATGGACCACGAAGAGGCGCAGCTGGGGCCCGCCGCGCGACGCCAGGAACTCCGGAGACGGCTGCAGCGCAAGGAGCACGTCGCCAAACACCGCGCCTTTGTCGACCACCCGCCGGGGCCCGCACGCAATGTCGACGAGGAGGAGCACCTGGAGGAGAAAGCTAGCAACAATTCCCGCCAGCCCGGCGAAGACCCGAGGGGTAGTGCGCGCGATGCCGACCAGCATGAGAGGAATCGCGGGTCTCTCGCACAGGAGTCGGCAGCGACGCTCAACGCGCGCGTGCTCGAGGGGGTGCGGGGAAGCGTGCAGCTCGTTCGCGATAGGCAGCAGAGAGATGAAGACTATCACTCCCGCCAGGCGCTTCGCATGGAGCAAAGCGCAGAGGCAGCGCGTATCGCCGTCGTGGCCGAAGGCCAAGAGTTCGTCCGCCAGATCCACGAGGGGAGGGTCCTCTTTCATGGCACAGGGCTGCCAGGGAAGGACGGGCTGCTCAGCCAGACCGAGAATCCATACACAGAGTCAGATCTTCTCGCCCATACTCACGAAGAATGGACGCTGCGCTCCCCGGAACTTCGGGAAACACTCGCGGCGCTTTCGCCTCGCACAAAACAGCTGCGCAGCGACCGCGACGAAGCCTTGGAAGCCACCGTCGCCATCGCTCACACAAACATCGAGAAAAAGCGCGATTTTTTGCGCCGCATCCAGCGCGCAGACCGCGAGGCTACGCAAGCTCACGAAGATGCCGAGCAGGTGGCCGCGGAGGCCTTTGCGCTCCTTGACAAACTCCGCAAACAGCACAACGTGCTCTCATTCGAAGCACGCGCGAAAACGCGGCGCCTTATGCTTGCCAAGCAGGTTGAGGCATCCACGCTGCGTAAATCGGCCGAGGCCGCAAAGGCCGACGCAAAGCAGCTCAAGCGGCACATGATCGAGCGCGGCCTCGAGCCAGATTCTTTCGTGAGTGTTTCGACTGTTGCCACGCCCGTGCCCGCAGCATCAGACAGCAATGCCCCGTTGGCGAAAAGACTCAAGCTGCCGGCGCTCGCTGCCTCTGCGAACGAAACAAACGATGGCGAGACCTCAGAGGCGCCAACGCCCGCGTCTCCAGACCCTCAAGATTGGCACTATCAGCTCCGCGAGGGACTCAAAATGTCGCACTTGGAGCTCATGGACAGCTCGCAGCGGCGTCAGCACCGTATGGCAGACGCCGAAGTGGCCATGTCGCGGCAACAAGAACAAGAGCTCGCCCGCATCAAGCAGCGCGTGCGTCTCGCAAAGCAGACCGAGCGCGCTGCGCAAAAGGCGGCGGGAAAGACCAGGCCTCCTTCTCAGGAAAGTGAGAGATCCGTGTCCACGGCTGCCTCCTCGCAGAGTCTCGCATCTGAAGTCGCGGACGCCAAGCCAAGAGACGACGAAAAAGACAAGGATGACGACGACGCGCTGCTCGACGCCACAGATTTTGTCGCTGCGGCAATGACCGCCGAAAACGTCTCGCTTCAGGACCGCGCCATTCTTGGCAAGCCTGCGAACATCGATGCAAGCATCGTGCGCGGCATGACGCTGGAGACAGCCCCGCCGTTTTGCAAAGACTGGGGGCTCAAGCAGCGGTGCATGCTGGCCCAGTGTCCCGGTCGCCACTTTTACGTCTCCCGAGAGGAGGCGAACGAGTGGCAGGAACGACGAGCCGCGGTTGACGCCAGTCTTGAAATGAACGTCCTCGATGCCATTGCCTCGCGCGAGCAGCTCATCGCCACAGCGCGCCAAGAAGCAGAGGCCTGCAGGCGGCGGTTCCAGAGCCACCTTTCCGGTCACGTCCAGACCGAGGATGTTGGATCCCTTCTCTACCTGCTCAACAAAATGCGCGTAGCGTCCGTGCGTGTTGTCGAGGCGCTCGTCAAGTGGAGGGAAAGCGGCGAGATGCACTTCACATCTGCCGAGGGCGCCACCGAGACCTTTGCGCAGGCCTTCCTCAAGCCCCGTGGCTGGGTCGTCAAGATGGGCTTTCATGGCGAGCGGCTCTATGGTGGCTCCAAAGCTTTCCAATCTAAAATCAAGCGCTTCAACCGAGACCAAGACGTCGACGGCAAGAAAGCGCTCAGGTTTAGGTACGTGGGCGTTTATGAGACGCGCGAAGAAGCTCTTCGCGCCTACGAGGACGAGGTAAAGCGGCTCATGGCCAGAGAAATGTGCGGTCCAGAGAACTTTCCACGACCCAAGACCATCATCCGGGCCTGCGGCAAACACTTCGCCGTCGAGAGCGACATGGGTGTGGCAAACACACGATGCGAGATCTGCTTTGCGAACTCCTTCAATCACTTTGGCAAGTACACTCCCGCGTACATGTGGAATGGACAAAATTACCTGCTCAAGATGCTCCACGACGTGAACTTCTTGCAGGACATCGAGCTGCTACGGCTCTTTTTCAAGTCAGAGTTTGAGCAAAACACGCTCTCGTTCCGCGGCAATCCGTTTCTGCTCGCTGCTGACGTCCTTGAAGGCAACCGGCGCAAGGTACGCGTGCGGAAAGTGCGCTCAGAGGCCGATCTCGCGGGCGAAGCTTCGTCCGCAGAAGTCGCCGCGACCTTTGGCGTCCCCACAGACGCCGTTGTCATCCACGGGAACGAATGCGTCGAGTGGCACGGGCACATGTCGCGCGGCCCGCAGGTCAGCGTCGGCAAACAGCGCGCCTACATCTCCATGCACGTCACGTCTCGCAAACTTGTCGATGAATTTGTCCGCAAGTACGAGGCGAGAACCTTTGAGATTGTTGACATGCGCAGAATTCGTGCCGCTCAGCAGGTCCTTCGCGAAGAAGCCGACCTCGCGCGTTACATGAGCGAGTCCCGGCTCGATGCCAAGGCCAAAGCGGCGCAGGTACGTCTTGCTGCCGAAAAGCAAGCGCGCCGCGAAGACCGCGCGCGACGACGCGAACTGGGAGAAACGGTCTCATCCTCGTCAGAGGGAGACTCCTCTTCAGAAGAGGATGACCAAGGCGGCGCGAGTAGAGATGAAGAGCGACCGCGTCATGAACACGGGCGCGCTCGAGGCGCCAAGGGAAATGCTCGCAAGACTGCCCCAATCTTCCGGCAGTACAAGATCCCGGATATCCTCTCCGAAGCGGAAATTGCCGACCTCTCGAACGGCAGCGCACGACGCCGCAAGATAAAGTTCAATCACTCAACCCAGGCAGAGCGGCTCGCCGAGAATCGACTTCACACAGCTTTCTTTTGGGAGCGCGGAGAGTACATTGCGGTGCAGCAGGTGCGACACGAGCTGGTGGGCAAGAAACCAGGCGTGTGGGCCACCGGAGATCCCGGCACGACCTTCTCCGGCATGCAAGTGCACGGGGAACATCGCAAGCATTTTGATTTCCAGCGAAAGCTCAAGGAGCAGGGCAAAGCTCTCATCGCGCGCCGGCAACGAATCCAGAAACGTCTCGCCAAGAGTCTTCGCCGCGGCGATGCGTGCAACACGGAAACCATTATGCAGCTCGTGCAGCTCGGACGAGAGGCCCAAGGATCGCTGCTGCTCATGGACTGTGAGAACGCAGAGCTCTTTGTTCAAAGGTGGCACCGCCGCGCATGGGCGGCAGGAATCATTCAGCGTAATATGCGCGCCGCAAGAGCGCGCGCCTACTGCACGCAGCTGCGTCTCAGCATTGCCACTACGGCTGAGCGCGAATTGCGGAGGGGTCGTAACTGTCTCAAGGTGGCCAGGCGCTTTACGCGCGGCCTCGTACGCAAGTCGGTGAAGCGCGCTAAACTGAGACTCAAGAAGCCCTTTCTGACCGAGGCCGTCGAGTACGACGGCGAGCGCGTCCTTGTGAGCGTCCATGACGCCCGCAAGGTCCAGCGCCACCGCCGTGCCAGCGCAGCGCTTCTCGAAACCTGCTTTGCGTGTCGGGGGCTTTTCACGCGGACGCGTGAGCGCCGCGACCTTGCCTGGCTCTCGGTGCGTGGCGAGCCTTGCATTCCGGGAAACCTCGAGGCTTGCGATCGCGGCGTGGTACGCCTCGAGCGCGTTTTCCGTACGGGCGCCACAGCTGCGCCCTGCTACTGCCGGCGCGCGCATCCCGAGCACGATCGCCTGCTTTTCGAAGCTTATCATCCGGCCACAAGCGAGACCTTCCGGGCGGTCTTTTCGCTCACCTCGCTGCTCCGCGGTCTTCGTGCGGAAAGGGTGAGTCTGCGTCCTGCGCGCAATGCCCTCCAGGAGGCCGCCGCTCGACTTCTGGCTTGCGGAGACAATCTCTTGCGCGTTGAGGCGAACCGTGGGGCCTTGGTTGTCGTGCCGAGCGAGTTCGCGCCCCGCGCGAACCGGCCAATGGACCTGCGCATGTCCCAGCTCCTGGATGTCTGGACGGCCCTTGCGCGACGCCAAAGGCACGGCGATCGCCTGCTGCGGGGCATGCAGCAACTCGTGCGCGGTTCCAGGGGTCGCTCTCGCAAGCTACGCGCCGAGTTCGAGTGGCGACAGCGGGCCGACACCGAGGCCTCTTCTCACCTGGGAAACGCCCATGCAACCATCCTCGCGGCCCAAGTCCACAAGCACGCCATGGTGCAGGCCTGTGATACCGCGCTCAATTTTTCCAAGCGTCAGATCGAGCTGTACGAGGATCTCTCCTTGAGCACGAACCAGCAGGCCTGGGACCCGCCGGAGAATGCGAACAACGCGGTCTACATCCAGCGCAAGTGGCAAGCCACGAAAGCTGTCGATCTTGCCATACACGTACGCAACCTCGCAGTCCTGCGCGCTTTCCAAGCGAGCATCGAGCACAGTACGAGCCGCGATCTGGCGTATCGCGCTGGCACTCTATTTGACGCAACCCGACGCGAACTTTTGCCAATTGTCAAGCGCTACGCGCAGGATACCCGCAAGGTTTGCGATGTCTTGCACGCGGCTCTCAAGACCCTCGTGCATGAGTCAGTCCACAAATTCGTAACCCTTCAACACGGGCTTAGAACGCGCGCCGGGCGGCTCTCCCGCGCGCTCTGTCTCGCGCGCCGCCTTCCGGCGAACCGTCGATCCACTGTCGACCACAACACCCTCTATCGTCAGGGCCGGCTGCTGGTCTCCCCGCCATTCGTCGATTTTGTCCCGCAATCCTTGCGGGCGCTCGTGCAGGTCTTCGAGCTCGAGGCGCCGAGCACGCTTGCAGTCCCTGCGATTCCGCCGGCGTGGATGCGCTCCCGGTTCACGGACGCGTGCGGGATGCAAGCCTTCGACCCCGCAGTCACCCTTGACGGGCCCGTCTTTAGGGACTTTCCCTTGCGACCCACGGTCGACGAGGCCATGCGCATGCTCGTGCGCGACACCAGAGCCTGGGACAACAGCCTCGCGCACCAGTGGGCGCTCACCTTTGACGTGCGCGACGCCATCGTCCAGCCGCCCTACATGGGCACCATCCGGGTCAGCGTGTACGAAGCCGGGGCCAGCCGGGCGACCGAGTGGGAGCTGGATCCTATCGACCTGCGTCTCCTACTGCTCGAGCCCCACGCGGGCATCCCGGGGTGCCCGATTCCGGAGGTATTCTCGTATGCGTATGTACGTGACCTTTTGCTGAGCTCCCGCGAGGCGGACGGGACGCTGACGCATCAGAGCATGCGCGACGCGGTCGGCAAGCTTCGAGACCGGGTCGTGGCGCGGCTCGTGCAGCTCATTCATCTTGACGTCTTCGACGGCGGCCTGCGGCTGGGCAAGCTGTACTTTCAGCGCCTACGCCGCAAACTCTTCAACTCGCTCTTCACGACGCAGTGGTGGAAAGACCTCCGTCTCGGCCGCAGCAGTCTGCAGGGGCACCTCGTCTATGGTGGACCGCACATGATTGCGGGCGCGAGCGCCATGGCCACGGTCTTTGAGAACCAGGGAGACCTGACCATTCGCGTGTGCTGGTCGTGGCCGCGCATCCTCGCCGATGGAACTCGTGTCAAGCGGTGCCGCGTCACGCTTCGCGACGAGTCGATTCGTCGAATGTTCGAGGACAGCGGGGATCTGGAGTCCTTCATCCTTTGGAAGCAGAGCGTCAAGTGCTGCTCGTACCCCAAGCAGGTCATTGAAGAAATTCTGCGCAACCTGACGCTTGAAGGAGCCGAGCGGCGGGGTCTCTGCGCGTCCTCCCAGCACTCCGCTGGGACCCAAGGGCCCGCATACACGGGCAAGGAGCGTTACGTGTTCGCCGGCAAGCCACTGCGCACGAGGCCCGAGTTTCTCCCTCTCGGAGACGCGCGAGGGCCGCGAAGCGAGGACCCTCTCAAGCTTGTGACGAATACGCGAGCGCTCTACGAGCTGGTGCACCGAGAGGTGCTCTTCATCAGTGGACTTCATCTCATTGTCTCTGGCCGCCTGCGCGCGGACGGGGATGTCTTGATCGAGGCGGCTCGCCAGGACCAGGGTACATTGAGCATTCGGCTTTCCAAGGCTCGGGTCCGCGACCTGCTCCACAGATCCTCCCTCGAGCACTTGCTCGAGCGCGAGCGTAGCAAGGAGCTGTTTGCGACGTTCTTTGCGCTCCTCGCCGTCCGTTCCGCTACGCGACCGCCCCATACGATTCGCGAGCACCCGAGCTTTGCAAGGTACTGCAAGATGCTGCAAGTGGGCGTGCCCCGAGGCGCCGTGGCGCACGCGATTCTCCATGACGGCGAGCGGAAGGCGCCTTTGGCAGAGACCATGCGCCTCGTCCTAGATTCCGACAACGGCGCGCACCCTCCTGCCAAATTTAGACTTGCGCCACGCACGTACGAGGTGCTCATCTTCAGTCAGACGCGCCCCGACGAGCATTTTCGCCTGCTGCATCGAGGGCTTGTCACAGCGCGCGCGGGCATGCCGGTATCGATGGACATTTTGGAGCGCAATCGAAACCTTTGGCTTCGCGTGCGCCGCGAAACCCGGGTCGAAAAGGACGCGCGGGTCTGCCGCGTCGAGAACCTTGCGATGGTCGCAGAGGACGCCCTTTCGCAGGAAGCCATGGAGCAAACTGCTCTCTACAACGGACCGCGCGCTAGACCGCTTCGCAATTCGCAGATGCTCGACCCGTGTCTGGCACGCGCGGTCAGCCTGAGCAACCAAGTCGCGCGCTGTCAACGAGCCCGTTTGGCCCATCTCCAAGACGTACTGGACAACCTCGGTCTCGACGCCGAGACACGCACGGTCGTCTGGCCCGACTGTGCCGCAGAAACTCGTGTATCTCGCACAGTCGCGCCTTTGCGCGCGAGACCAGCGGCAATAGAGAGCGTGCGGCGAATTGATGGCATCGGCTGCGTACTCCGCTGCTGGCACCTATCCCAAGGCATAGCAATAGTCCAGGTGCGGGTCCCATCTTGGTCTGTGTGCGTCTCGAAGTCGCTCGACCTCGACCGCGTCTCGGCTCAGCGCTGGCAAGAAGCGGAGGAAGTCTTTGCGTGGGCGCGCGGCGCGGCTTTGGAGCACCTCGTGGCTCAGAAACTGCCGCCCTGCATCCAAGCTTCGGCGCAAACGCTTTTGCGTGGCGCTTCTCGGCACCACGGGCTCCTCCGCGTTCGCTATTCGCCAGTCGGGTCGCGAATCTTTGTCGAAGGCGTCGGCGGAGAGACCTTTGTCTCCAGCAGCTCCGAGCGCGAGGCAAACCCGGAATCAGCAGCAGCTTCGACCAGAGCTGAGGCAAAGGCATCCAATGATTCGCCCGCGGTTGTCCAAGACGGCCTGCAGGTTCCGATTCCTGCAGCGCTTGTCGATGAGGAGCATGGCGAGGTTGCGGGGCTCCAAGGCGCCGGCGTCAAGCGGCACGTGGTCACCCAAGCCGAGGTCGCCGAGGCTGCGCAGTACGCGACACCGGGCACAGCAGTCAACGCCGCCGCCGCGGACTGGAGGCTGGAATTCGCGCTACTGGACCGGTACACAATCGCTGCAGCAAAGTCATCGCCGAACGATGTCGTCATGTGCGAGCTCCTTGACAAGGATGCGCGCGTCGGCCAAGGCCCCGTGGCCGGGGGCGCGCTTCCCGAAGATTGTGAAGACGCAGACCGTCTCGTGAAGCATTCTGTGACCCTGCCTGCCGACGTGCTCGACATTCTTGCCTGCGGGGGGCGATCCGATCCGCCCTTGCTTGCGCAAGCATCGTCTGCTTCCACGGCGGAGACGCAGAGGCTAGTCGAATGGCTTTCCGCGCGGACACGCTTCGTCATGGGGAACAGCGAAGACGGGAGCGAGGATGCGGTTTCTTTCGATCGCGAATTCCTCCGCCACGGCCGGCTGATGCGCTCCGCGACGCCAAAGGCGGACCTGCGATGCCTCGTGCTCCGCGGAGTGATCTCGGATCGCGGCGACGTTCTGACGGTGGAGAGCTTTACGAGGTCTGCAGGGCGATGGACGCCCCAGATCACGCTCGAGCTCAAGCGCGGCCAGACTGTCACCCGGGGAAGCGCCATTCACGCCTTTATCAACCTCGTGCCGCAACACGAAGGCGTGGAGGCCGTCGTTGCGGACTTCGGGGAGGAGATTCTCGAGCCCCGCAGAATCCAAGAGCTCTTGCGACGCCTCCTCGATCGAAGTCTCGTCGCGGAGGACGGCGGCCATCTTCACGACCGCGAAGCCTTTGCGCTGCGCATGTACGCGTCGCGACGCGAGCGCGAGCAGGCGGTCACCCACAGTGCACAAGAGCAGCGCGACGCCCGCAAATGCTTGGATGATGCATGCCGCAAACTATGCAGCGGCGAGCGTGAGCGGTACATTGCTGACCTTGAAGAGCGCGCTGCGCGATTCCGACGGCTGCAGGACATCCGCGTGGCCGTTCCGGGGTGGGAAGGCATGACGCAGGAGGACGCAACTGCGCAAGCCATTCGCGGCTACCTCGCTTGCGAATTCTCGAAACTGGCACCGATCGAGAAGGCCTTTGCGCACTTTGACGGCAACCGGGACGGCGGGCTTGACAAGGCCGAGTTCCGGGCGCTGGCCTTCTCCATCGGGCACGTGCTCACGACCGAGGAAGCCGCGGAGGCGCTCGCCCTCATCGACAGCGACGGCAACGGGAGCATCTCACAGCAGGAACTGGGCATTTGGGCGCTCTGCGCAGCGCCGGCCAAGCAGAGAGACATGCGTTTCCGCAAGCTGCAGCTCGAGCTGCGCGTCTCGACGTCGCTGGCGCGGGCCAAGTCCATGGTCGCGGGGTCGGCGCCAGTCGGGGCCCGCGGCGCGGCGTCGCGTAAGAGCGCTAAAATGTAAAATTATCTTTGCAAATTCCACGGGACCCCGCGCAGTGTCTTGCGGCGACAACCGCCAAAACGGCGGCGCCAGACCTCAATTCCGCGGCAGGAGACCCTCGCGCGCGGCCGCCTGCGCTGCGCAGCTGCCGGCGACCGGGAGACGGCGGCCGCGCCGCACGCAGACCCCGCCCGGCGCCCCGCCCCCGCCGGAGAGGGCCGCGGAGAGGACGGTCATGGCGGCGACCCTGACGGACCGCGAGGCCTTTGCCGTCGCGGACGTCGTCGACGTGGACTTTGCGGCGCCCAAAGACGCCAAGCTGCGCAGAGAAGACGACCACGTCGCCGAGGACGAGGCAGAGCTCGATGAGAACGTCTCCGAGAACGACGGCGGCGTGGCGGGCAATGTCCAGGTAAAGACCCCAGCTCCAAGAGGCGAGAAGCAGCAGCCCCGAGGCAGCGCGGGGGCCGTGATCTGCGCAGCGGTGCAGGCTTCCGGGCACGTCGAGGGCGACGAGGACCGCTTCGGAGATGGTGACGGCGCCGCAGAGCCGAGCACAATGATCTGCATGGGCGTCGGAAAGGACCTGCGCCTGCTGGAGCTTGACGCGAAGATGCAACCTGCCGCGGAGCGCGCGCGCTTTAGCCTGAGCGCGGACGTCATAGCCTGGAACTCGAGCGGGACCTGCTTTTGCGTGGGCGACGCCGGCGGCAGCCTGCACTTTATTAGCGATCGCGGAACATTGCTCTTTTCACAGCGGATGTTGGTGACGAGCGGGCAGCGCTTCGATTGCATGACCTTCTTGGAGCAGCCGAGCTTTTTCGACAGCGAGCAGGTGGGCGAGGAGCTCTTTATCACCTCGCGCAATCCACCGCGGCTCTTCCGGTTCTCCAATTTATGTCTGCATCTTCTCGAAGACGCTGCCGAGGCCGGCAACTCGGCTCTGCTCAAGAGCGTCCGGGACTCGGCCCAGATGCAGAGCTTTGACCTCTCAGCGTGCTGCGCGAGCGGCACAATGGGCATGCTCGTGGCACGGAACGAGGCGACCGGCTTCTTGCGCGTGCTCTTGGGCGCTCGCGCCGACCCGCGGCTCGCGGTCTGGGTCAGCGTTGACAGCCGGGCCCCGCTGCGGCTCGACAGCGTCGCGTCGGACCCGCTCGACGCTGACTCGCCCTTTTGCGCGCTCGAAGCCACGGCGAACCAGTCCACAGCGCTCACGCTCAACCGTGCTGGCCGCGTGTGCATCTGGGACGCGCGTCGCGCTGTCTTCCTCCGTTGCCTCTGCGCAAGCCCGGACATTGCCGATGTGGCCAGCATGGGCACAGGCGCCAGGGTCGGTCTCTTGCGCGCCGATGGGACGCTCCAGGTGGCCCGCATTCGCCTCCATGGCTCTAAGACGCTCGAGTACCTGTTCGAGACGCGGAGTCAAGATCAGAACTCCGATGGCGAGAACAGCCTCGTTGCACTTCCGGGCTCGAGGTGCATCGCGCTGCACCACGGCCCAAGCGGGGTCCAAGGCGTGGTGTGCTTTGAGAGCAACGAGGCAATGCGCTTCGAGTCTCTCCTGAGCGCTGCGCGTTTCGACGAGGCGCTAGCTTTGGCCACCCAGCACGAGCTCGATGGCCGCGATCGCGCGTACAAGGGCAAGCTGACGCAGCTGCTCGAGTCTGCGCGCTCTCAGCTGCTCGACGACGCGGGGGCGGCGGACCTCCCAGAATCGCTATACGAGAAGTTCTTTGCGGTCGTCGATCAGCTGATTGCGCTCAATCCGCACCGCTACCTTGGCTTTGTGGTTCAGGGCTGCATGCAGGTCCGGCTTCCGGGCGCCCCTTCGGCGCAGAAACGTCTCTTGCGCAAGGCCGAGGTCCTGTGCTCCGAACACGGCCACGAAGCGCTGCTGACCCAGGTCAAGGACGCCCTCTACAGGCTCGAGACTTACACGCTATTGAGCGAGGTCTTTGACTGCGAAGAGTGGCAGCGCTTTCGCACGTGCAAGTTGATGCAAGCACTCACGCTCTTTTTGCAAAAGGGTCAACTGCAGATGGCGGCCATCGTGCTGCACCGTCACATTCGCGCCCAGGAAGACGATGTAGTGCGCCTCCTGGATTTCATCCCGGCAGAGACGCCAAGCGAGGTGCTTGTGGACTGGCTCCGCGATCACGTTGGCCCACACGTCCGCTCGCACGAGCAAAAGGCTCAACTTGCGAGCTGGGCCGTCTTCATGGCTGGCAAGACTCCAGACGCTGCGCGCGCGCTACAGCTGGTCCAGGAAGCAGCCATGATTGCGTCCGCTCAGGTCCAGACGGAGCGCGAGAAGCTCAAACTAAGCCTGTGCAGCCCCGGCGAGCTGGCACGCCAGGCCGCTGAGAGCGGACCCCGCGCCCAGGACCACGCGCTCGCGGAGCTCGAGCGCCTGCGCGCCGATCTGGCCGAGGTCTTGTACCTGCGGAACGAGCACGCATTAGCGATTGGCGTGGAGGCTTTTCGGGGTGCGTCGAGAGTGGAGGTTCTCATGGACATGATGGGCCGTGTCACGGCACCTGAGCTCATTGCGCGCGCCGTCAAGGAGCACCTTCGCCCCTGCGCGACGCGCTACGGCGTGGACGCGGACGAGGTTCTCGTGCGATACATTGAGCGCGTCGCGCTGGAGATCGATTCTTCCAATAGCGCCTGGGAGCAGTGCGCCGTGATGGCGGTGCGGCAGATTGGAGACTTGGCGGCGGCCTCACGAGCCGTCCTGGCCCTCATGCGCAACATCATGCCACCCTACAGCGACGAACTCGCCGCCCTGGTGGCCACCTCGATGACGTGGACAACGGACCTGCAGGGCGAGATTCTGGACCAGAAGCGCCTCATGGACCTGTCGTCGCTGCTGTCGAGCTTTCAGCTCGATCAGCAAGTCAATTTTGGCAGCGCCTCGCAAGCCAAGGCCATTCTCATGTATGTGCTGGCGCAGTCAGAGACGGTGGCGGAGCGCGCAGTACAGATCGCTCAAGCCTACCGATGCTTTGACGTGGCAGACGTCTTTGCAACGCTCTTTGAGAACATGAGCTTGCAGCCGACGCTCGAAGACGAAAAGGTCCGCGACCTACACGCGCTCATGAAGCGGAGCTGTCCGGATGTGGTGTCCATAGTGGAGGAGCGCGTGCATAGCTTTTGCATGTGGGGCCTCGCGGAAGACAGCGACGCGGAGTCGGACGAGGACAGATTGGCGCTTGCGCGCCTGGGCGCCCTCGTCGGGGTCTGTGGCGGCCACGCTTGGGCGGCAGGCTTTGAGGCGGCGCGTGATCTGCAAGAGGAGTTCTCGATCCGACTCGACTTGCAGGACTTTTCGCTCGACGAGGACGCCGAAGGCCTGCTGGAGCTACACGTGATGCGCGAGAGCACCTCATGCGAGCCCACAGAGCTCGGCCGCCGCGCATCTCTTCTCGGTTTCTCGAGAGAGCAAATGGCGGGCCGTGTCACGATTTGGCTCGCCCGTCAAGAATCAAAGAACCTCGACGCCTGTCTCGCGTGGGGCGCGCGGCCCATGAGCCTCTACTGGCGACAGCGCGTGGCCGTGGAACTCGCCGTGCGCTTCCCCACGAGCAGCCGCGCTCAGCGCGCTGCGCACGGATACCTCGTGGACGTCTGCATGCACACCGAAGACGCCTCGCAGCTTTGCCGCGCCACTGCGCTTTTGCGCAGCAGCGGGCTGGTGCAGGCTGTCCTCGACCGCTGTGGGGACGGCTTTGAGTGGGAGGCGGCCGAGCTGACGACGACCTCGTCGCGAAGCCCGCCGCTGAAGCTGCACGACTGGTTCAAGGAGCACGGCACTGTGCTCGAGACCGGAGCTGTGCTGCCGCGCGTTGCCGCCTTCTTGTACGCCCTTGGGCGGAGGCACGACCCGGTCCCTGCCACCGAGGAGCTGGTGGCCCATCTTTCGCAGAACGGTGCACTGCAGCTGGCTCTGCGGGTCATCGGAGCAACCGCGAACGTGAACGTGCTGGAGCTCGGGACGACGCTGGTACGCAGCCTTGCGGGCAAGGCTCTTTCGGCGCCGCGGGTGGACGCGCAGCTGGCGCTGGGCTACCTACTTGCCGACGTGGAGGACGGCGCGGCGTTCTCGAGCTACCGGTCGAGTCTACCCAAGAATGATCGGGGCGATTTCGGCCGACTACAGACGCTTGCGGGCGTCGGGGTTTCGCTTGGGCGATGCCGACGCATGCAGGACGTTGCGCTCGACTGCCACCGCATGCAAGAGAACGCGCGATGGTGGGCGTGGCTGCAGGCGCTAGAAGTGGAGTTTGACCCGACCCGGTTCACACAGGAAGGGGCCAAGGTCAATGTGTACCTGCAGCAGAGTCTGCTGCAGCAGTGTATTCCTCGTAGCGGGTACGCCCTCGAGAAGATTGCCGCGTTTGCAAAGACTTACGGCGTGCGAAGCGACCTGATGCACGCCTTGTACCTGAAGCTTCTGTTCCTGGACGAGTCCGCCGACCTGGATGTCCATCGCGACGAGATCGCCCGGGCGCGCGCGCACATGGACGAACCGCTGCTGCTGCAAGTCTGCGAGCACGTGTTTCCCCGAGTCCCGGGAACTTCGTACGAACGCCTCGAAGCGGTCTGCAAGCTTTGCGCGTGGCCCGATCAGGCCAAGTACCTCCAGGTGCTCGACTTGCTTCGCATCTGCGAGGTTCGTCTTGATCTGCACGCCCTCTTTGTGGAGAACCCATGGCCGGCGCTCGAAGTTTGCCTGGAGCCGGATACGGTCAAGTGGCTGGTGGCCTTGAGTGACCCCCTGGACCTCGATCCAAACGACTTTTACCTCTGCCTCGTGCACAAGCTGATGCGTGCGGGCGAGTCGGTCACCAAGAGTGTGCTTCCGGTACTCAACAACGTGAAGTCGCCCGCTCGGGTACTCGAGGCATGCACGTGGCTGGTGAGCCAAGTGAGCGCCCCGGAGGCCAAGCTTCTGATATTACGCTTCGCGCTCGACCGCTCCGAGAACGAGGAGATGTCGCTCTTGGCCAACCAGCTCGCCACGGAGCTGGACCTGCGCCGCGCGGGCATCGCATCCAAGCTCCCGCCCAAACGGGCCGACGTGGACTTTGCGAAACTGATTGCCGATCTGTACGACCGATTCGGCCCGGTCGCGGCGACCCAGTGGCAAGACCGCAACCGCCTCCATCAGGTCGCCGAGCAGCTGGCCCTTCGGCATGGCGTAGACCTCTTGGAGGTGCGCAAACGCCTTGTGCTCGGGTGGCTGGCTGTGTCGGCGCTAGATTCCTCCCACGCGGCGGCGTCGACGTCATCGTCATTGTCGACTGGCACGACGGCAGCATCGTCGACGAGGCTGCAGGACGCGCAGCAGGTTGAGGGGGGACTTTTGCAGCGCATCGTATACACGATGTCGGCGCGACCTGGGCCAACTGCGGATCGAGATGCTTGCCGCGGGATTGCGTACTTGCTGAACTACGCTTTCCAGAGCGAGGTGCCCGGGCGCTCCTTTGCTTCGCGAGCGCGCGCGCTCAAGGCAGTCTTTCGCCTGGGGACCAGCGACCAGATCGATTCCGTGTACTCACAGCGCGGAGAAGACGCCCTGCCGCTGCATGAGCACCTGCAGTACTGCATCTACATGGCCGTCTTTGAGGACCTCCACCTGCCGCATACCTTTGACCAGGTGGTGCAGTGCGACAAGCGAGGCCTGGTGCGTGGTCTTTGGCGGGACCATCGCGGCGACGAGCGCGCCGTGCAGCTGGTGGCGCACCTGATGCTCGACTTTGACCTGCTGGACGAGCCGAATATTGTCCAGGCGCTGCTGAGGCAGATGCTGGCGCTCGGGATGCGAAGAGAATTCTTTTTCACGACGCAGCAGATCCTGCAGCGCCGCGTCGAGGTCCCGGGCCTGCCGGACCTCTTCGCGCAGGCGCACGCCCAGACCGCGCAAGAGGACGCCGACGACGCTGCACTGCAGCAGCTCGTCACGGCGATTGTACGGTCGCACCCCGGCCTTTTGGAAAGCGCCGCGGCGCAGACCGAGGAAAGCGCATGAAGCTAGGCAGCGAAGGGATCGGTCGAAGCCTGTCACAATTCACATATCAAATGATGAAAGATCCTGATGATCCTGGCGAAGTTTGATTACGGGTTGGAGTAGACATACATGGGTGGGAGATTCTTGTAAGGCTCGGGGACGGGGAAGACCTTGTGGAATTGCTCAAAGTCGAGCTGCGCCCCGCCGTTCTCGTCTTCGAGAACGCAGGGCACAAAGTCAAAGTGCCACATGATGTCCTCGAAGCAGTACGAGTGGCGGGCCTGGATGGTGTCGCTCGTGACGGCGTCGATGCCCTCCACCATGCAGATGATCTCGACCCTGTGGTCGATCATGTACTGCTTGAGAGCCTCCTCCTCGGCATCGTGAGCGCTAAGCGCAGCGGACGAGAGCGATGAGTCGGACGAGGAGGCCCCCATGCCGAGGTTGGACGGCGTCGACGGGGAGGATTTGAGGTCGGATTCGTGGTTGCCCAGGGCACTGCCGCTGTTCGCATCCTGAACGAGGTCGCGCGAGCCGTTTTCGATGTCGCAGTCGCGCTGCAGGACGCCGGGAAAGACGTTTTCGCGCGAGTGGTTCGGAACGGCGGTCGCTGTCGGGGGTTTCGGGTTTGGGTTGAGGGGCGAAAAGGAGTCGATGTTGTGGACGACGGTGTTGGGAAAGGCCATAAAGAGCATGCCCCCGAGCTCGTCATCGGGCTTGACGAGGCGCATGGCGTCGGAGCGAAAGTAGCAGAGCTCGGACCCGTCGGCGCACCTGTGGCGACTAATGGCGTAGCAGCGTACGTGTGCTTCGACGAGCTGGTGCTTGCGCATCTCGGCGACCTGGAACATGAGCGATAGCTTGCCGTGGATGCGGCGCATGACGGCGGAGTCGGAAAAGACAATGGTGGCGGCGCGGGTCTGCGCGCGAGAGAGGCGGGCGAAGACGAGGCCGACGCAAACGGCATCGCAAATGACGCCGAGGATGCTCTCGAGCGTGACGAAGGTGACGAGCGAGTAGCACTGCTGGAAGTAGTCGCGCTCGCCGGGAAAGGCGTAGCCAATGGTCATGATGGTCTCGAGGGAGAAAGCCCAGGCGCTGAGAAAGGAGTTGAGGTGCAGCCCGCACGGCTTGGAGATGAGCATGTAGAGCACGGCAAAAATGAGAATCGCCAGCAGATAGAGCACGATGAAGACGATGAAGACCATGCGCAGGCTCGAGTCGACGAGGGTGTGCCAGAGGTCTGCGACGTAAAGGCGCGCGGAGCGGTTGAGGCGGTTGACGCGGAGGCTCCCTGTGGACTGTCCGAAGTCGCTGTCGCGGTTCATGATCCGCCAGGCGCTACTGGGCCTGTTCGCGCTCGACTCGCGCGAGGAGTGCCAGCTGCGCGCCCAGTCGACGCGCTCGTAGCCCTCGCCGTACTTCTTGAAGAGGCGGTCGGCCTCCTCGCGCGCGACGTTGGGGAAGACGAAGGAGGACCCGCGGGTCATCATGGCCCTCCTCCAGCGCTTCTGCTGGCCCGTGCGCGCGCGCT
>KQ758891.1:188219-201910 GCA_001462505.1 Aurantiochytrium sp. T66 | reverse complement strand
ACGATGTACGTGCGGAGCATGGAGCGCTTCCGCCAGGAGGAGCGCGAGGAGAACGAGCTCCGCAAGCAGTACAAGAAACTCGCGGCAGAGATGCCCTTCAGCGAAACGCCCGCGCAGCTCCTGCGCACGCAGTCGACGATGCCGGAGGTCTCGTCGCCGCTGCAGATCCCCAAGGGCATCTTCAGGACAAGGAGCGACCCCGAGGGCCTCGTTGACGGCCGTCTCGGCGCAGGCGCCGGCGCCGGCGAAGACGACGACGACGACGACGAGAACAACGGCCCGCGCTCTCCCAAGGCAAAGAGCTTCCCGCGAGGCCCGGACTCGCGATGGAGTATGAAGAACTGCGCAAACTGCCAGATGGTCTTCGTCGGCGAGGGGACCTGCTGCACCAACGAGTGCAGCCTCTGCCTCGAGCTCCGCGAGCACCCGAGCAAGGTCGCGCATCTCGTCGAGACGACCGAGCCGCACACCGACGAGTCCCCGCTGCGGTCAGGGTACGCCTCCTACGACGTCTGGAACGTTTCGCCAGCCGACGAAGCCTCGGCCGACGAAATCTCCTTCACGCGCTACACAAACGAGGACCACTACTAGGCAGTGGACGCGAGCGAGCAGGCAGGCAGGCAGGCAGGATGGACCGTGCGTGTCCTGCGCCGTTCCTTTTTTTTAATATATCCCGACCGACACCAGAAGCGCTCCTCTGTACGGAGCGGCTTGCGTCGGCGGGCCCCCGCTCCAACGCGATTTTGCTCTCCAAGCTGCCGCCGCCTGGCCCGTCCAAGCCATGACCAAAACCATGACATTGACAACGACAAACCCGCGTGCGCGAACGATACCCCCTTTCGACCCGACAACATCCTCGCGTCGGTTGCCCGGCAGGATGCCCTGCCGGGCCGGCCGGAAGTGGACCATCCCAGAATGGATCGGCTCGGATCGTATCGATCCTCGTTTCGCGTCGCGTGACACTTTGCATTTGCCAGACCAAGATCGTCGTCGGGCTGGTCCGATGATCGATCGTGCTGCGCTACCGGTCGGTCGCGTCTCTCTTGTCGAGAAGACGACCCATCCGGCTCGCCGCAGACCCCGAAACCCTCCCCAAAACCGAAAAACACGCCCTTAATGAACGAACTTTGGCTTTTATTATGCTCCATCTTCCCGAGCTCCTTCCCGGCCACGTCTCTGATCTCCATCGACGTGCTCTCGCCGCGAAGCCGCCGCTCTCGTGGTCCTCCTCCTCCACCGAGAGCGGCATCATTGCGCCCCCCTCCGGCGAAATTTCTTGCTCTTCCGCCTTAACTCCCCCCTTCCTCGCCGCCTTTCCCTCCCGCGCGTTTAAGGCCGCCTCGCGGCCGGGGTCCTTTTCAACGTTTGCGGCTTTCCGCGGAAATAGCCTACTTGCGGGCCGGCGTTTGCTGCATAGTGGGGCGCCGCCCGCACAGTGGGTTATGGCGGTGAAAAGCAAAAGATTCGCGAGAAGAAGCAGGGCTGCCAGAGAACTTGAACCCCAAGCCCGGAACAACTAGCCAACCCCGCTCTCGCCGCGAGCCGCGCGGCGCCCGCCGCCCGCGCGCGCCGCCGCCGCCGTGAGCCGCCCCATCACCTGCCTCGCGCGTCCCGAGCCCCGCGTGCTCTCTCCGCGAAAGGAGAGCTGCACTTCTCGGAACACGACGACGACGACGACGACGACGACGGCGACGGCGACGACGACGAGTCTGGTGCCGAGGAGCTGGGCATCGCGGCGTACGTATACGGCAGCATGGACTCCTCCTTCCTGGTCAAGGGCCTGACGATGGCCGGCAAGGTCAACCAAATGCTGCACCCGAGCTACCGCCACATTCTGCCCATGACCGCGAGCTTCTTATCGCAGCCCGTGGTCCTTGGCGTCGCGGGCGCCTTCGTCACTGCGATGTTTGTGCAAAATCGCCGCAAGCGCGCGCGCCCGGATGACGCGGACGCGACTGCCCTCGTGGTTGCTCCTGCTGCGAGGAAGAGACGCCGCACGGAAAAGCCCCTTCTCCTCGCCGACGCCCCTTTGGCTCCCGCGCCGGCGATCGACGCGATTGCGGCCACAGAGGTTGTCTCCGAGCAGAGCAACGCCCTCGACGATCCCGAAAGCGCTGTCGCCAGGGCTTCCGAGACCACCACCACCAACACCCTCACCGAGGTGCTTCGCACCGCAGACAGCTCTAAGGTGACCCACATCAGCCGCGTCGAGGTCGTGAACAAGGCCCCGGAGCCCGAGCAGCGCGATGGCCAGGCGGTGGCGGAATTAGGGAAGCCAGAGGAAGACGAAGATGCGGGTTCGGGCTCGGATGAAGGCGAGGACGTCGCTTCTGGTGCTGAAGCTGCCCTTCAAGCTTCATTTGCAGCAACAATTGCTGCTGCTAAAGCTGCAGCTGCTGCTGCTGCTGATGCTGAAGCTGCTGCTAAAGCTGATGCTGCTGACGACAGCAACTACGATGTCAGCGACAACGACGACATCGTCGACGAAGCCGATGCCAACCCTCGCGCTGCTGCCAGGCGCGATGAAGACAACGGCGACGGCGACGGCGACGAAGATGACGACGAGCAAGACGACGACAGTCGCCATAACGACCATGACGGTTCCGTCTGTAGTAGCGAACAGGAAGACTCCGTTGCCTCGAGAGATCTCCTCGCCGACCGGCGTCGTGACTTCGCTACACAGGACAGCGGCAGCGAGGACGAAGACGATGCCGACGATGACGACGTCATGAAATCTGCCAGCGACAGTGAGCTTGAAGACGAGAACGATGGCTCCGGGGGCTCTGATCAAGATTCCGAGCGCGATCTCGCGTCGTTGGCAGAGCTCGATGACGAACACCATGCCGAGAGCGGGAGCGAACTTCCCATGAACGACGATTCCAGCTCGGACGGCGGCAGTCGCAGCGACAATGACGAACAAGGCCAGGCCCACGACGATGGCGAATTTGGAGGGGACAAGGAGGAAGAGGACGACAGCGAGGACAAGGTGGAAGAGGACGACAGCGAGGACAAGGAAGAGAGCGAGGACGAGCCAGACGAGAACGAAGAAGCGCAGAAGAAATCCGAAAACGACTTCACGGCGAAAGCGCCCTCAGATCGAGTCCAGGAGGAGGAGATCGCCAAGGCCATGGTGCAGAATGTGGCCACCCCCGCACGCACGGGCCCCAGCGCCATCGACCTTGCCCTCGACTCGGACAGCGACGAGAACCAATCGGAAAGCGAGGAAGCCGAAGGCGTGACCGAATCGCCGCCAGCGTCCCGCACTCGAAGCGAGCGCGCCCTCCACGACACAAGTCATACCCCTCCCCGGGTTCCAAGAACCCCTGCAACCGCTCCCGCCGAGGCTGCCTCCGAGTCCGCTTCGCCAGCAACAGGACTCGGCGGCCGTGATTGGCAAAAGTCTTCTGTCGAGGCCACCACTTCAACCAGCGAGGTCATTGACCTCTGCTAGCTCGCACGGCGTTCTACATCCTGCAATGGAAAGATTTGTTGCTTTCTTTTCTTCTCATAGTACGAGCCTCAGGTTGCCTGCTCTGCAACTTGTAGTAACGGGAGGGTGCTCCCCGCGGCTTCCTAACCTTGTAAAAACAGTGCGGCACAAGACGCCTGCTGCACAGCTCGCCCCGTCGCGAGTTGAACCTCGTATGTATCATCTGCACGCTGAGCAGCACCGCGATGCGTGGCGCCCGCTTCGCAGCTCGCGTACACTGAGACTAACTTCATCGAGCAACGAATGATGGCGCTGCATCCGCGCGATCGTCTCGCTCTGTTGCGCCACAGTCGCTTTGGTCTCGTCATGAGAGCGCGTTGCTGCCTCGAGTTGCGCCTCCAGTGACGAAATGCGTGCCACTAGCTGCGCATTGCGCGCCTCGAGCCCCGCCTCAGTGGCATCCCGCACCTCGTGGCGGGCGTTGGCCTCCCGTAGCTCCCGGGCGAGCTCTTCTTCGCGTGCTCTGCAAGAGCCCACTTCCACTTCAATCGCTCGCGCGCGCTCCTCGAGCTCGCGGACGCGCAACGCGTGCCCAGTCTCACGTGCCTCGGACGCTTTATGCAGTTCGTCGCGAAGTTGCCGCGCCGACCTTTGTGCCGCCTGCTGCTGTGCTTTTAGCTGGCACTGCAGGCCAGCTTCACGCTCACGGACGCTCTCCACGTCGAGGCGCGCGTTCTCGAGCTGCTTCTCTAAAAGCTCAACCCGGCGCGCCAGCTCGGTCCTTGCATCGGCGTTGGCACGCAGCGTCTTCAAGCGCGACTCCCGGGCGTCAAACTTGGCCTGTGCTTCGTGCGCTCGGGCGGCTTCCTCGTCGGCGCGTCGCGCCGAGGCGTCGAGTTCTGCCTCGATTGCGTCGCAAAGCTCGCGCGCGGTGCACTGCGGCCCGACTCGAGGGGACCGCACGAGGCGCAAGAGCCGTAATCGCAGAGATTCAGAGTCGTCCTCGAACCGGGCCTGCGCGCGGCTCGCGTTGGTCCTCTCGAGCACCAGGTCCTCACGCAGCTGCTGGTTCTCGGCGCGGAGGCGCGCGACCTTGTCCTGACAGACCACCAAAAAGGACCGCGTGGCCGCGAGAATCTCGTCCTCCTTGGCTTCAATGTCGGCCTCTTCGTCCAGGTCCCATGCTGGCTCGCACGCGGGCTCCATCGTCGCGACCTCGCGCGCGCGGGCGCTCTTGGAGTCGAGTCTGACGCACGACGCGCCAGGAAAATGTAGCCGTTGCGAATTGGGGTTGCGCAGACTTTGGCCACGTCGGTGGCCCTCGTTACTCACGTACTTAGTACGTACGATGCCAAGCATGCGCCCTGCATCCATAGCCCGCATTGCTACGATGGACCTGCCCGCTTCCGATTCTGCAGACACGAAAGTCGTCACGGTGAGATGGGCCCTCAGCGCCGGCTGCTGCTACTACGGCTCTTGTGTTTCTTGTGCTTCTTGTCGTGCTTCCTGCCGTCCTTCTTGCTCTTGCTCTTCTTGTCGGACCGCTTGTGGGACTTGTGTTTCTTTCGGTGCTTGCGATCGTCGTCGTCCTTACTGCTACGATGACGCTTGCGGTCCCCGCGGTCTCGCCGCCGATGTCTGCGATCTTGCGAGGACAACGACGATAAAGAGTCGCTATCGCGGTCCTCCGAGCTGCTGCTGTCAAGGCGCGAGCGCTTCTTGCGCGGCTCGAACGGCGCCGCTAAAGGTCGCGGTCCTCGCGGAACGAGATCGCCTCGCGCTGCACCAGGTCCAGAGGGTCGATGCGGCGCCGCCTCGGCACCCCTGCGGCCGCTTGCCCCGCGCGCGTGACTGCGCTCATCGCGGCCCGTAGAGAAGGACGGCGGGAGCCGTCGGCGCGCGCCGCGCCGCGCGTCGTTCCAGATCTTGGACACGGACTGACTAAAGTCGACCTTGATGCGGCGGTCGTCGATCATAACGTTGTTCATCTTGAAGAACGCTTCTTGGCACTGCGCTTCGTTGCCAAACTCGATGAAGGCATACTGCAGCGAGTCGCCAGTCTCCTTGTCGCGAATAATCTCACATGACTTCACTTCGCCAAAGCGGGAGAAGATGAGCTCGAGATCGTCCTCCTGCGTGGCGGCGTTAAGCTTGCACACGAAAAGGACGTTCTCGGGCGGCTTGACGTCGGCGTCGGGGAGATCGCCGACCATTTCAAGTACGACAGCGCGGGCCTTGGCGTCGCGCATCTTGTTGCGCTTCTCCAGCTCCTCTGGCGAAAAGCCCTCGTCCTCATCCACATTCTCGTTGAAGTCGATTCGAGGCTCGACCGCCTCCTCGGGAGGGCGCGCCCCGGCCGGGAGCTCCTTGGCTGCGGGCATGCCCGCCGGATCGGGAAACGGGTCGTCCAGCACGTGCGTGCAGAGGATGCGGACATCCCGCAAGGGGCGATACTTGTCGTCAACCTGGAGATCGTTGATGGTGGCCAGCGTGGATTCCAGGCCCTCCGCGATCTCTCCAAAGATCGTCCTCTTGCCGTTCAGGTGTTCTAGGCCGTGCGCGGTCATGGTGATCAAGAAGCACGACCCGTTCTGGTCCTTGCCCGGCGCCGCCATGCAGACGAGGCCCCGGCGGTCGAGCTTGGCCCCGCGCACGATCTCGTCCTGGAAAAACCTGCTTCCTCGGTCTCTGTCGTCACCTTGCGCTTTGGCGTTTTCCAGCATGCTAAACACGGACTGGCCGCCCGTCCCCGTGGCCGTCGGGTCCCCCGTGCGCATCCAGTAGTTCCTCTGCACGTCGAAGAAGAGGTGGCCGTCGAAGTAGTGCAGCTTGCACAGTTTCACGAAGTTCTCGCACGCCCGCGGGCAGCGCTCCGCGAACAGGTCCACGACCACGGCCCCCGCCGAGGTCTCCAGGAGCACGGCCATGGCGGGCGCGCCGTGGCGAGGGCGCGGCCTCGATGGCGCTCTGCGGCTGGCTCCTCGCGATGATGATCGAGGTCGTCATGATGGTCGACAGTGGAAAGTGACCAGTGGAAAGTGACCACGAGCCCAAGTTTCACGGCGGTTCTTTAGGCGTTCTGCAGGATTCAATGCGCAGTCAGGGCTTGGCGAAGTTCGTGCACGTGTACGTACGTACCCACGTGGTTGGTACGTACTTACATTGATTGAGAGGCTTCATGTCATGATACGATAAGTTTCGTAGGCAAGAAACTCTCTGCCCGTAAGGAAAGATCTTTGCAATGAATTGTACCCAATGTTCATCAAAGCTCGAACCTTTACAGTACGTAGCTAGCCTAATTCACGCGTGTGATCATCGCAAAGCCTGGCACCTTGATAACAAATATGTGACAGACGAGATGACTTCTACGACGTTTTATGTTGGGCAGGACAAAACGACCTTCATGCGCCCCTAAAAACCCTCATTTGCTTATTCGTACTCAGACTCTCATCTTCCCCTCCTCCTCGCTCGAAGCTGAGCGGCCAATCATCATCATCGCATTCATCGTCGCTGCTTGCACTACCGTGCAGGGTAAACCATCCCGAGCACGCACGCACGCACGCAAAACCGCCAGCGGGGTTCGATATCGTGCACGATATTGCAATTTCAAACGTAATCAACTCGCGGGTCGTCGTCTACTCCAAACGCTAGGCCCCTCCTAGGACGGCCGGGCATGAAACGGCTAGGCGGGGTCCCCCTATTGCGCCTATCTATAGATGCCATGGCGAAAACCGCCGCTGGGCTGGGTCCCGACCCTCTTCGCGTCGGCAGAGGCTCGCTCTTCGGGCGCAGGACCGCGGGCTCGCCAGCTGCTAGCGCCCCCCCGTGGTAGGCTAGTAACCGTGGAGGCCGGCTGGCTGTTTCATCCCAGAACATCATCGTCCAACACGTAGTACATGCGCATCCCGCCCGCGACCTGTCCTGCCTGCAGACCGTCACCACCAACCAAGAACTCGGCGGTCGGCGCGGCCAGCAGTTGCTCTTGCTCTTGCGAGCGTGGCGCTCTGATAAGCGAGCCCGGCCGGTGACCCAAGAAGCGGGCGCACCTTCGTCATACTACGATCACCTTCAGACTGGCAACCCCCGACGCTGCCCGACAACGAACGTCCCACGCGACCGCTCGCTCGAGTCGAGCGACGACTGGCCGACCTCCCGACGCCCGTTCGCTCGCTCGCTACCTCGCTCGCTCGCTACGCCCATCTCATCGGCGGCGATCGGCCCCGGGGGCGAGACGGTTGGCGCTTCTAGGCGTTTCCAGGAGCCGCGAGAGCGCGCGCGCAGGACGCAGGCAAGATGCATAGCCAGCAGCAGCAGCAGCATGCGGCCAAGGAGGACAACATCAAGGTCATCGTCCGGTCGAGGCCGCTAAATGCGGCCGAGAAAGCGGCCAAGACCCCGAGCCTCGTGCAATGCGACTCCGATCGCGGCCAGGTGTCCGTGTCAATGGCCATTGGCAGCAAGCGCAGCAGCAAAAAGTACAACTACGACATGGTCTTCGGGCCGTACTCGACCCAGGCCGAGGTGTACTCATCCGCGATCCGCCCCGTCGTGGACGAGGTCCTCCTCGGATACAACTGCACGGTGTTCGCCTACGGCCAAACGGGCACCGGTAAGACGTTCACCATGGAGGGCGATGTTGACGACCCGGAGCTCCAGGGCATGATCCCGCGCGCCGTCGGCAGCATCTTCAAACGCCTCGAGTCCATCGACGACGCAGAGTACACCGTCAAGGTCTCCTTCCTCGAGCTGTACAACGAAGAGCTCCAGGACCTGCTCTCCGTCACCGACGACAAGAAACTTCGCATCCTCGACGACAAGTCCCGCATGAGCACCGGTGTCGCCTGCCACAACCTCGAAGAGGTCATGGTCAAGAACACCGACGAGATCTTCGAGGTGATGCGCACCGCCATGGCCAAGCGCCAGGTCGGCGAGACCAAGCTCAACAAGGCCTCGAGTCGCTCGCACTGCATCTTTAGCCTCACTGTGCACATTCGCGAGACTACGCCCGAGGGCGAGGACCTCCTCAAGGTCGGCAAGCTCAACCTCGTCGATCTCGCCGGATCCGAGTGCATCGGCCGCTCTGGCGCCCAAAACGCCCGCGCCCGCGAGGCCGGGAACATCAACAAGAGCCTGCTCACGCTCGGTCGCGTCATCAGCGCCCTCGTGGAAAAGACCCCGCACATTCCGTACCGCGACTCTAAGCTCACGCGCCTCTTGCAAGAGTCCCTCGGCGGTCGCGCCAAGACCTGCATCATCGCCACGGTGGCGCCCTCGGTCCAGTGCCTCGACGAGACCCTCAGCACTCTCGAGTACGCCAGCCGCGCAAAGACCATCAAGAACAAGCCCGAGGCGAACCAGCGCATGACGAAGCGAACCCTCATCAAGGAGTATGCCGAGGACCTCGAACGCCTGCGCCAGGAGCTCTCGTCGGCCCGCGCCAAGGACGGCGTCTACCTCGCCGAGGAACGCTACAACGAGATGACCGCCCAAATCGAGAGCCAGTCGTCCCAAATCGAGGAGCTCGAGGATGCCCTGGAGCACAGGCAAAAGGAGCTCTCCGAGCTCAAGGACCTCTTTGACGAGACCTCCGCCAAGCTCGAAGAGACCGAGACGAAACTCGACGAGACCGAGCAGGAGCTCGGCCAGACCAAGACTGAGCTCACCGACACCAAAGAGGAGCTCGAGACTCAGGTCACGCTTGTCGAGGAGACTCGCGTGCTCGTCAAGGCGCACCAGGACACCGAGGCCCATCTCCAAGAGCGCACCCAGGAGCTCCACACCGTGCTCGACGAGGCAAAGGGCGACATTGAGAACCTCCACGCCAAGGTCGAGCGCAAGGCCGACCTCGAGGCCAAAAACATGAACGCGTCCCGCCGCTACCAGGACTCCACGCTCGACGCGCTCTCGGGCGTGTCTCGCGAGGCGGCGTCCTTTTGCGAGAGACAGCTTCACCACCACGCCGAGCTGGCCGCTTCGGTGCGCGACCTCCGCACCTCGCACAAGGCGCAGACCGAGGCCGTTCTCCAGGCCATCAACCGTCTCGGCTCGAGGGCGAACGAGAACCTCGGCGCAATCTCCGCCGACGCCATCCCGGGCCTCGCAGAGACAGTCAAGGCCGACTTGAAGCGCGCCGAGGAGCAGGCCGATGCCCACCTCGATGATACGAACTCGGGTCTCGATATCGCCCGCATCGAGGCGACCGCACCGCTCACGAGCATTCTCCAAGACGTTCTCGTGCGCCAGCAGCAAGAGCTCGACGCCCACGCTGAGAGCGTCGCGGCCAGGCTCGCCGCCTCGGTATCTGACATCGAGGGCTTTGCCTCCCGCCAGACCGCCTCGCTCGACGGCCTCTCGCAGCGCATCGCCTCTGACGCGCAAAACGGTCGTCGCGCCCTGGAGGAGCAGACCTCCAAGGTCGGCAACTTTGTCGCGGCGGAGCGCGCGCGGCTCGAGTCCGCCTCGGATGCCCTCATGCAGCAATTCGCATCCATGATCACTGCCTTCCGCACCGAGGCCCAGACGAATCTTGACACCATGCTGGTCTCCACCAAGGAAACGTGCAAGGAGTCCGTCGAGGCCATGGCGCACGCCGAGGCCCAGACCAAGCAGGAGATTCAGACCGTGTCCGCCTCTGTCCAGCAGTGGTGCGCTGCCTCGGTGACCTCGACCACGGCGCTCAAGCAGTCCGTCGAGACCGACGCCGAGTCCCTGCGCGGCATCACGGCCGAGGTTCGCCAAAAGACCACCGACGCCTCGTCGCGCCTCGAGACCCACACCGGCGCCATGCTCGAGCTCACCAAGGTCGGCCACGCCAATGCAGCGGCCATCCGGGCCGAGGCCTGCGGCGCGCTTGACTCCCAGAGCACGCTCATCCAGGACGAGGTGGCCAAGTTCCAGGGCATGGTCGCCGAGGACCAGGGCGCCGCTACGCAGGCGGTTCAGGCGCCTGCGAGCGCGGTCGCTGCCTGGACCGAGTCGGCCGAGTCCGGCACCAACGCCAACAGCGAGGCGCTCACGACACACTTTGGCGACGCCCAGGCCCGCGTTGAGGGACTTACCAAAGGCTGCAACCAGTACGTCAACGAGGAGCTCGTCCGCGATGAGCCGACGAGCACCACCCCGTCCAAAAAGGCCTACGCGTATGCTGCCGACATCCCGCGCACCGCCCCCCACGAGGAGATCTTGGCGGCCCACCGCATCGCCAAGAAGGAGCGCCAAGAGGCTGGACTCGATGTCTCTATGGAACAAGATCAGGAGCAGCAGCAGGCTCTTAGTCCCTCGCGCATGTCGGCCTCGTCGTCTTCGCGGGGCGAGGAGGCTGAGAACAAGTTCGCCGAGTCGCCCATGTCGCGCCCGGAGACCGAGTCCTCTTCCAGGACCGAGCTGGGCGAGATCTCGAGCCGCGTCGTGAACCAGCCGAGCGCGCCTTCGGCGACCAGCGCCAAGGCGTCCTCGATTCCGTTTGCCGGCGCAAGCCCTCAGAGCGACAAGAGCGTCGAGGAGACCGAGAACAAGGACCGCGACCAGGAATCTGCGCTCAGCGTCGAGACCATCATGTCGATGAAGGTTTCGCAGCTCCGCAAGGAGCTGTCGGCGCTTGGCCTTTCGCAGCTCGGCAAGAAGGACACGCTCCAGAACCGCCTCATTGGCGCGGTCGACGCCCAGCTCGACTGAGCGCGAGCGAGGCCTCGCTTGACTGTACGTAGCACCTTGTTTTTGACAGCCCTCGCCCCTCCCCTCGCCAGGTCCTTCATCTTCTGCACCTTCTGTGTACTCATTACCACCCGCGAGACTCCTCGCCAATCTAGGCGGCAGCCCTCGTTCAATCGACTTTATGGAAGGACTCGGTATGAAATGCGATAACACCCTATCTTCATAGACATCACATTCTGCTTCGCAATTCATGGCTCGCCGCCTCCCTCGAGAGCGGGCGTCCATCGGAAAAGTACAGCATCGAAAATTCCGCTGCAAGAAGCAAGGAAGATCGTCCGGGAACGGCCTTGCAATTTGTAATTTATCGATGTCTTGGAGGCTTGACTCGGAGGCTTTGCGTTAACGTCACGTTTTGGCCGATATGATGGCCCTGTTGGGCGAGGCAGGCCGTCTCTCACAGAAAATGCGGCCTTGTCTCACAGTCAACCATTTTGGCACAACGTACGTACGTACGTACATGGCACGTAGTAGGCTGGTAGCGGTCACAGTCCGAGTCCGAGTCCGAGTCCGGCGATTCACTGGCACATTCGACATCAACGGATATGTTACATAGGAACTACATGGGGGGACCACGAAACCCAATTCGTGACCTCGCAAATTCGCAGTCACCAAAACTTTGGGCCGGCCGAGTCAGGCAGGACTCGGCCCGTCGCTCGATTGATTGATAATCCAAAGTCGTCCCGGCCCTGAGTGCGATGGCGCTCTCCACGGCCCGCATCGCGCCGGCGCCGCGGCAAGACTCGAGCGCCAGTAACGTGAGCGCCAAAAGCATACCCATCGAGGACGACGAAATCGCCAAAGTCTCGTGCACGGGGCGAATATGGAGGTTTCTCGACGACCCGAGCTCGAGCCGCGGCGCGCAGGCGTTCTCGGTGGCGCTCATGGTGCTCATCACCTTTAGTGTCGTAGTGTTCTGCGTCGAGTCCTTACCGCGGTTCTACGCCGCAGGTCAGGGCGACGAGGCGACAATTTGGGACCACATTGAGTTTTTCTGCGTCGTCGTTTTCACCTCCGAGTACGTGCTGCGACTGTTGACGTGCCCGAGCAAGACCGCATTTTTGCGGGACTTTCTCAATTTCGTCGACCTCATCGCCATCGTGCCCTTTTACCTGGAGCGCGCGGCCTCATATTTCCTGCTTCCCGGAGATGCTGCCGTCTTTCGCGTGGTGCGACTGGTCCGGGTCTTTCGCATCTTCAAGATCTCGCGCTACCTGTCGTGGATTCGCATCTTCGTAGTGGCCATGCGCAACAGTATGCAGCCTCTGACCATGCTCCTCTTCGTCATGATGGTTGGCTGTGTATTCTTCTCGAGCGGCATGTTTTTCCTGGAGAGGGGCACCTTTGACCTCAGCCGTGGCATGTACCTGCGGCCTGACGGCTCGGAGAGCCCCTTTCAGAGTATTCCGGCAACCTTTTGGTGGTGCCTCGTCACCATGACCACAGTCGGCTATGGCGACGTGTACCCCGTAACGCCCCCGGGCAAACTGCTGGCCGCCGTCACGAGTCTAGCAGGCATCCTCGTGTAAGTTCGATGATCCGCGTGATCCTTGGTGCTGGCCTCATCTGCCCTTGGAAGCTCGCTAACGTTGTGGCAATCCTCTCTCGATTCCTCGCTGCAGTCTGGCCGTGCCTATCACGGTCATCAGCACGAACTTCTCGGTCGAGTACGAGAAGCTCAAGAAACAGCGCGCCACGGCGCAACACCGCGCCAAGCTCTTGCGCAACCATTTCAAGCAGCGAAAAAAGGGTCTGGACGCCATGCAGGCCGAGGTTGCGGACCTGGTCAAGCGCGCTTCTCAGGACTTTCTCCACGAAGCCGGCCAGCTCGCCGAGACGGCGAGCGAGGAGATGACCATCGAGCTCCAGGAGCTCGTGCGGGTCGCGTACGAGTCGCGCCAGCGCGACCTTCGGCGCGCGACGTCTCGGCGGGTCTCGCTTCCGAGTTTATGACGACGCCCAAAAGCTTGTTCGTCCAAGTCATGACTCGTGATCACCGCATTCTTATTCGCGCTGATTCCTGGTCAGCCCACTATTTCGTCATGGCTCGCTTCGTTCTTGTCCCAAATCATGACACGTGACCACCAATCATGACACGTGCCACACCGACCACCAGGGCCCGTTATTCTTCTTCGCGCTTGATATTTTCTGGTCAAAAACTTCCTCCGTTCTCAGCGTCGTCATCTCGCACCGGCTTATCATTCATCATCAATCATCATCGATCACCGTGACGATGAGATCGACCGTCATGTGGCTATCCTTCGAGGACCTCGACCTTGTAAACCAACTAGCTTTCCACCACCAATGCGTACGTGTGTATGCGTACTACACAAACGTAGTACGAACTCTTCGCACGTACGTACAAACGTATACTCCTCCACGTACGTACCGCCGGGCCCCGAGTTCTTCTCCGCCGACGCGCGCTCTCTCCACGGCCTCCTCGCGGTCCCCTCGCCTCGCGGTGCGTGGCCTTTGTCGCAGGGGCCGCGGCCCGAGGCTCGACCCAGCAGTGAAGCTTCTTCGGCTCGGCCCGCCGGGGCGGGGATCTAGA
>KQ758891.1:177107-188209 GCA_001462505.1 Aurantiochytrium sp. T66 | reverse complement strand
GCGAGGCGCTGCGCTGCGCGGAGATGGCGGTGGCGACGATGAAGACGCTGCTCGAGGCGCTGGAGGCGAACACGGACAGGGCCGCGGGCAAGACGCTGTTCACGTACGTGGGCGACAGGGGCGAGACGCTGAAGAGCTTCACGTACGCGGAGTTCGACGCGGCGACGAGCAAGCTGGCCAGCGCCATGGTGTGCGAGGGCGGCTGGGGCCTCGAGGCCGGCGACAAGCTGCTCCTCGTGTACCCGCCGGGGCTCGACTTTATCGTGGCCTTTGTGGCGTGCCTCAAGGCCGGCGTCGTGGCGGTGCCCGTGTACCCGCCGCGTCCGGGCATGTCGAAGGACCTGAAGATGTTCGTTGCCGTCCAGGGCAGCTGCAAGGCCACGGTGGCGCTCACGAACTCGACGTACGACTTTGCGAAGCGCGTGACCGGCTTTAAGCAGTTCTTTACGGGCGGCACGAAGTGGCCGTCGCTGCGCTGGCTCGTGTCCGACGCCGGCAAGCTGCCGTCCGGGGTGCGCGGGTCCTACGAGGAAGCGGTGCCGGCGCCGGCCCGAGACACGCTCGCGTTCCTGCAATACACGTCCGGGTCGACGTCGGCGCCCAAGGGCGTGATGATTACGCACGGGAACCTCGCGCACAACCTCTCGACCATTATCCACGCCCTTGAGGCGTCCGAAGCCACCGTGGTGGCCTCGTGGCTCCCGCAGTACCACGACATGGGCCTCATTGGCTCGCACCTGGGCGCGCTGTACTGCGGCGGGTCCGGAACGTACATGTCGCCGGTCTCCTTTATCAAGGACCCGCCGCTGTGGGTCCGCACCGCGGCCAAGGTGGGCGCCACGCATTTGCAGGCGCCCAACTTTGCGTACAAGCTGGTGGTGCGCAAGTGGCGCGAGCAAGGGGCCGACGCCGCGAGCCTCGACCTCTCGAAGATTTCTCACATTTTCAACGCCGCCGAGCCGATCGAGCTCGACGCCATGGAGGACTTTTTGGAAACCTTTGCGCCGAGCAAGCTGCGCAAGTCGGCCATGTCCCCTGGGTACGGGCTCGCCGAGCACACGGTGTACGTGAGCGACGCCGGCAGCCAGATCCTCTTTGTGGACAAGAAGGCCCTCGAAACGGATCGCAAGGTGGTGACGGGCCTCTCGCGCGACGACCCGAACGCGGCCATTATGATCGGCTGCGGCAACCCGCACCGCCACGGCCCGTCGTTCGGCATCCAGGTGCGCATCGTCAACGAGGAAGACAGGAGCATGCTCGGCGAGGACGAGGTGGGCGAGATCTGGGTCACCTCCCCGTCGAAGGCGGCCGGCTACTATGGCATGGAAGAAAAGACAGCCGAGAGCTTTGGCGCGCGGATCTCGGACGAGGACGCCGACGGGGCGACGTACCTGCGCACGGGCGACCTCGGGTTCTTTCACGGCGACGAGCTCTTTATCTGCGGCCGCCTCAAGGACCTAATTATCATCCGCGGGCGGAACCACTTTCCCCAGGACATTGAGCACACGGTTGAGCAAGCCGACGGCCTGATCCGCCCCGGGTGCGTGGCGGCCTTTACGGTGCAGGGCGACCACGGCCAGGGCGAGCGCCTCGGCGTGGTCGCCGAGGTCCGCGAGTCGAAGACGCAGGACCTCGACAAGCTCTCGGAGAAGCTGCGGCGGCAGATTATCTCGGAGCACGGCGTGGCGGCGCACATTCTGGTCCTGATCAAGGACAGGACGATCCCGAAAACGACGAGCGGCAAGATTAGCCGCTTCCGCGCCAAGGCGGCCCTGGAGAATGGCGAGCTCCAGGAGGTCCACTACTACGAAGGCGCCGTCGCCAAGGAGGACGACGAGGAGAACGCCGCCGACCTCTCCAAGGCCGAAACGGGCGACGGCCCATCAGACGGCGCGGCGGCGGCGTCCTCGACGACGCCGCCCGCACCCGCGCCCGCGCCGACGCCGATCGGGGCCGCGCCCGCCGATCGGCGCGGCCCCGAGCTCAGCGGGGACAACCTGCTCGAGGCGCTCAAGGAGGAAGTCGCGCGCCTCACGGAGGGCGAGCCGGACGCCCTCGACCCCAACGCGGCGCTCTTTGAGCTGGGCATGGACTCTGTAAATCTCACGCAGTTCAAGGGCATTCTCTCGAACGCCTACGGCGTGGAAATCGAGGAGTACGAGCTCTTTGACCAAGACACCTCGCTCGACTACATCCGGCGCCGCGTCGAGGGCGCGCCGATGGCCGCCAAGTTCGCCGAGGTCGCCGGCGGCGCGCCAACGGCTCCGCCCCAGGCCGAGTCCGCCGGCCCCGGGGCCTCGCGCAGCAGAAAGTCCAAAAAGCGCCCCAAGCAAAAGCTCTTTGGATGCTTTGCGATCTGCGGGTGCTAAACACAACGCATAGAAACTGGGTCGATGAGTCGAGGCTGATGAGTCCATGAGTCGAGACTGATGAGTCCATGAGTCGAGGCGATGAGTCCATGAGTCGAGGCGATGAGTCGAGTCTCTGCAGGCTGTGAGTCGAGTCTGCGCCCCAGAAAGCAAAAGCTCTTTGGCTGCTTTGCGATCTCAAATCTTTTACAAATCATCAAGCCATCTTGTTTCGTATTACTAATAATAGGTACTCGATTGAAGAATGCGAGCGCCTCATTTTTGGGGCTTTACGACTTTGGTAGCGACAAGGGACGGTTGTAGTATATTTGCCTTTGCAAGCCATCGAGCGGCCCTTTCGGCAGAAGATTCATTCATGCCGATCTCTGGTGCTAAGAGGCGTCTCGAGCGACCCTTTGGCCGCTTCGCAGATTGCTAATAAGGATCGCGCCTCGAGCGCCCCAGAACGCTCCCTCGCATTGTCCTCGGATGCTAACTTGAGCCTCCCAAGCGAAAGCTCTGTCCTGAAAAACGGCGCCGACCTCGCCCGAGGTCCCCTCGCCGCGTGGACGCCGTCGACGGCCTCAGTCGACTTGGTGAGCGAGCGCCGCGCGCCACGCGCCACGCGGCACGCGCCGCTCCTCAAGCACGACGACATCGTCGTGACCCCGCCGCCCGGCCCGGCGGGTCAAACCCTCGACGGCGGACGGGCAGGCGGGCGGGCAGGCGCGCGGGGCAGGCGAGGTGGCCGGCGGCCCAAGGACCTCTTCTTCGCCGTCGGCGGACCCGCGCAGACCGCCACCGAGCTCGGGCGCAGGCATGCATGGTAACGTCATGGGCGCGAGCGCATGACGTGGCGGACGAGGCGGGCGAGCAGCGAAGACGTGGCGCAGGCCCCGGACTTCTTGAGGGCCGCGGCCTTTCGGCCTCTCCTCGAACAAGAAGGACAACGTGGCGCTCGGAATAGCGCCAGAACGCGGCCAAAGCTGCCGTGGAAGGCAAGAATGTTCGCGGCACGCGAAGAGCACCAAGTACAACTTCCCCGCGCTGCGCGAGGCAGTCATCGAAGTCGCGCGTCTCATTCCTGATCCACCGCCACATCCGCGCACCGAGATGTACGGCGCGCGCGCCCTCGACTTTATCGTTGAGGGCATCAAGACTGCCAGCGACCCCTTGAGGCCTCCTCTCTCTACCACGGTCGTGAGCGTCGCTGGAGGATCGCCGGGTGTGCGGGCAGTCGTTCGCTGGAGCATCGATCGTCGTAGCCTCCGACTTTGGTGGCTGTAGTAAGCGTGCTTCTTCACGTGCTTGCAGCGCCTTCTACGAGGCCTTCTCCCGCTCCCCAGAACGACGAGCGCATGTTTTTTCGCAGTACAAGCGCGTTGCATCTACGAGGCCGATTCCACGAGCGCCTACCATAATGTAGCTCTCGGGTGGCCCTGCGTAGCGAGGTGCACAGCGCGGCTCAAGCTCGGGCCGTTGCCCACGAGCGCGCGCTCTCAAGCGACGCCAATTATTCGTCCGCGCTCTACAAGCAGGCGGCAGGGGTGCCGTGGGTCGACGTTCCATCGCGCCCGGCTCGCGTGGCTCCGGCCACCGAGCCCACGCAACATTCCCTCGCCTTCACGACCCGAGCGGCTGGAATTATCCGCCCGGGTCCTCTGTTCTCGCGCGATAGAGCGCAGGCGCCAGGACGTCGTCGTCGCCATGCTTCTTGACGTGCTGCAGAGCGAAGAGGGCCCTGCAGCGCCTTCTACGAGGCCTTCTCCCGCTCCCCCAGAACGACGAGCGCCTGTTTCATCGCAATGCAAGCGCGTTGCGCCTTCGAGGCCGATTTTTTCGCGCATCTGCAGCTCTCCGCTAAGATCGTCGTTCTGTAGCTCCCGGGGTGGCCCTTCGTGGCGGGATGCACAGCGCGGCAAGGGCGCCGATGGTGGACGTTCCATCGCGCCCGGCTCGCGTGGTTCTGGCCACCAGCCCACGCAAGCTTGCCTCGCCTTCACGACCCGTCTTCGTTGCCAGCGCCGAGGACGGAGATGCGAGCTCCGCCTTTGGGGTCCTGGGAAGCAAGCCGAGGCGGTGTCCCTAAAGAGGCAGCGTCGAGGTCTCGAGCTCGACCTTCGCGAGTTGCGCCGCGTTCCTTTGCAAGCTCGGGCCCAGGGAGGTGGACCATGGCATTCGACGCTGGGCGGTTGCGCGACCCCTTCCCGAGCTCGACGTTGGCGAGCTGCGCCGCGTTACTTTGCAAGCTCGGGCCCAAGGAGGTGGACCATGGCATTCGACGCTCCCCGGGGCCGCTTCGCCGCCCTCCCTGAAGACGGCGGCCGGGACGCAACGCAATGCAACGTAGAGCAGTGCAACGCGATGCAACGCGATGCAACGCGAGCGGCGACGGGTCAAGATCGCGAGCCGCTGGCCGCGTCCGATGATCTCTTGCAGCAGAACCGTTTCGCAAGACACGCGCCGTCCGCGTGCGAGTCGCGCAGGGGCGGCGGCCGAGCTCGGCGCAGAGGCGGCGCAGCACAGCGCAGCGCCGCCCTGCGCGCGCCCGCGGGCGGCCTCTCTTGCGAAGATTCGAGTCCCGGAGGCGGCGAAATCGCGGGAGATCTTTTGGACCGGAGACTTTGGCAGGAGCGCGGGGCCTCGGCTGGCCCTCGAGCGAGGGCGGCGACGACGTCGGCCTGGTCAGGCGGCAAGCGCGACGTCTCCGCGCGACCAAAGATTGACGTCTTCGCGCGACCAAAGCCTTTCCGCGAGGCCCGAGCGCGCGGACCTGGAAGGGCGAAGCGAAATTTTTCGTGGGAGCAGGCCTGAGCGCGCGAGGCGACTGTGGACGCGGACGGTTGCTAGCGGCGCGATCGGCGCCGTGCAAAGCACGCAATGGTCGAGGAAATGATGGCTTGCATTGATCGTGAGGACGTGGACGGCGTCCGCAACGCCGTGCGAGAGGATCCGACCATTCTCTGGCAGCAATTTCCCACTTATCCTGAGCTGCCTCCCGAGCCCATAATGCTATATACGATTGATCGCAACGCACTGGGCGTAGTCAATCTTCTCCTCGAGCTCGTGCCGGAATTCCTGCATATGGGGGATGATGCAGGTACATCGCCGCTCTTGCGGGCCTGCGATCTTGGGCGCGAAGCGATTGCTCAGCTTCTGCTCGAGCGCGGTGCTCGGGCGGACGATGTGGACCCCTACTCCGGTGCCCCGGCGCTGAAGCTGGCCTGTATGCACGGTCATAGCGAGCTTATCAAACGTTTGCTTGAGCACGGCGCCACGATTGACCTGCAGGATAACGAAGGCCGGACCGCGCTGATGGAGGCATGTGCTCCTGGTGCGAGAGAAACAGCTCAGCTTTTGCTTGAGCACGGCGCCAAGATTGACCTGCAGGATAGGTTAGGCCGGACCGCGCTGATGAACGCTTGTCTGATTGGTAGGCGAGAGACAACCGAGCTTTTGCTTGAGCGCGGCGCCGAGGCTCACCTGCGAGATCAGTTTGGCCGGACGGCGTTTATGTGGGCCTGTGCCTGCGGGAATTACGAGGCTGTTCAGCTGCTGCTCGACTCGGAACGGGGCGCCGAGCTTGGCCTGCAGGACGTATCTGGCCGGACCGCGCTTATGTTGGCCTGTAGATGCGATCACTACAAGATCGTCCAGCTGCTGCTCGAACGGGGCGCCGAGTTTGGCCTGCAGGACGTATCTGACCTGCCCGCGCTTATGTTGGTCTGTGAATGCGGCCACTACGAGATCGTTCAGCTGCTGCTCGAACGCGGCGCCGAGCTTGGCCTGCAGGACGTATCTGGCGAGACCGCGCTTATGTCGGCCTGTGAAAGCGGCCACTACGAGATCGCTCAGCTGCTGATCGAACACGACGCCGAGCTTAACCTGCAGAAGGAAACTGGCCAGACCGCGCTTATGCTGGCCACGACGGGTTGCGATGACTTTCCCGTTGCAGATGGCCATACGCGAGTTGCTCAGATTTTACTCGAGCGCGGCGCCAATGCCAACGTGCAGGATAGCAGTGGAAGGACCGCACTCATGCAGGCCTGTGCACTCGGCCATTGTCCGGCGACCGAAGCCACGGCCAAGCTGCTGATCGCTCATGGGGCGCGGCTCGAAGTGCAAGACGCGCGCGGTCGGAAAGCTCTCGACCTGGCGTGCGCGAGACCCATGGCTGCGCTGCTCGTTGGCGCAGGGGCTCATCTAGACTTTTCGCACGTCCCAAGCCCCCGGGCGCAAGCGGCGCTCACGATTGCGTGCCGGAATGGCTTTTTGGAGGTTCTCGAAGTCAATCGCGAGCCAATCCGCCTCTTTCCGAAACGCGCTCTAGCCTCGTGAGCTCTTTGGTCACCGCCTCAAAAGCGCGCATGAATGTAGGCCCAGTGCGTAATCAACCATATTGCCAAGCATACGAACAACCTTATCTTTTGGCTTTACTCGTGGGGTGAGTGGGAATCTCGTTGTAGATTGCCTTTGCAGTCCAGGTGCAGGCGGCGGGCAAGGCCGGGCGCCACCTGCACCCTTCAAAAGTGAAAGCCAGAACTCGGACTCGTGGTCGCCGCTCGCAGCCGTTATTTGAGGTCTGTGAGCGCCGCCCGCCTTCGCTCCA
The DNA here is from genome assembly GCA_001462505.1 of Aurantiochytrium sp. T66. Classification (NCBI taxonomy): domain Eukaryota; class Bigyra; order Thraustochytrida; family Thraustochytriidae; genus Aurantiochytrium; species Aurantiochytrium sp. T66. Next base: position 181,252 of record KQ758891.1, on the reverse strand, counting down.
TGCTTCCGGGAGGCAACTGCGATTCTTCAGCCCAAGATAGCGGCAGGCGAATGTCGCTGGCGGGCCCTGCCGGCGATCGGGTCGGGTTCTTGCAGTAGTCCCGGCTCAGAATACCGAGACTCCGCAAAAGGTCCAGATGCGTCCCATCATGTCCCGTCGCAGACGAGAGAGAAGTCTCAGCACCCGACTCCAGGGCAAATCTTGCCCAAGATCGCTGCTCAAGACTGTTCAGATCACGCCAAGCCAGCGTGCGCGCATCCAAAAGGACGTCCGGCCATGTAGACACTGCAGCGTAGAACCTAACCCAAATGATTGTGCACCGGGCGCCCCACGTTAAAGATCTCTCGCAATCTGCCAGGATGCACATTCGAGCGAAGGGATCTTCTGCGAATGCTATGTTGCGCCTCGGGCGCCCCAGGGAATGGATCTTTGGCTTTTTCGCGCTCCCCGTGGTGCAGCAGCTCTCACTTGCAATTTTTCAGGACGTGTCTTGAGCGCACCAAGTCAAGCAAAAGCTCTTTGTGGCAATCATTCTTCAATGCCAGGAGGCGCCTCAAGCGGCCCAAGATGATTATGCATCGAGCGCCCCACGCCAAAGATCTCTTGCAATCTGCCAGGATGTACCTCGAGCGCGCCAATTCAAGCAAAAGATGCCCTCGGTGGCAATCTTTGGGTACCAGGACGCGCCGCCGACGCGCCTCGGGCGCCTCAGGCTTACAATGCGGCGATCAGCGTATGCCGGATCGTGCCTCGAGCGGCCCGCACATAACTTCGATCTGCTTATACGTGCCTCGAGCACGTCACTTTCGTGAGCGGTCTTTTGATGCAAGACCGCAAGCTTTTTGGCGATCTTCTCCGATTGCTTGATCGCGCCTCGAGCGTCTCAAGAAGCAACTTTTGCGCGTCATGCAAGAAGCAAAAATCGCGGGTGCGTCATTCAAGATCGCGCGCGCGTCAATCAAGATCGCGCCTCGCTCAAGCGCCCCCATTGCTGCAAGAAGAAAAGATCTATCGTGCATTTTGTCTTGACTGCTCGGAACGAGCTCACAAGTACTCGGTCATGTGCTTGATGGGGCGGCTGTACTTGTCCTCGATGCTCTTGAGGATCTCGGGAAGGGCCTCGCCGAGCTCGGTTGCCTTTGGCACGCAGGCCTGGCAGAGCTCGAGGGCGATCTTGGCGCCGGTGACGGCCTCCTTGGGGTCGTCGCGCACATCGAGGTTGAGCACGTGCATTTCCTTGTACTCGGACTTTTCCCGGGACTTGATGTCCTTGGCGACCTCGTCAAAAACGCGCTCCTCGAAGCAAAAGACGATCTTGAACTCCGAGACGTCCTCGTAGTCCTGCCAGCGCTGCGGGTTCTCCTTAATGGAGATGTTGCGGTCCAGCAGCGCGAGAAGCCCCTTGTCTCGGTACCACTCGAGCTCCCCGCGGCGGATAATCTCCGCCTTCATCTCCTGGTACGTCTGGTCAAAGTCAAAGTCGAGTGACCTCCCGGACGGCGAGGGCAGCCGGACCTTGTTGCCCACGCCAAAGGACTCGACGTCGAGACCGGCCTCCTTGAAGATTTTGTGCGCCTCCATGGACCGGTTGTTGTTGCTCGAGCAGATAACCGCGAAGCGCACGGCGCTCTCGTCGTCGTCGTCATCGTCGTCATCGTCGTCATCCTCCTCCTCGTCGTCGTCGTCCTTGGCGTCCTCCTTCTCGTCGGCGTCCTCGCCGTCGCCGTCGGCGTCCTCCTCCTCCTCCTCCGTCTTTTGCTTCTTGGTCGCGGCCTCGTCAACGGCCTCCGCGGCGCCGTCGTCGTCCTCGCGCTCGTGCTTCTTCATGGCTGGCTGGCGCCCAGGCGGGCTCCGCGCGCGCGCGCGGCGAGCGGCAGGCGGGCGGGCGGGCGAGCGGGGGCGGGGCGGGGGCGGGGCGGCGCGCGGCGCGGGCGCGACGGGCGGCTGCCGGGTGATGCGACGCTTGGGGGATTGTATGGACCGCCCGCGATCTTCTACGGGTACTACTAGCTAGCACTTACGTAGTAGGCCTACTACTACCAGGGTACGTTCATGATCCGGTGATGACTATGGCCTTCTGCTGTGCCGACGAAGCCGTCTTGACGCGGAGCTTCGTGAGGCCGATGATGATGACCTTGGCTACCAGGCCCCCCGAAAAGAGATGCTGCTTGACGTCGCGCTTTGTCATCATGGCCTGAAGATGATGAGATGACCTGGACCGCCGCCGGCCATCAACTGCTGCTGGAAGCCGTCTTGACGCGGAGCTTATGAACATGGCCGCGGGAGGCCGATGATGATGACCTTTGCATCCAGGCCTCCCGAAAAGGTGCTGCTGCTTTGGCGAACGGACTACGCGGCAATGATAACGATGGCTTTGAAGACCACCTGGCCGGCCATCAGCCGCCCCGAGAAGATGCTGCTGTGTCGTATTTGGACGCGGCGTTTTGAAGATCTTTGCTCCCGGAAAGATGCCGCTTGATCCGTGATGACGAAGGCTTTCTGCTGTGCCGACGAAGCCATCTTGACGCGGACCTTCGTGAGGCCGATGATATTGACCTTGGCGCTCCCGAAAAGAGATGCTGTTTGACGTCGCGCATTGTCGACATGGCCTGAATATGACGAGATGACCTCGAAGAAGGCCGCCGGTCATCTTCAAGGAGGCCTGCATATGAACTTGGTCGTAAACGAAAAGGAAAACAACAACATTAACAAGGCATGACGGGAAACTACATGACGATGAGGCCGTCGACGAGCGTGGCCTTGAGGCGCTCTGCGAGGCCAACGTCCATGGTCTCGGAGAGCATGAGACGGGTGACTCTGAGCTGGGCGGCGGTCATGTTCTGCATCTTTTGGTCAAAGGTCATGCGGAGCTCCCACTCAAACTCCCAGTGGTTCTCGATATTGCCGAAGCTGTCGATCGACTGCTCGCGGCGCGTGTGGCGGACCTGCGCAAAGCCCTTGGAAAGCGTGATGATGATGCGCCAGCCATCGGCGCTGCGCACGTCCTTGGTCGGGTACTGCATTGTGAGCTTCTCCTTGATGGCGACCGTGCTCTGCAGAACGACGTTCTGGTGAATGCACTTGAGTATTTTCGTCACCTTGGAGTCGACGCCGACAGCCTCAATCATCTGCCTTACGACGAGCTGCAGATCGCTGGCGTCCGTGACGGACTCCTGCACTTGGCGCACGTCGTCGATGATGGCCGCCTGCGCGTCCGCGTCCGGCTCGAGGTACTCGAGAAGGACCACGATGAGGTCGACGATGAGGCGGACCACGCTCGCGTTCGAACTGAGCTCGTTCTCCTTGATCGAGCGCCGGCCGTCCTTCTTGCGCCGCAGCGACCAGCGCGCGAGCCGCGAGTTCCGCCGCGACTCGGCCTCGGCGGCCACGCTGCTGCTGTCCTCGGGCGCCCCCGAGAGCGAGTCGCCCGAGTCCGGCACGAGGTCGTCGCCATCGATGCTCTCCGACTCGACGGCAGGCTTCATGGCCAGGTGCGTCGACGCCGGATTGCTCGCCCCAGGCGCCAGGTAGAGGATCTCGTCGTTGTGGTCGAGCACGCAGACCCGGCGCACCAGCCGCGGGAGGTCCTTGCACACCGGCAGCTTGAAGACGTCGTCTTGCCACATTTCGTTCATCGAGTCGTAAATCACCGCCTCGGCGCTGTCCTCCGACGCCAGCACGCTGTCCAGCTTGGACCGCGACGCGTTGCGCGGGTGCATGAACGAGGTCTTGCGGACCCGCGGCAGCGTCGACTTCGAAGACGACGCCGGGAATTTCAGCCGCGTAATCTTGGTCCGAGACCACACCTGCGAGGCGGCGTCGCGCGCGATCTTGGCGCCCCCCAGCATCTTGTCCCGCACCGTGGTCGCGTGCGTAATGTCCGAGGCGCCGTCGAGGTCCTCGTCGTCCTCGTCGATGACCTCGTCGCCCGCCTCGACCACGTCGAGGTCGCGCTCCCCCTCGAGCTCGTCGACGCTGTCCCCGGAGTCCGCCTGCTGCGGGTCCGGCCCGGCGTCCACCTCCGGCTCGCTCCGCTTGCGCGCCTCGCTGTCATCGACGACGGTCGTCGCCTTGCGCAGCTCGTTGAGCAGGCTCGAGAAGAGCGACATCCTCCCCCGGTCGCCCCGCCAACGCCACCACCAGCA
>KQ758891.1:83137-95181 GCA_001462505.1 Aurantiochytrium sp. T66 | reverse complement strand
CGCGGCGCGGGCGGTCTCCCCGGGGGCGCATCGGACGGGGATGACGGCCATGGGGCCGCCGGCGGCGAGAAGCCCGCGCCCGACGCGCGCGGCGCGCCCGGCGAGGGCCGGGGCCGGGACAGCGGGCGCGAGGAGCCCCGCGCGAACCCCTGCGGCGCTCGGAACCCCGTCGACGAGGCAGACCTGGCGGAATTCGCGACCGACGACCAGATTTTCCACGACGGCGGCGCGGCCGACGAGGAGATCCGCCTCGAGTTTGCGGCCGACAGCGACAGCACCGAGGCGGCAAGCTTAACGGAGGCCAGGCGGGAACTCGCGCAAGTATCTCGCAACGTGCGCACCGTTCTCGGGGTCAAGGATGATCATCGGGTTCAGGTTGCGGACGTCTTGGCGATTGCCCAAGAATGGCTCGAGGCGTGGGCGCACGGGCTCAACGCACGAGCTGCGGGCGAAGGAGCAGCACGCGTGTCCACCGCCGACCTGCTCGCGCACTTGCGTGTGCTGACAACGCTGCGCTGCTTCAAGCTTGATCTCGATGACGCCGCCTTTCTCCAGGAGAACGAGCCCGGGCTTGTCTCGAGGATCGATCTGGCACGATTTGTCCGCGTTCAACATGCTCTCAAAGGCGCCGGCACTCTGGCCGGTGGAGAGATCCACGAAGCGGAGGCAAGGATTCGAGCGCAATGGCGCAAGATCTTTCACCAAGACGTGGATGCTAAGCTCTACTTCTTGGATGAACGAGATCGCTGGCTCCGGGTACTCAGCCCGGTGTCGGGCGGCGTACTCGTGCGCTGCCGGCTTACGGGCGCGACCAACGATTTCGACGAGAGCAACGTTCTGCGCGAGGCTATGCGAAATGTGGAGGGAAGTTTGCCTTCTCCATATGTCACTTCGCCCTCTCCGCATGCCAGTTCACCCTTGGTGCTTTGTGCTGGAGACGCGCGCTTCGCCCAGGCCTTGCATTCCGCGCCGTTCCGCTACTTGAACATGTGCCGGCCTGACTCGTTCGTGAGTCTTGCCTTTCCAATATCATGTACTCGAGGCCATCGTCAAGAAGAGGACGGTCGACATAGTCCCATTACAGAAGTTGAGCGGATCGGAGCACGTGCAGCATTTGTCGCCACGCCCGCTGTCGCTGGCGTGAGCGCCGTGCTGTACCGTCATGGGGACGAATCTGCTCGTGTCACAAGGATTGCTACGAATGACGCTTCGGCACTTGCGCGCACATGGATTGTCAACCACCCCGCAAGCGAGCTTGACACTCAGGGTACGGGCGGGTTGAAGCGTTGCTTGGGCTCCTTCCGCGACCTCCTGCCAGGTCAGGTCGGTGCGCGTGTCCATAAAATCGCGTGCAGGCCCGGCTCGCCGGACGGTAAGCTCGCTCGGCTCTTCCGTGTCACCGCGTCTGATGTCGTGGCCTGTCTTTGCCAGCCGTCCATTGCGCACACTGAGCAGATGCGTAGCTTGTGCAAGAGCCTGCGCCACGCGCTGGGTCTCAATGTGACAGAGGGTTCTGGAAGCAGCAGTACGTCTTTTGTCCCACCAGAGGATAATAGAAAGCGGAAACGCGGCGAGCCCGGGTTATGCGGAACCACGCCAGCGCAGAGCGAGAGAGATCTCCGACACAAGCGCTTTCTCGAGATCCTTATGCCACGCTGGTTCCCATGGCCCGAAGACGCCTCCGCACATTTGCCTTACGAAAGGAGGGGTCTCCCACCCGCCAACGAGATCAAGGCGCACTTTGCGGCCAACTGCAGCAAAACTGGCGCAGAGATGAACGGCCGCATCGAGAGCCTGCGTCAAGGTGGCTTGCTGGCGAATCGCACGGTGCCCTATGCCGTCCACGCCGTCGAATTGATCGCCCATATACAATCGTCCACGTCGGAGCCGCATGACTTTGCTGCGGCCATCCATGTGTTACGGACGAGTTCTGCAGAGGGCGCGGTAGCCACAGGGCACGCGTTTTCGACGTGCAACACTGAGGACGAAGATGAGTTCGCTGCCTGCGTCAAGGACCCCGTGGACCGCGCACGCGTTTTACAGGGCGCTGCGGTCTTGGACGTGCCATGCGTCATCCTGGCCCACGTTCACGGTGACCGGGTCGTGCACATGACGATGGTAATGGTGGATAAGCTGCAGAGCGATTCATGGCTCGAGTACACTGAGTGTCTCGGGCGGGAATACCTGGGATTTGCGTTTGCGCCCGAGAGCCCAGGGTCCGGACTCGTACGGCTTGGCGCGGATGGCTGCGCGGCGTACGGGTTCGCGAGGGAACACCGTACGGTGCAGGCCTATCTCCGATTGTGGCAGTGCCAGCGCGCCGACCTCTTGCAGCATGGCACGCCTCCTGCTTGCGAGCGTCTAATGCCGCGGGTTGCATGCTTTGTAGAGATTACCGACAACGCGTACCGAGAGGCGAGGGAACTGCAGCTGTACAGTCACAACAATCCCGCGGTTGTAACCTGGACACAAGCCGTGCAGGACATCTTCTCAGCAATGTGGCGCGCGATGCAGGTCGTAAGGCTGGTCGACTCTGGCGCGCTTGACGCGGCTCATTCTGTGGCGGAACTCGTGGCCTCGCGGGCGGGGATCATGCCGCAAGAGCGATTTCTGCTCGAGCTGAAGCGGGCCTTGGCGCAGCGCGAGGCTCTTGCGCATGAATCAGGTGACGAGGCGAGCTTTTCCACGCCGGCCACCAAGGCTGCTGCCTCGTTTCGCGCGGGAACAGGCGACGCTTATGGGGAGAGCGACACCCAGACGCCTCATGTCAGGGGTGCCGACGCCGCCGGCGATGGCAAGGTCGACGATGTGGATGCGGACGAGGACGCGAGCAACGGAGCTGCGGAAGAGGGAATGCACAGGGAAGACGATGACGAAGCCGAAAGAGGAGAAGAGGCGTTTGAAATGAGCGGCGAGGAAGGGGGCGATGCGGAGCGACGATCGAGCTCTGAAGTCCGGAGAGGACGATACAAGAGATTGGATGATCCGGGACTGCAAGCGCTTCGCCTGGACACGAGTCGAGCGCACTTTTTGCTGCCTAACATGGAGGACCCGACGAGCCGCAAGCCCGCGCAGCGCAAATGCGTCCTGTGCTGCTACCGGTGCGCCAAGAATGAGCGACACGTTTCGCGCGTAGGCCGGTCAACGACGAAACTTTGCTCGCGTTGCAAGGTGCCCATTTGCAAGCACTGCTTCAAGGCCTTTCATGAGCTGGTAGACGTACCGCGGCCGGCGTGCACAATGCATGGTATGATTCCGGGTCCTTTATGAGTGCGGGAAAGTAGTAAACCGCCTTGCATATCGCTGCCCAAGTTAACTTGCGAGGTATACGAACAGCGATTACTTTGTTGATTAGAATAAAGTAGAATTAGTTAGGTGACGCGAGCCAAGCGTCGGCCGCCTCCGGACTGCCAGACGCGGCCCTTGGCTTTCCTTGTCGCAGCTTGAATTACTCCCTCTCCCTCTCTCTTTGTGTCACGCCCCTGGAGCGAGGTCAGACGTTGGCCACCTGTGGAGGTGGTGGCGCCTCTTCGTCATGAGTGCCTCCGTTGCGAGCGGAATTATGCCGCTCGTGGTCGGGCTCCTGCACAGCCTTTGCCTGGGCGAGCTCTTGCTCCTTGGCCTTGGCCTTGGCAATCTTCTCTTTCCTCTTTTGGTTCTTCTTGTCGCGGTTGGAGATCATCCAGGCGTAAGTGCCCAAGCCCGTGGTTTGCAGGAACATGTGAAAAACAAAGAGAATGGACAGCGAGCAGGCGAGCGAGGCTGCAAAGACCACACCGAGGGAGACAAGCACTTGGTACGTGGTCTGGGATCCGAGAATACTCTCCGCTTTCGATCGCGTCTCGGACGTGAACAAGGTGGTGAGCATCAGGATGAAGACCACTGTCTCGAACCAGTACATGATGGTTCCAATGGTCACGAGAGCGAAGAACGCGGGGTACTGCCGCTTTCCAATGCAGGTGTTGAGCCCTGCGAATTCGCTCGGTACGGGCTCTGGTTAGTGTTTGCAACGAAGAAACGAAGGAACGAACGCGCGTCGCACGTCAAGTTCGCGCGGATGACCTCACTTACATGTGCAGTGGTGGTCGAGGCCGGGGACTGACTTGTTGCACACAGAGCAGTATCTAGCCTCCTTTTGCGCTTCGGCCATGCACGGCCATGCGAATCCCGCCTATAGACAAGAGGCGGACGGACGACCGAACGCGAGCGCGCACGCGAGTGTTAGTGTGCTTTGCCTTGGGCACCATACGCGCAACCTGGTCGCGCGCATGCCACTGCGAGAGCTACGTACCTTGACGCCTGGGTCTGCGAGGCTGCACCAGAGCCAGCACACAATGTGTAGCGCGAGCAGGACGGTGAAGACGGTCACGAAGGCGGTCCGCGTCTCGTCAAATGTGAAGGGCACGACGAGCAGGTAGAACACGATGGCCGCGCACGGCTCCGCAATCCACGACAGGATCTGGTCGTTCGTGAACGGCCTTTGGAACCCATTCCTCCTGCGCTGCATGCTCCCGACGTCCGGCCTCGCGCCGTCCTCCTCCCGCTCCTGCTCCTCCTCCTCGGCGTCGCCGCGCGCGCGCCTCCGCGTCGATGGCCTCGAATTCCAACCTAATCTATCTATCTGATCGAGCCTTGGACGACGGTTCGCGAGGCCCTCCGCGGGGCGGGCGTGCGCGCGGGGGCGGGCGGGCGGGCGGGGCGCGCGGGGCGGTCTGCGCCGCGCTCCGAGGCGCGGAGGGAGCCGGGACTTGCGCTGATTGAGGATTACCTCGCAATGCTCAGCTCTTTGAAAGAAAAAAAACGCTTAACCGACCGTTTCGAAACCGCGCAACCCATTTGCGACAGGCGAAACCGCGCAACCCATTTTGGCGCAACCCGTTTTCGTTCGAGACACCTGGAGGCGACTGAGACGGCGACCGACGGCAGCGACGACGACGACGGCGGCGACGTCGAGATGGACCCACGTCAACAACTTGAAGGAGGATGGTAAATTGAAGGATGATTCATGGGTGATTTTTCCCGGACCTCGGAGATGAAGGATTCAGAAGGAAGGAAGATTTCACGGATTTCCGAGCAGGGACGTTGGGAAGAGGAGGAGCCGCCGGAGGAGAACCCGGCTGGTTCGAGATTGGTCTTCGGTGCTCACGCATCTCAAGCGCAGCAACGACCGGGTGGGAAGACGGCCTAGACAAGTTCAGGATTATTTTCTTGCAAGAGACGGTCGTAAAAGGTCCAGAGGTGGGAAGGGCAGGACGGGGTGAAGTCACGTCCGGAGCTCTGTCTCCTGCTTCCTGGCCTTTCGCGGCAGAGACCTGACAACATCGCGGCAAATGTGGAGTCTTCTGCAGTAGGAGCGGTTCAAGTATCGATGGCGGTCGCAGCGGTCGAGCTGTGAATGGAGGCTGAATCCCTCTGCCCTTCCTCACATAATCTCACCCCGTACCTCTTGGTACCTGGCACCCGGACCGGGAAGACGATTCGCGCGCTTCCGATTCCGATGCGACCGACGCAGGTCTTGCAAAAGCGATTATCTTCCCCACGCGACGAGCGGAAGTTGGCCGTCAGACAGAGCGCCAGCTCTCGTGTACCCACGGGACCACTTCTCCGAAGAGCGTATGTCGCCAACTCTTTGCAGCCTCGGATGAGAGCCGTCAAGCTGGGAGCTGTCCTCCTCTCCCCGCCAACGAAATGAGGCTTCTCAGCGCTTAGGTCTCTGGCGTTATTGTGGAGCAAGGTGTCCGTTGAGTCGAAGGCGGCGGCGGCGGCCCAGGCCCGGCTCGGCCGGCCCGTGCTTGGGCCTGGGGCACCGTCCGGGCCGGCCGGGCCCGACTGCTCGAGCCTGATCTGCCAGAAGAACTGAAGCGGCCGAGCTGGTTCGGTACAAGGCCCAGCACATAGCCTGCGGACCCAGATCACCCGCGAACCATTTCCAGCGGGCAGCCTCGAGTTTCTCCATCTAGGCCTAGGCTAGAGGTGACAAGTGGTGGCGACGTCGCTGTCGGCATGCTGCGCATGCATAAACGACAGCGGCGTCCGTGAATCTGTCTCCCGGAATCTCCACGGGCCACGCATGAGGCGGCATGACGAACTTGGCGTGGTCGACGCGGCCTCCCACACTTGGCCGTTCGCGTGAATTCGCGAGTTCTGCGGAGGAGGGCTCCGCAGTAGCGCGCGAGCAGGCTTCAGGAATGATAGCAAAGCCGCCAAACAACAGGAGCCCACTCATGCACGCGAAAGCGAATTCGATTTCGAGGGACGCGCTCCAAGTTCCTGTCGCGATCCCGACGCCGACTCCGAGCCATGGTCTACGGAGCCGCGGGGGTCGAATACCGGACAAATTCACGTGCACGGCCGCTCGACTTATTAGGTTGAGGCGAATTTCTGCCGTTTCAGGGGGTCTCTCTGGCTCGCAACACCTCTGGCTCGCATTTGATCGATCATGAGACGGCGGGCCCTAAGCGGCTAGGGTCCTTGTCGCACTTGCAGCAGGCTTGCCGTATTTTCGCTCTTGCTCTTCTTGGCATAGAGATGTCACATCGGACGGCCGTTGTGCGTCTGAAGCGAGTTTTGGCGAATTGTTCTCTCGCGCCCGGCAACCTGTCAGAGCAGTCACTGCTGGCGTACTGCGAACAGGGCGCGCGCCCGTATGAAGAGCCGGGTCTTCCAATTCCAACGGCAAGGGGAAGCTGGTGAAGGCAAGAGAAAGCTGGCGCAAGGCAAATAGCCCACTCCGCCTTACTGCATCTCACTTGTTCGCTGCGCCAGGACTTGTGTTGAAAACATCGTAGTTGATATGATTCCAAATCGGGCGTCTCTCCGTTCGGCGGAAGGAAGCAAATAGCAAACCTCTGGCTCAAAGTTCGATCCCTTCTCAAGCCTGGCGCAGGCATTGCCGGTCTCGTCGAGGTCCCCGCCGAAGCAAGCGCCCGACTTTTGTCCTGGCCCAAGGAGATCTGCGCCCTCGTTACCTTCTGCAGGGGCGCCGCCTTGACGGACATCCGCATAAAGGTCGAACGAGGACGTCTTGGTGCAAGATGAGTTCCACCAGCTCCACGACGGAGACATTAAATATATACCGTGAGCCGGGCGACACGTCCTGGCTCATTTCCAGTGGCATCCTCGTGCTGACTATGCAAGGTGGCTTTGCCCTTCTCGAAAGTGGCAGCGTGCGCATCAACAACACGGTCAATATTCTCGTCAAAAACACCTTCGATCTCTTGCTCGGCGGAGTCGCGTACTGGAGTTTTGGCTGGGGTATCGCTTACGGCAAGAGCTGGCGCGGGTTTATTGGCACCGATGAATTCTTCCCCGAGGACGAGCTCGATTTTGCAATGTGGTTCTTTCAGCTTAGCTTTGCTGCAACCGCGTCGACGATCGACAGCGGCGCCTGCGCAGAACGCATGCGTCTTTGGGTCTACTTTGGCCTGTCCTTCTTCATGACGCTGTTCACGTACCCGATCGTCTGCCACTGGGTCTGGAATGACGATGGTTGGCTCAAGAAGATGGGCTATCATGACCTGGCCGGCGTCAGTGTCGTGCATCTCCTTGGCGGTGGCTCCGCCCTCGTGTGCAGCATCATGCTCGGTCCCCGCATGGGCAAACTCGGGTATCCGATCCCCGAGCAGCTCGAATGCGTTCAGAAACAGCTCGAGCTCTCGCATAAGGTCTTTGCAGGCGAGCCCGTCCACGTACTTTTCGGGAGCATGCTGCTCTTCTTTGGGTGGTTCGGCTTCAACGCTGGAAGTTCGCTGGCGCTCACGGGCGACGGTCACTTGATCGCGAGCCGTATTGTATTCACGACCATGCTTGGCGCAAGTTTCGGAGGATGCGCAGGTTCCTTCGTGGGTTGGGCTCGAACAAAGCTCCTCAAACCAGGAACGATTGCCATTGCTCTACTCGCGGGTCTCGTCGGCGTTATGGGTTCTGCGGATGTCGTCACTGGGGCCGAAGCAGCCTTCACGGGATCGCTATCCTCTGCTCTCGCGGTGCTTTCCATGGATCTCCATATCAAGCTCAAGATCGACGATGCGGTTGGTGTCCTCCCAGTCCACTTTGTCGCAGCTTTCGTTGGGAACATCTGCACGGGCCTTTTTGCGCATCAAACCGAGCAAAAGGCGGTGAAGGTTGTCGGGCTGTTCCACGGAGGAGGACTCAAGCTCCTCGGCATACAGCTGTTGGGAACTATGGTCATTCTCGCCTGGACAATCGCTATCACGTTCATGTACCTCAAGGGTCTGCGCCTCGCGGGCATCGAGATTCGGGTCAACCCGCTCGAGGAAATGGTCGGCCTAGACGTCATTGAGCACGCAACAGACAAGTTCAAGCAGTTCAAGTACACGACGGACATGCAGATCATGATGGCGCGTCTCAACCCGAACCGCTCCAAGACGCTCTCGGAGCACATCACCTCCACGCTCGCCTTGCAGCAGGGCGACGAGCGGCCGCGCGGGACTGGCAAGGGCGGTCGAATTGCCCCGGCGGACCAGATTGACCACAAGAGAACCAAGCGCATGAACTCGAACGTGCGCTCTACCATGATTAGCCTCGCCAAGGGAGACAACGTCGAGGCGCTTTCGTTCATTTCTGCGGACCTCTCGAACCTCAAGGACGACGATGACGACACGGCGATCCTGAATTCGACCGTGCTCTCGGAGCATGCGGACGGGGACACCACGACCTACGATGATGAACCCAAGAGCTCCGCTAGTAAGTCGAGCAGGTCCAGCAAGAAGGCCGCCAAAGCACCCGCCAACCGCTAGGCCTAGGTTGAGCGGTCGGTGGTCTTCTGGCCAGAAGCTGGCCTCGAGCCTGTGCGTATGCCCCAACTCGACGCCGCGTGCGTGCGTACAGGTTCGTACTGTACGTATTCATACGTAGTAGGCCTACACGATGAAGCTTGTGTAGCAATTTTGATGATGCTGATGTCGATGATGATGCCATGGTCTTCTTCGTCTTCCGGGACGCAGAGCACCAGATTGCGCTTCTTGCGTCCAGGCCTAGGTCCGCTCCCGAACCATCATCTTGCCGGGCTTCTCGACTTGCCTTCAATCAGGTTCTGCTCGACGATTTCTTGCCCCATCTTGGCAAGGCCTTCGGCGTGCATTGCATCGCATCGCATTGCAGCGCAGCGCAGAGCTCGACGTGCTCGAGCAGGTTGTGTCGCTCGTCGCGGCGTCTCTGCACGCGCTCGGGTCGCCGTGCTCGGAGCCGGGCCTAGGGGCCGCCTAGCGTAAAGCCTACGACCCGCGCCATTACCAGACCCGCAACCCGTCCCGCGGCACGCGCCGACGCCGCGCCCCCGACTCCGCCGCCCCCGACGCCGCCGCCCCCGACGCCGCCGCCGGCTCCGGCTTCGGCTTGGGCGCGGGCATCCCGCGCGCATCCCGCGGGCATCCGGGATTCGATCGATGGCGCGGCTGGAGGCGCGCGAGGTGGACGCGCTGCTCGCGGAGCATGGCGCCGAGGTGCGCGCGCTGCGGCGCCTGGTGGCGGACGCGCTCCCCGCGGGCGGGGCGACGGAGGACGGCGTGCTCACGGACGAGATCTTCCTGCTGCGCTTCGTGCTCAGCAGCCGCAAGAAGCTCGAGGCGGCCGCGGACAAGGTCCGCGAGACGCTCGCCTGGCGCGAGGAGAACGCCGACCTGCTCAAGGCGCTGCGTGACGGCGAACCGCACCCCATGGAGCGCGACATCTCGGAGTTCCTGCTCACGGGCGTGGCGGGCAGCCTCGGCGGCGGCGAGCCGGTGAGCGTCGTGCGCATGGGCATGTCCGACTTCCGCAAGCTCATGCACACGTTCTCCGTGAGCGAGGTCGCCGAGTACCTCATGTTCGAGAAGGAGCGCATGTTCCGCATCTGCGACGCGGAGACCCGCGAGCAGGGCGTGCTGGTCAAGAGTGTGACGGTGATCGACTTCTCGTCCTTCTCCATGTTCGGCAGCCGCTTCGACAACCGCTTCTTCTCCGCGCTCGGGGAGAGCTCGAAGCGCAGCTCTGTATACTACCCTCAGCTCCAGGCCAAGACGGTGGCCATCAATACGCCCTCGTACTATGGCATGCTGCACAAGACGCTGAGCTCGGTCATGCCCAAGTCGTCCATGGAGAAGATGGTCTTGTGCCCGGCGAAGCAGACTCACACCAAGAGCGCCTCGGCGTGCCCGTTTATGACGGCCAACGCGGGCCTCCCAGCTGTGCCGGCCTTTCTCGGCGGGACGGGCGAGCTCCCCGTGTCGTTGACGCCGCCCGCGGACCGTCCGGGCGAGTTCCCGCTGCGCACGATCAAGATCGCCAACCGCAGCTTTGCGGTCGTGGAGCTCGACATCGACCGCGCGGATACCATCATCGAGTTCGAGGCCATGATCGAGAGCTATCACGTGCTCATGGCCGCCGAGATGGTTCCTGCTCGCGGAGGCCGGGGCCCCCTGCAGCCGGTCGGCTCGAGAGAGATCCTTGACGACGATCCGGATGTCCCCGGGGACAATGCGGAGGCCGATGACTACGCCGATGAAGCGCAGGAGGGTCTCGGCGAGCGAGCCAAGTCGAGCGAGGGCCTCGACGACGACGATGATGACGACGACAAAAACGACGGGCCGTACAAGGTCGCTCACGTGCGCGCCCGTAAGAACGCGCACCCGAAGCGGAAGAAGAAGACGAAGAGAAAGGCCTCGGCCTCGGAAAAGGGCGTGCTCCGAAGCAAGAGCGCGCGCGTGCTGGACCCGGACGAGCCCTCGCCCATGTCGGAGGGCGCGGAGCCCAGTGCTTCCGCAACGCTTGGGCGGCACTTTAGCCTCAACCCGACTATGGCGCCGCTACGCCTCGACGCCGCCGACGGCATGGTCAAGGGCACCTGGAAGCTCCCCATGCCTGGCAAGTTATACATCAAGTTCGACAACAGCTTCTCACGGATCCGCAGCAAGAAGCTTACCTTTCGCATCACCACAGTCCTGCCTCCGCAGGACGAGGAGGAGCTCAGCTGGTGGGAGTCAAACTGGGGCGAGTTCGCCAAGCAGGTGCGCTGGCCCACCGATGAGGTGGATACCTGGGACTGCGTCGTCTCGTGAACAAGAGCGATGAGCACTGATGATGATAGGCGGAAGCAATTTATGTATCGTAAGCGAGCAAGGCAGAATCTTCTGGTGACCATAGCATGGGATGCGGCGAGCGTTGCCGGTCACGGATAAGCTGAGTTCACTGCTTGGCAAAAAGGTTCTCCGGGTGCGTCATGGCCTTGAACTCGAGGTTGTTGCCGGACGGGTCCTTGAAGAACATGGTGTACTGCTCCCCCTTGAGGCCCTTGAACCGCAAGTAGGGCTCAATGATAAACTTGGTGTTGTGCGCCTGGAGGCGCGCCGCGAGTCTCTTGAAGCCCGGCACCGTGAGCGCGATGCCAAAGTGTGGGACCGGCACGTCGTGGGCGTCGACCGGGTTGTGGTAGTCGACGGCGCGAAAGTCGGGGCCAACGAGGTGGCACACGATCTGGTGGCCCTGCAGGCTATAGTCGACCCAGGAGTCCGCCGACCTGCCCTCTTCGCAGCCCAGGATCTCGCCGTAAAACTTGCGCGCGGCGTCAAGATCATGCACGGGGAAGGCCAGGTGGAAGGGCTGCAAGCCCTCGTCCGCGTCCTCCGTTGTTGCGCCAGCGCAGTCCTGCGTCACGAGTGGCGTCGTCTCCCGGCGCTCGGGAGCGATTTCGCCGGAAAGGTGCGCGCCCACTTTCGCCAGCCTCCGCTGCGCTTTCGCCAGCTCCGACATCTTCCTCGGGGGCCTCGCGCGCCTCGTGGGGTCCTCGACGGCCTTGCTCTGCACGGATCTGCCCGAGCAAACTTGGTCCGGGTCCAAGTCGTTTGGCATGACGCCCTCGACGGTCGTGCCGAGGTCGCCCTTGCTTCATTTCGCGTTGCGCAAAAACGCGTTGTGCAAAAACGCGTTGCGCAAAAAAGCGTTGCGCAAAAACGCGTTGCGCAAAAAAGCGTTGCGCACAAACGCGTTGCGCAGAAAAGCGTTGCGCAAGTAGCAACCCTTTTTCGTAGAAAGAACGAAGCGAAGCT
>KQ758891.1:40440-60276 GCA_001462505.1 Aurantiochytrium sp. T66 | reverse complement strand
TTGCTTGCTTGCTTGCTTGCTTGCTTGCTCGCTTGCTCGCTTGCTTGCAGCACGGCTTCTCCGACCGCGAGTCCTCGGCAGGAGATCTCTTGCCTTGAGTTGAGATCAACTGCAGCTCGACCAACTTGCTACGTACCCGATGCTCATCCGCTCCTTCAGGCTCAGGGCGGCATTGCAGACGTCCTGCAGGCAGACGACTGCGCAGCTCCTTCGATTCTCCGCGACGCAGACCGACCCTCGCTCATCGTGCATCGACGTACGTACGTCCGTATACGTATACGTGACGGCGCTCCCCCGCTCCCCTTCATGACTCGACTTGACTTGACTTGAGGCGCAGCCGGGCTGCCGTCAGGTGCGCCCTGCCCTCGGCAGCTGGCTAAAGTTGGCGCGTGCGAGCTGCGTGCGTGCGTGCGTGCGTGCGTGCGTGCGTGCGTGCGGGCAAATCACGCACGAGGCCCCGTAGACAAGACAAGCATGCGACCGTCCCGATCGAGCGCCGCGCTGCATGCAGTGCGAGCACGCGCCGCTCCGCTTGTTCGCTAACAAAGAGCGCGCCACGCGCCCGCCCGTCCTCGAATTCTTGCTGGTTCTTGATGATCATCACCAGCACAGATGATGGACGGAGAACTTAGCAACCAACTCGATTGGTCGGTCGACGGCACAAGGCCGGGCCACGGCCCGTGCCATGCACGCCTTGTCTGTCTGATGATTGGCGCGCGCGCGCGCGCGCCAAGCTTCGCAGCGACACGACGCGTGGCCCTGGCATCGACTCTCCTCGTAAGAAGAAATGATGAGGCCCGTCACGCTCACCGCCACCACCCTTGCAGCGACGACATCCTTGCAGCCGCGGCTCGGTGCCGTCAGACTCGTCAGAGGCTCCGGCACGTGCTGGCGAGGCTCGACGAGCTGGCTGCGAGCTTGCCCAAGTCGCTGTGGCGATCAATCACGCTGTGAACGGGCGAGGGACTCACTAGGCTAGACGGCTTGCTCGATGATCGGCGAGCGAGCGAGCGAGCGACTTGGATCGAGCGAGCGACTCGGAGCGAGCGAGCGAGCGTGCTGGCGCTGGGAGGTTGCTGAGAAAGCTTACCTCTTTCTCGATCGCTGATTTGGATTGGCGATGATGGAAGCAACTGTGGTGTCCGTGTCCGGGCTGTCGGTGCGGCACGGGCGACTCCGGATGAGGGATGAGTCGTGACGTACTTACAGTTGGCTGCAGTCGGCTGCAGTGCATGATCAAGATGATCATCATCAAGATGATCATCAAGATTGCCTGCCGCCTGCTGAGGCACGTCTTCAAGTTTGGTAGAAAGTGTCATGAGATGAGTCATGACACGCATGCATTGCTCCAGGACCCCCGTCTGTTGGACTGACTGTCTGCAGTGCAGTGCAGAGCAGTGCAGTGCAGCGCACTGGCGTGCAAATCGATAACGCCGCCTCGTCTCGTCACGTGGCGGCTGGTATCCCGCTCGTCGCGACGCTCGCAGCGTCCGTCCGGAATTCCTTGGATTGGCTTTGTGCGCGGTGGAGGCTCGATTCGCACGCACGGACGTACGTCGAGAGCACGGACGTACGCGAGCGACTTTTGGTCTGGGCTGGAGACAGAACAGACTCTTGCTCGGCCCGCGAACAGAGAGTCCATCCCGCTCGCGAGTTCGTGCGTCCGTGCGTCTGCCACTAATTGGCTTTGCCTCTGGTGGGTGGCCGAGGCTTGTGCCCCTGCCGACCGGGTCACCGGGCCGCGTCAATCCATCGCGGTCGTCTATTGCGGACGGTCTCGACGCACAGGGCGCGCGCGAGCAGTTTTGATTGCTTGCGCAAAGCCAAGCCAAGCCGGGCTTGGGTCGGCAGTGAGTCTCGAGGCCACGCACGGTTCATCGCCCACCTGGTCCTGGTCCGGATCGGCCGATCAGTACTGCCCAGCACTGTGGACCGCTTGACGAGGCAGCGGGGAAGTTTCCTTTGCGGAGCAGCAGCAGCAGCAGCGGCGGCAGCAGCAGACGTTCTTCACCGTCGATCGGGCGACCATGATGAAGCGCCAGCGCATCGGAGGCGACGGCGAGGGAGACGAGAAGGGCGGCATGCCAAGGCACATTGTGCCGGGCACCAGCGTGCTCTCGCAGCTTCTCCAGCTGCAGTACGGCTCCGACAGCCTCTACGGATCTGCGCCTCTGGGCGCCGCCGCCTCGGTGACGCCCGTCGCGTCGTCAATCAGCAACCTCAGCCCACAAGGCGACCCGCGCAAGCCCATGTCCTCCGACCTCACCTCGCTTCTCCAGTCCGCAATGTTGCTCTCCTCCGGCTTGGCCGGCCGCGCGGACCCCGGCAAGCCCGCGCTCCCGTTTTCCGTAGGCCCGAGCGGCATGGACACCATCACCAAACCGTCCGTCAACCAGTTCAACGCGTCCAACGCCCAGGCCACGCCCATCAACAACAACCACAACAACAACATCAACAACCACAAGGATAGTCTCAACAACAGTAGTAGAACCATGGGGACCAAGAACGTCTCCGCCATCGCCACCACGGCCGTCGAGAGCGCCGAGAAAAGCAGCGTCGCACCGGCTGCGGGCGGGTCGCCGGGCCTGGCGCTCCTGCAAAAGGTCAGCCCTTCGCAGAAGCGAGCCGCCCCGGGACCCTTGCTGCAGCCCGCCAAAGAGAAACTCCGCCGCCCCAGCAAGCTCAGCGTCGTAGAGCGCAAAGAGTCCGAAAACAGCGCCGAGACCGGCGAGACCGAGCAGACGCGCCGCAAGCGCAAGAACGACCGCGAGAAGGAGCGAAGATCTGAGTTCAACGCCATGTTCGACAGGCTCAACCAGCTCCTCGGGCTCCCGGAGGAGGCGAAAATGAACAAAATCTCCCTCCTCGCCACCACCATCGACACCATCGTCTCGCTGCAGGCCGAGATCGCCGACTTCAAGGCCGGGTCCGCTGCCCACCACCATCGGCACATGTAACGTTACTTCTTTTGCTATTCTATTCCATCCCGTCCAGGGGGCTGCGGCCCGCGACTGCGCCGAGCCCGCTTCACGACCAAGCCCCCTCCCCGCTGTCCCCAACCAAGCTGCAGGCCAACTTCCCCAGCCAGAGTTTGCCTCCGCATCGCATTGCCTTCCTGTTTCTGCTCAGTAATCTTTCGTTCTTGTTTGTCACGGTACGTACGTACTACCTGCCGCAGTGCCACGTTCGCATCGTCGTTCGAAGCGAAGCGCGGCTCGCTACTGTTCAATGGCGGTGGTTGCCCACGCCGGGGCGAGGGTCTTCTTCATGAATCTGCAAACACGAGACGCATCTGCTGCAGCGTTGTCGTGTACGCTGTCACCATCTCGGGGCAGGGCAGTGCCGCATGGGGCAAAACGTGGGCCCGGAGGAAGTCCTCAAAGGCGCGCGCGCTGCACTCGTGTCGCCGTCCTGCGTCCTGCGCGTCGCGCAGCGAGACGCCCGCAGTCAGCGCCGTCAGCAGCGGGTAGTCCTCCAGAATCTGTCGCAAACTGTCTCTAAGGCGCGCGACCTCGGCCTCGCAGACCCGGTCCTCCACAGTCTCGGCACAAAGGTGCACCCCGTCCCGGTGAGCAGAACGCAAGTGCCGCCTGGCATCCACGGCCGCCCGGGCGCGCCGGGTCGCTTCGCGCTCAGTCTCAACCTGGCCCTTGAGTCGCGCCAGCTCGCGCTTCAGCAACTTCATGTCTCGCTCCGCCCGGGCGCCTGCGCCCTGGATGAGAGTGCGCGCGTGGTCCTCCAGCGTCTTCCGCGTCTCCGCCTCGAGCTGCACCAAGCTGGCTCTGTGCTTTGCGCGCATTTGCGTCATGCTTCCCTTGGCTCTCGCGCGCTCCTCCTCGACGCGCTCGTCAACGAGGCCGTTAATCTCTGCACCAGCGACGTCCTCCACGCGACCGGAAAGTCGCTGTCGCAGCTGCGCCTCCTTTCTCTCGAGCTCGTCGAGCTGCGCTTGAGCTTGGGTCATGCGCTTCGCGTGCGCCGCCCCACGCATCTCGAGCGCCTCCTGGAGCCGCGCGAAATTCGCGCGAACCGCGCGCCTTGCCGCGAGCGCGACCTCGCATTTCTCCTCGGCCCTCGCGACCTCGGCCTCGAGAGCAGCCTCCTCGCCTCGGAGTTCGCTCAAGGCGCGCTGGGCGGAGTCCAGACTGCTCTCGACTTGATGCAGCCTTCCGGACTCCACTTGGACGTCCTTGAACAGGACCGCCGTGACGGCGTCCTCGTCCCGGAGAGAGCTCGCGCACGTGCTCGCGCTCGCACAGATATTCTCCAGGTCGACCCTGCGCGCCTCCACGAAGGCGTCCAGGGCGGCGTCGTCCGCCGCCACGACCCGCGTTACCAGGTCTCCGTCCACATCTCGGGGCGTGTTTTCCTGCAAAAAAACCTTGCGCTCCGCCTTGGCGCGCGCCACCTCTTTACGCGCATCCTCCGGGACGCGGACCTTGACCCGCGCCTTTGCGAGCAGCTCCTCGTCGCTCATGTCGGGCCTTTGCCAGGCCACGCGCCACCTCCTCGAGGCCGGATCAGATGTGGCCCTTCCCGACCCGCCTTGGGCACCGCGACGCCTGTCGTCGAGCGTCCCTCTTCGGGTCCCGCCTCGAGCACAATTGTTGCGGCTCGCGGGCGCTCGCGACGAGCGTTACCGCGGAGTTCTCGCCGGTGGCGACGGCGTCCTCGTCCGCGTGCTCGGTTCTCCACCTTGGCGCTATGCGACGATATCGTGCACGATAACGCCCAACGGCTAGCCAGCTCCGACGGGACCTTTGGGACGAAAACCCTTGGGCTTGCTCGCGAGAGGCCAGGCCTTTGCCTGCGGAGTCCTGCCTGCCTGCCTGCCTGCCTGCGAGAGCCAGAAGAGGGTCCCGAAACAGCGCTCGT
Organism: Aurantiochytrium sp. T66; assembly: GCA_001462505.1. Taxonomy (NCBI): domain Eukaryota; class Bigyra; order Thraustochytrida; family Thraustochytriidae; genus Aurantiochytrium; species Aurantiochytrium sp. T66. The sequence continues at coordinate 55,401 of KQ758891.1, read as the reverse complement.
GGGCATCGTATTGGTCGTCGTCGTATGCCGCAGGCCTTGTGCGAGAAAACGAGGAGCAGATCGAAGTAGCCTATCACCAAGGATGAAATAGTTGTACGTACTACATGGTTGGGTAAGGTAAGCCTACCCATGTCTACACGGGGTGCATGTCTGCATGCAATTGTCTGCATGTGAGGGTAGCCATGCACCTTGCTACCTACATATCGGCCCAGTCCTGCGCATCGTCTTCGTATGAGAGGAAGGCCTCAAGCTCCGAGGAGGTCCTTCGCGTCTCCTCGCGAGCCCGCGACGGAGGCGCCGCGGACGCCGTCGTTGCTACAAACGACGCAGACGCGCCGATCGTGGACCCGGATCGATAAGCGCGCGCAGCGATCGAACGCGAAGGAAATGACGCAGAGGGACGCGTTGCTGCTTGTACAGCGGCCTCCCCGAGCATTCGCATCCTGCCGGCGCCGAGGACCGATGTCGGGGGCTGCGGACGCGCGTTGAGGACTCGCTTGCTCGCCCGAAACCCGCCCCGCACTGCTCGCTGCTGTTCTTGGCGCGGAACTCGGGTTGCAGACGGGTCATCGTGGGCGGCGCGATATTCGGGCTCGACCCCGCGCTCGCGGGCTGCATCGTTCCCCGCGCCGCCCTCTGCTGCGTCTTTGTTGCCTTCATCGCCATTCTCGCTGTCATCAGCTTCCTCGTCAATGTCCGCCTCAGCTCTCGCGGCACGAGGACCGCGGTGCGCTGCCTCGCTCTCGCGGGTGCCCTCCTGCCCGGTGCGAGCTCGGCGTGGCAAGTGACTCGAGCCTTGCTGCTGCTGCTGCTGCTGCTGCTGCTCCTGCTGCTGCTGCTGACGCTGCTGCTGCTGCTGCTGCTGCTGACGCTGATACTGCTGCCGCTGCTCATCGTGATCTTGCCGCAGCTGCTCGTCCTGCTGCTCCTGCTCGTCCTGCTGCTCCTGCTGCTCCTGCTGCTGCTGTTGTTGCTGCTGCTGCTGCTGCTGCAGCAGCAGTTGGTGGCGTCGCCGCCGGCGTCTTTCCACATCCGTGTCGAGACTCGCGAGGGTGACGGCGCTCCTTTCGACCACGAATGCCTGCGGACGTGTTCGCAGATAAGTCTCGAGCGGGCCGCAGGAGCCCGCCAGGCGGGCCGTCCAGGCCATGTAATCGTCGAGACTTGCGAGGCTTACGCGGACCCCGCCAAGGTCTTCAATGGACCGGCAGAGGGCCCGCTGCACGTCCGCTGCAGGTGGGTCATCAATAGTGCGCGAGCGCGGTTCCCAAGCAAGGCGAGTCCCCGCAGAGGCGCTCGCGCCACTCGACCCAGCCTGCGCGGTTGACAAAGTGGGGTCACGAGCGGGCAATGTCTCCCCGCCTAGACTGCTTCGTCGCGGCGCCGGGTCGCGCTCGAGGCTCTTTCGTCGCGGCGCCGGGTCGCCCTCGAGGCTATTTCGCCGGCGACCAGAGCCGCTCGCACGAGGCGCAGGCGCAGGCACAGGCACAGGCACAGGCTCCGACGGCTCGGCCAGCCTCTGCGTGAGAGCGCGGGCGAACCTCTTGGCATAATGCTCGTGGAGGAATATGGCCTTGTCCTTGCAGAAGAGCTTGTCCGAGAGGATGCAGAAGCGCTCGAGCCCGCCAGCGCCGTCCATGGCCTGGATGGGGCCTTGGGCGAGCATGGCGTGGACCTCGGCGTCGAGATCGGCGGACGGCACCCCTGCGCCACCATTCTCGACGACTCGGCCCACAATATAGGTCTCCGCCGCCCGCGCGGCGTCGCCGTCCGGACCGCGGAAGAGGAGCTCCTTGAGTTTGCGCGGGTGTATTTTGGCGGGCCCGGCGCTCGCCGCTGTTGTGGAAATGTGCGCCCCCGCCTCGCTCGCGGTCGGGTTGCGCGTCGTCGTTTTCCACGCAATTCTGCGCGAGCCCGCCATTTTGCCAGAGGTCTCCGTGGCCGACGCGCGGCGTTCCCGCGTCGCCGCTGCGGACGTGGTCGCGCTTTTGCCCGCGCCCCTGCCCGAGGCGCCCGTTCCGCCAGTTTTGGCGCTTGCAAATACCGGAGATGGTGCGCCGCGGGGCGAGGTTGCTGCTCTGCTCGCGGCGGCTCCCGACGCTCTTGCCGCGAGCGATGACGTCCTCGAGGTCATTGCAGAAGGAGACCTCATACCCGGAGTCCTCGTCGTCGTCAGCGCTCTCGAGGACGGCGAGGCCGGCGGTGACACCACCCCGAAGCGCGCCGACCGGCGGCGACCGCGACCAGACTGAACCCGGGCCCCGCCGCTGCTGCGGCCACCCCGACCGCTGCTGCTGTTGCCGAGGCCCCCGGGGGTTCTGCTCTCGTCGTCGTCGTCGTCGCCGCCGCCGCCAAGGCGCGACGAGGAGGGCTCCATGGATGGTGCCGCAACGCAACGCAAGGCGACGTGGGCAACAAGCCCAGTTCCTGCTTTGATGATGTTTGGTCACGATCGAGCGAATTGCCGACCGCCCGACCGGCCTGCTGAGCTAGCTTTAGCTGGCTAGCTTTAGCTTCCTCCGTTCGGTCGTGCGTACTTTCGTGCGTACGTACGTACGTGCGTACGTACTACGCACGCACGCACGTTCGTTCGTTCGTCCGGCTTTGTCGATCGATGTGATGTGATGTGGCGCGCCGCACGGTCGCCACCACTGCGTAGTACGTACGTAGCACGTAGTGTACGGAGCTCTTTACGTCTCGTGGAAGCGGCACGGCTTGCGAAAGCGACGGAATTCCTTCCTCTTGATGATCGACGAATGTTTCTTACCTGCGCTTTGGCTTTTCAGTCTGCGCTAAGCTGCGCTGCTCGAGGCGGAGTCGCGGAAGGAAGGCGAGGCCGCGAGCGAGGCCCAAGGACCTCGAGACCTCGAGACCTCCTTCGTTCGTGCAAATCGCTTCAGGACACGCAAACTGCGAGCTGCAAGCTGGCTGGCGCCGGGGGGTCCCACCCAGCTTCTCGACCCGGACGAAAGAGCTCCCGGCGCCGGCCGGACTGCCCGCCCTCAAGTGTCCACGGGACGGGACCAGGTTGTAGGCTTGTAGCTTTGGCTTTTCTTCGGTGTGACAGAGAGTTTAGCGAGCGAAGCGAAGCGATGGCCGGAGGTCCTCGCCTCCGGCACTCGGCTCAGCGCCGATCGATCGGGCTCTGCTTTGCTCGACCGGCACGGCACGCAAGGTCTGCGCCGCGCCGGCCGGGGCTCCCGGAGGGTATGTTTTGTGGACGCTCGATGGTCGGTTCTGCGGTCTCCTCTTGACTTCTCTCGATCAAAGAAAGTTTGAATTTCGAATTTTGAATTTTGAATATTTTTTGAAAATGTTTTGTTTGTTTGTTTTGGGAAAGTGCGAGGTGCCCTGACTGTCCACACTAACACTTACTGCACTTACTAACTGACTATAACCCATTATGTTGCCTTTATGTTGCCTTTATGAACTCCGCACTTTTTTTGAATGGTTTGAGGAAGCAGAGCGCGTGCACGAGGGGCGCCATTTATCTTTTAATTTTTATTATTATTTTTGTGAACGATCTTCAATCAAACCCTTCAAACTTATCGATGTCGCCTCGACCGCGCCCGCCTGGAAGCCCCGCGCTGCTGCCGGCCCTGTCCTGCCGGCCGGCCTGTGACATCATCGTCGATGACCTCGTCACATCACCTCGACCGGTCCATCTTCTGTCTGGCGTACGATAGCCCAGACCGTGAGACCGTGATTGTTTTTGCAAGCGGTGGGGCGACTTTGAAGCCTTCTTGAAAGCCAAAGCCTGCCCGCGCTGCGCTGCGTGCGGCACAGACAGTGCGGAGCTCGACCAAGAAAGAAAGAAACCAACGCAGGTCACTAGAGGTCCAGTAGAGCTTGCGCTGCACGCCGGTCGGCAAGCTATAGCTTCGGCGCTGGCTGCCAACCTACGGCATGCTGACAGCCAGCTAACCTGCGATGATTTCTAGGAAGCAGGCTGGCGTGCTGCGCTGCGCTGACAATGTCTGACATGACATGATGACCGTCAGTTCTGATGCCGGGCATGCATGATGAACGCATGAAAGCTATGGCTGCGCTTCGCACTGCTCGAGGCGCTCGGCGGCGTGCACGCAAGGTCCTCGCTCTTCGCTTGCGCGAGCCGCTTGCTTGATCAAATTGGTCATGCGTGCTCAAGAAGGTCCGATCAGCTGGCTTTTGAGCTAGCCTAGCTTGGGCCAGCTACGGCTTGTGGATGGTGGCCAGGCTGGCTTGCGCCTGTGCCACGAACGAAGCACGAGGTTTATTAGCCACCGGCGTCACGACGGGGAAGGAAAATTTTGGCCTCGTCGTTGGCTTGACGAGGCCGGCTGGACAGCACCTGCTGCGGAAGAAGCCAAAGCTGAGCGGACCCGCGACGTGGCGCGACGACTCCTTTGCGCCGGGGACGTCCCGGCGTGGCGCCACACGCCCCGTGCGTGAGCGTGCGTCTGTTCACGCGAACAGCCGAGATTGCGCCCGTCGAGGTGAGGCGTTTCGGAGGGCGAGACCGACCGTCGGAGAGAGAGCTCGAGCTCGAGCCCGCAGGCAAAGCGTAGCGTCTTGCACTTCACTTCCAGACGACGGAAAAGCCTCCTCCGAAAATGAAGAAACATCTGAAAGCCAACGTCGCGGACCCTGGCTCAAGCCAGGGCCTGGCGGCCTCGCACTTCGCTTGCGGGGGGATGCGCGGCGCATGTATACATGTACTAGGCCTGCCCGCTCTCGACCACCCGAGTGGCAGTACATAATTTTTATAGTTGTAAAAAGAATGTTTTCCATTATTTTCAACTTTGAAAAGAAAGTGGTCGCGCTGCACGCACCGTCCACGCTCACGCACCGTAACACAAGACCCACGATCGGTCTACGATACGCTCGACCCGTCCTGGTCGCTTCGGGAGCTCGCCCACCGGATTGCCATCTTTGCGCCAGCAATCCGCGGGCCAGCACCCTTTTCCTCAGGAGCGTCAATCGCTCCCAAATTGCGCTTGCTTGCTGTATGTATGTATGCATCGCATCGTCCGTGCTCATCATCGTCATCGTCACTGGCGCCCTGGGCGCACCAGCACGGGGTCGCACGATTCGCGCACGAGGTGCTTTCTCGCCAGCTTGATGGATGTCGGAAGCTTGCCTCAGCGGCCGGGCCCAGCAGTAAGTTGCAGTGCGCCGTACGTGGCGTTCTACCGTGACCGCGCCCGTGCCGTGCGCTGGCAAGACCGCTGGCAACGCGTGCTTGTCAGGAATCGTGGCAACTCGGTGGAAGCAGCGTGCGTGAAAAGCACCGTGACACGGTCCCTGTGACTCTCCCCCACGCACAGTGAGACGCGGCCAGCGCGGCGGCGTTTCGCGGAGGATGAGCCGCAACCTGGCCAAAGTGGCTAGCAGTATCGTTCGTAGCCAGGTCGGGGTTTTCCCGGACAGGCAATCGCTCACGCTCATGCACAGAGGAAGAATACATGGATGAAGAAAGCTCATCATCAAGGGGCGGCCAGGCTAGTGCTTCCGCAAATACTGCCCGAGAAGATCACCAGCGTATGCCATCTCGAGATCTGCGACGAGGTGTGACCGCGGGCCGAAGCAAATCACTTCGAACGCGCTCGTCACTGCAAAAGCGGCCGGTGCAGAAAAGTCTCCCTCGCGAGATCGATCTTCACCGCCGCCGCCATACGCGATGACATCGGACATCAGTTCCCGGCCGTCTCCCTCGGCTCCCAGAAGCGGGACACTGACGCGGTGCGCATACGCCTTGAGCAGGGTCATGCAGTGCCTGAGCTGGTAGCCCGACTTGGAGCGCGGGAACTTGAGCAGCTCGTGGTTCGTTGCGTCGAGAGACCAGCGCTGCCAGTCGTCGTCGCGATAATAATGGAAAACATGTTGCGCCTGCGCGCCGCTGAGGCGCGGAAACTGGGAGGCGATGTCCACCGTCGCCCGGTTCCAGAGCATCGTGAAGCCCGTCCACCACAGGTAGTCGCGCAACGAATGGATCTCGAAGGGCGCCAGGTCCGCCTGGTGCCGCAAAAGGCTCATAAGCGGCTCCACGTTGCAACTCGCGACGAGCGTGCGCCGTTGGATTTCCTCGCGCAAGACCTGCTGCCACTTTTGGTCGAGCTGCGCTGGCCCGGCCTCGGCGCCGCAAAAGGCCCGGTGACGGCTCGGATGCCGCGAGAAAAATGACGCGTACAGCGGCGACCCGAAGATGAGGTCGGAGTGCGCGCACGAGACGACGACGCTGCCGTCCAGGTCGACGATCTCAGACAGGTCCACGTTCTCAAATGGCTCGGGCTCCACGATGTGGGCCCACACGCCGTCTCCGGACCAAAGGTCGCGCAGTGCAGACAGGGCCTCGGGCAGCGCGTCCGCGACATAGGCCACCTTGATGAACAGCTGTTCGCGCAGGAATCGCTCGGGGCCGAGGTCCACAAAGGCCATGAGCGCGGCCACCGACCCAGGATCGCCTGTGAGCAAGATCTGGATCGATTTCAGGCCGAGACGGTGGGCCAGCTCGACGGCCTCCTCAGCCCGCTTCTGCATCAGCGCAGAGACCCCGCACTCGTCCGCGACCTGGCTTTGCAGACCCAGGGAGAGGTCCGCCAGGCGATCGTACGCGGCAAGTCGAGAGGACGAGAGCGTGCCCCCCACGTATCGCTTCGACGTCGCCCCGAGTCGCACGCGCGGCATCCGATCGGCAGCCGAGAGTCGCACATTGGGGTCCACAATCGTGCCCGTGCGGTCCACGCACGGAGCGTTGAAGAGCATGGAAACCGCCAGGGAGAAGTCGTGGTTCGGGTCCGGGTACCGCGGGCCGCCACCGCGGACGTAGTACGCGAAAAGCGGCGAGCACACCAGCAAGGTTCCGCCCTCGACCCGAGAATGGATGGCGTCCACATGCACGGGGCCCGTGCACTCGGCAAGAACGAGTTCCTCAAAGTCGCCCCTGGGGACCATGTCGCAGATCTCGTAGGCGTCGAGTCGAAGATCCGCTGGCGTGTCGCGCTCCTGCGGAAGATCCCTGTCGTTCTGCTGCCCGCGCTGCCGGCGCGCGAGCTTGACTGCAGTGGGGACCATGGTCTTGTAGCGCCGAAGGTGCGAAGACGCGAAGCCGCCGAGATGGGCCACGGGAAAGGCCTGCGGCAAGCGGAGCATGTGCACGAGCAGCTCGCTCAGGCGGTGCGCAAAACGCACCGCCTTGCTGTCCGCAGGCGCGCTCCAGATTTCGTCGAGGGGGAATGAGCCGTCTTCAAGGTACAGCGCGTGCGCGCGATCCGCAGCGCGAGCAATCGCGAAGCTTACACGGTTCAGCACGACCACGTCCTGATACGGGATTTCCTCCGTGACCCGGTCGAACTGGACCGCGCCTGGCGTTTCCTCCTGCGCCAGGAAGCACGCCGGGCTCCGCAAGTCCTGGACCAGCGTCGGGTACGTCTTGGCGTCGTGCATCCGCAAAGTAGAGGACGCATGGTCTTCCGGATCCGCCTCGATCTGCCGCTTGCCCATCCACGTCTTGGACTGTCCGCACCGCACGTAGAGGGACCCGGAGACAAACGCCATGTCGTTTGCTGCGCAGACGTTGAGCAGTCGCGTCAGGAGGGCGACTTTGCCGGGATAAACGCGGTACAGCTCGCGCGGACCGCGAAGGAGGTCGTGCGCGACCTCGCGCTCGTCGCCAAAACGCGCCACGTCCTCGAAGATGCTCGTGTCGAAGGAGCCGTCCTCGAGCGCGAGCGCCTCATCCGGCACGTCCACTTGGCCGTACGCGCTGAAAAGGGCGCGGTTGTGCTCGCTATTCCCATTCGAGTCCTCGGAGGACTGGGCCGCGCCGCCGGACGCCTGTCTTTGGGCAAGGGCGGCTTGGAGACGAACGGAGCCTCTCCGCAGGGTGTTCAGGAGAGTCTCTGGGCCTGCGCGCGAGACTCCCTTCGCCAAACGCCGCTGCAGCGTGGATCTCTGGTTCCTCCGGTCGATCTCCTCCTGGCGCATGCGCAGCGTGGACCGCCCGCCCTCGGCTTCGAGCACCTCGAGCGAGTCGGCCTCGGGGCCCTCGAAGCGGAGTCGCTGCGCCATAATGTCGATGCTTTATGAAGATGCCGCTTGGTTTGGCGGTTTGGCGGGAATTCATTCCCTTCAAAGGTCGGGTTCTGTCAGGACGCGTGCGCGAGCCCAGAGCTTCCATCCATGATCGCTTCCGTACGCACGTACGTACGTACTACACGTATACGTGCCATGACGTACGTACCATCCTGCGCTCTCTGTGCGTGCGTCGCCGGGACGTGCGCGCCCAAGGGCCAACGGGCCTCTTGGTTAGGCGCCAGCGCTCCAATCCTCAATCCAGAATCGATTCAAATCGGGAGCTGGGCCTCGCGGCGGTTCCCACAGTTCCCCACATTTCCCCACAAGACATCGACGTGCGCTCGCCGCTTCCCGCCGGGCTGCGCAGCCTGTATAACGCCGCCTCGCCTCGACTCGACTCGACTCGGGCTTCTTCGCCCGCCCGCCCGCCCGCCCGGCTCTGCCCGCGCGGATCGAGGCGGCGGCGGCCTCTGGCGCCGGCGTCGCCGGCCGGTCCGGGCGCGAACAACCGCGCGAGTGGAGGTCCGGTCCAGGACACCGAGTGTGCGTGGACACCGCCTCGCCGGTGCGTCGTTTACGTAGACGTGCGTATAGTACGTACGTAGCTTCATCAGGACAGAGTCGGCGGACAACGCCGACTTCCGCGAGCCAGTTCGCTCGCTGGCTTGCTCGGATCACGCGCGCGAAATTGCACCCAGGAAGGCTAGGCTCCGGCCGTCGATAGGTCGCCGTGGTCGCTTCAAGAAAGGATGAACAAAAAAGTAAAGGCTGGACGCCCGCTCCAAAAGATTGATGAACGATTGATCGACGCTCCAAGGGAGGGCAGGAACTTGAAGAGGGCGAGCCCTCGCCCGCCCGCGCCCGTTTTCTTGAGGAATGGTCGGTTCGGCCGGTCCGGTCTCCTCACTTGGTCAAAGGACAATTAGTTAAGGCCACTAAACCTACAGCCTGAGCATCATGGTCACCCAGGGTCGAGAACTTCGCAAGATGGCACCTACCATGGCTACGCCTAGGCTATGATATAGCCTTCAACAGTGCTTGTGATGAAGCCTGGTGACAGAATAGCTGAAGCTTTCGCGGTTTCCCGCTTAAGTTTGCCGGAGTCTCAGGCCCTAGGTTAGTGGTAGGGCTGGGTTTGTCACGCCGTCAGCAGAAATCCGTTGGGCCGTTTTTCGCGGCGGCCGCTGCCGGGGCGGAGTCGGCGAGAATTATATCGAGACAACAAACTGCTCGCGACCTGGACGGAACAGATGTTCGTGCGCCTCGATGCTGTAGCGCTTTTTCGCTTCATCGCAGACTCACAGGACGCTTGCAGAAGACCTGCACCCTGGCAGCACTCGTCTCTCAAAAATTCAATCAGGGTGATCTTGCCACTGGCAAGTGCAGTGGAGTCGAATAAGTAACGTAAAGGCTAGGTCCAGTCTAGGTCAAGCGGTAGGACTGCTGGCGTCCCGGCCCAGGTTGCCTGCCCTGTAATGCAACAGCTCTGTGTTTCGTCGCTGCATAGGTTGCTTGGGCGGCCAGCTCGAGCGTTGCTCCGTGCAGGCAACCAATCAGGTGCAGAAGGTCTCATTGATTGCGAGCTGATTCCTATTGGCCGCCCCTTGCGAGAAGTGCTCAGCTGACGAGGCGTCGCATCAACATCGACGGTCTTTGGTCGACGACACCATATTGGTCGCATCGAATTCCGTCGCTCCGTCACCATCACAACGCCCCAAGCAAGTCTAGAGAGCAATAACTCACCTGCCGAGGCGTCGCCCGGCGCCCGCGGCTCGCTCGCTTGCTTGCTTGCTCGAGGCAGCAGCGGACGGGCGGCGAGGTGCGAGACCTGGTGTGGGTCCGCGCGAGACTAAAGCCCGCGCGCGTGAGCGCCCAAGACCTCGCGCGCGACGTCTAGGCCGGAGACGGGCACGCAAGCGGGCAGCGCGCAGTCCGAGGTGCCGTCGACCTGGTCAAACCCCGAGTGCCGCGGGTTCGCCGGGGGGGGGCGCAGGCGCGTTTGCGACTGCGCAGCTTGCCCGGCGCGGCGTACCGCTCTCGAAGTTGCTCCGGAAGATGGGGTCCAGCTTGCCATCTCACCGCACCATATGGCTGAACCTGACCGACAACTGCAACGCCGTGCAGGCGCCAGAGCTGCAAAAGAAAACCAACAGAATCCGCACCTCGCAGTACACATTCTGGAGCTTCCCTTTCATGAATCTGTACAAGCAGTTCCACCGCGCGGCCAATGTGTACTTTCTAGTCATTATGCTCCTGCAGACCTGGCAAGAGGTGTCCATCACGAGGGGTGATCCCTCCATGGCTACGCCCCTTGCGTTCGTTCTCCTCGTCACTGCCATTAAGGACGCCCTCGAAGACTGGTCGAGGCGCAAGTATGACCGAATCGAGAACAACCGCCCAGTGGAGGTACTCGAGCACCTCGAGCAGTCCACGGGAGAGATGCGATTTGTGCGCAAGACCTGGAGCTCGCTCAAGGTTGGTTCCATCGTCCGAATCAATAACCGCGATATGGTGCCTGCAGACATTGCTCTGCTCCAGTGCGCCAACGAGACCAGCAGAGCCGTCTTCGTCATGACTGCCGGCCTCGACGGCGAGACCAACCTTAAACAGCGCCAGGTGCCCTCAGAAATCCCCTCGGACCTGCGCGCGCTCGGTGCAAGTTGCAAGGTCACGTGCAACCACCCGAACAAAATTCTCGATAGCTTTGACGGCACGATCGCTTACGAGCAAGACAACGTAGGCGTACAAATTCCGCTTGACCAGAGCAACATCTTGCTGCGTGGGTCGCAACTTCGCAATTCCGCCTGGGCCCTGGGTGTCGTCGTTTACGCAGGGGGAGAGACCAAGCTACAAATGAACGCTGCGAACGCTCACTACAAGACGAGCTCTGCCATGTTGCTCGCGCAGCGTCTCATGATGTACATTTTTGCCGCGCAGTGCACCATGTGTTTGGGCGCAGCCATCATGTCGGGCGTGCACGCGCAGAGTATTGAGGGCTACCATTACCTGTGGCTCACTCCCAAGCACTTCGCCGAAGAAATGTCGCTGCGTTTCTTCAACTACGTCATCATCTTCACCAACTTCATCCCCATCTCGCTCCTCGTTACTATTGACATGGTCAAATTCTGTCAAGGCTTCTTCATCTCCTGGGACCTCGGCATGTATCACCCCGAGTCGGGGCGTGCCGCAAAGGTGAATTGCTCCGAGCTCAACGAGGAGCTCGGCTGTGTCGAGCACGTGTTCTCGGACAAGACGGGGACCCTGACCGCGAACATTATGAAGTTCCGCGCCTGCGCCTCGCTGACGAGCAAATTCCGTGTCCCAAAAGACATGAGCGAGCATGGCAGCGAAGGCAGCAACGAAGTCACCAAAGTCGCCACGAGCGAGACGCAAGCAGCTTCATCGAGGCTCGTGGCCAAGGACCCCGTCGAAGCGGTCGCGCTGCGCCAGCTATTTTTCGCGCTTTCGCTCAACCACTCGGTCCTTCCAGAGACCCTGGAAAGCGGCCAGATGGCGTACTCCGCGTCATCGCCAGATGAAGGGGCGCTCGTGCAGGCGTGCGAAGAGAACGGAATGCGGCTCAAGGCAAGGGGTCCAAAGTCGCTCACCATTGAGTTTCACCCGTCTCCGGACATGGGGACGGCGCGCTCCCTGCTGAATCCATCGCAAGTCACAGACGTGGAAATCAAGATACTGCATGTGCTCGAGTTTACCAGCGACCGCAAACGGTCCTCGGTCATCTTTAAAGACCCCGAAACTGACGAAATCAAGCTCTTCTGCAAGGGCGCGGACAATGTGGTCATGGACCGCCTCACCAAGACGAGCCAGGGCTCTGCCGGCGCTTCGCACGTTTTCGAGAGCCTCGACGCCTTCGCTACCGAGGGACTCCGTACGCTCTGCATCGCAAAGCGCGTGATCCCGCGAAGCGACTACGAAAAGTGGAACGCCCGAATGGCAGAGGCCGCGGTCAGCGTCACGGACCGTCAAAAGCGCATCGAAGGGCTCCAGGAGGAGATTGAGGTGGACCTCGAGCTGGTCGGCTGCACCGGGATTGAGGACAAGCTGCAGGAGGAAGTCCCCGAGACCATTTCCGCCCTCCGTGAAGCAGGCATCAAGGTCTGGATGCTCACGGGCGACAAAGTCGACACTGCCATCAATATTGGCTTCTCGTGTGCCTTGTGGACGCACAAGATGGATCTGCTGTACTTTCTGCTCGAGAGAATGTCGTACGAGTCGCTCTCCGCAGAGCGAGTTCGGCTCTGCCTGGAGGATCTCGAGCGTCAAATCAACGAACGTCCTCCGCCCTCGCAGCTCTATTGCCTCGTGCTCGACACCAAGGCGGTGTACGCACTCGACACCTTCAAGCTCATGCCGAGCTTCCTTAAGATCGCCAACCGCTGCGAGTCGGTGATTTGTGCGCGCGTGAGCCCCGATCAAAAGGCCACCATCGTGCAGGGGGTCCGCGATTCGGACAGCATGATCAAGACGCTGAGCATTGGCGACGGCGCGAACGACGTCCCCATGATCCAGCGCGCTCACGTGGGCATTGGCATCTACGGGCAAGAGGGCTTGCAAGCGGCGAATGCCGCAGATTTCTCGATTGCCCGGTTCAAGTACCTGCGCAGGCTTCTATTCGTGCACGGCCGCTGGTCCGCGCGCCGCGTTGGTATCCTGGTCTGCTACATGTTCTACAAGAACGCCGTCCTGGTGTTGCCCCAATTTTTCTACGCCTTTGCGTGCCTCGCCAGCGGGCAGGCCATCTATCTCGACTACCCGCTGTACCAGGGGTACAATCTCATCTACACGGCCTTCCCCATCATTGTCTTTGGCGTCCTCGACAAGGATATCAACCACGACCTCAGCTTTCGCAACCCGAGGCTATACCTGGGGAGCTCTCTTCGCAGCCAGTATGCCGAGTTCTTTTCCAAAAGGATCTTCTGGCGCTGGATGCTCGAAAGTTTTGTGCACGCCTCGCTCATCGTGCTCGGGGTGTTTGCCCTCATCGCCAGCGCTTCGGAGAGCGCCTCCTCTGCGGATGGCAAAACTCATGGTATCTGGTACACCGGGGCAACGACGCATCTCTGCGTCTGCTTGGTGGTCACGCTCCGACTTTTTCTCGTGAACAAGTCCGTTTCTTGGCTCATGATCGCAGCCTATGTGATTTCCTTCGTATTCTGGTTTGGAACACTGGCAATGTGGTCGGAGACGCGATTGCTTCCCGACATGCTTTCTTCTATTAACAACGCAGTAGGCGTTCTCAAGATGCTGCAGGACGGCGCCATCTGGGCCACCGTGTTCTGCACCACAGTTATCGCGATCCTCCCTTCGTATGTCTCGCAGTGTTACACCGAGCTCTTTGCTCCCACGGAGGCCGACCTCACGCGTCGTCGCCAGATCCTCGCCAGCCGCCACGAGAAACCCGGTACAGTTCACCCGAATGCTCCGCAGATGTAGGTCCAAGGTACGAGTCTGTCCAGTATTTGATAAAAATGAACACCAGTCGGTCAAGCTGTCATTCTCTCTCCCACGCCACACTACGATTCGATCGAGCAGTCGTGGCTTGGCTTTCACAAGCCTCCGCGTTCGGCCGGGCAAAATATGTTTTCTGCAACTTGACCTGAAGCCTGAGGCCGACCGCGCGGCCTTCAAAGTCAATCTTCACCGATCGCTCAGTCTGGACTCGAGGCCCCGGCGACTTGTGAGCCTCCCAACCAAGCCGCATTCATGCATACCCGTACTATTCTCCCAATTTTCATCCAAAAGACTCTCGCAGCTCCTCTTGCAAGGTGCCGACCTCGTCGTCCTCGTCTCGCTCGTCCCTCACAATTCATTCTCGTGTGGCCCGCGCATGGTCGAGGATGAAGTCCCCCTTGGCGTCGTCGCGGTGCCCTCCGTCATAATCATTTTCATCCTTCCCACCGTGACCTTCTCCAAGATAATCATCAGACTGCGTCGACTTTTTCTCTGCAAGCGGCGCCGGCGCGTCCTCTGCGGCGTCCAGGAGGGCCACCGAGACGAGCTACTAAACGTAGAAGTAGTCCATCGCAATCGTGATGGTCGTCATGATGGTCATCATGATGCAGGAGTGGCGCCTTGACGGCGTCCATGGCGCGGTACAGTAGTAGTTCGTCGCCATCGTGATGGTCGTCATGCTAGTCAGTATGATCAATATCCAGGGGCGGCGCTTTGACAGCGTCCAAGGTCGGGCCCCGGTGTACCAGTAGTCCATCGCCATCGTGATGGTCATCATGACGTTCATGATCACGATGGTCATACATGATGGTCATCAAGATCAATATCTAGAAGCGGCGCCTTGGCGACGTCCACCATGGTCGCTGTGTAGTGGTAGTCCGTCGCCATCGTAATGGTCATCATCATAGCTGGTCATCATGCTGGTCATAATGATCAACATCCAGGAACGGCTTCTTGGCGGCGTCCATGGCGCATTGCATAAGTAGGCTAGTACGGTCGTCGCCATCCATCGCGATGTTTATCGCGACGGTCATCGTGCTCATGGTCTCCGTGATGTTCCTCGTGATGAATACGGGCCGCACGTTACCGGTGAATGTCATGAACTCCTACTACTATTATCGCCATATCCCCTCGGAGCCCGCCCTCGATGGCGGCCGGCCGTCGCGCGCCGGCATGGACGACACGCTGCGCATCATCGACGAGAGCCTCGCGCTGCTCTCGCGGCCGCACGTGCTCGTGCCGCCGGAGGACGACGCGGACGGCGCGGTAGATGGCCGGCATCATGATGCCGGCCGCCACGGCGCCGACGCCGACGCCGACGCCGACGGCCTCGCGGTGACGCCGCTGCGCGAGCGCGCGGGGGACCGCGGGCCGGGCCGCCCGCACGCGCCGGCGGCGTCGCCGGCCGCCGTCGGCGTCGGCGGGCGCAACGCC
>KQ758890.1:46631-61886 GCA_001462505.1 Aurantiochytrium sp. T66 | reverse complement strand
TGGCGCTCGAGGAGAGCCCCGCGGGCGAGCGCGCGCCGCCGCGCGGCCGCCTCGGCAGCGGCGGCGTCTCGGAGCCCGGGGCGCGGCACATGGGCCCATGGTTCGTGGGCTTCACGCTCGTCATGTCCGTCGTGGGCACCGGCCTGCTCTCGCTCCCGTCGGCGTTCCAGTGCCTGGGCATCGGACCGGGCCTGCTCGCGCTGCTCTTCGTGTCCGTGTGCATGTACTTCACGGGAGACCTCTTTGTGCGGAGCTTCATCGTAGCGCGGTCCGCCACCTGCGAGTCTTATGAGGGCATGGCGCTCCAGGCGTGCAAGGTCACCACGCAGCCCTGGCTGCGCTCGAGCCGCGGCGCCGTGCGCTGGGTCGTCAACCTTACCAACGCGCTGGGCCTCTTTGGCGGCTGCTGCGCCTACATTGCCATCGGCAAGGAAATCTGGCCCGACCTCGAGGCCCGCATCTCGGGCCGCGACCCCGACAGCCCCGCCGCCGTGCCGTGGTACGCTAGCACCTACTTTGTCACGGGCCTCTTTGTGGCGCTCGTGTCTCTGCCGCTCAGCCTGCGCCGCAAGCTCAGCAGTCTGCGTTATAGCAGCACGCTCGGCTTTTGCTTCTCCATCTACATGGTCCTCGTCGTCTGCGGTCGCGGCATTCTCGCGCTGGCGCGCGGCCAGGGCCGCCAGCCCGACTTTTGGCGCCCGGCCTGCCCCGAGGCCTCGTGGTGGACCGGGCTCATCCTCGGCCTCTCCATCTTCAACTTCTCGTTCGTCTTTCACTTCAACGCTGTGCCCCTATATCAGTCACTCCCGGCCCCGCGCCGCACCCTGACCACCATGCGCTACATTATTGCGGGCTCTATCGCGTCCTGCTTCGTGCTTTACTCGCTTCTCGGCATCGCGGGCTTTGTGCTCTTTGGCCCCGACGTCGAGGGCAACATTCTCAACAACTTTGACGCCGCCGACGATGGCATCAACACTGCGCGCGCCGCCATCGCCGTGTGCTGTTTTCTGTGTCTCCCTCTGCTCGAGCACCCGCTGCGAGGCACAGTGCTCACCATGTTCAAGCTCTCGCACGCCAAGTCGGCGCGCCTCGTCATCACGGCCGTGCTCATGGCCATGCAGTTCGTTGTCGCGCTCATCGTACCCAGCATCAAGACCGTCTTTACAGTGACTGGCGGCGGGGCCGTTGTCGGGTTCTGCTACGTTTTCCCCGTCTGCATCGCGCTCGTGACGCTCTGGCCCTCCAACGTCGCGGCGGCTTCGCGTTCCGCGGAATCCGACCAGTGCGTGGAGGGGCTCGAGACCCCTCTTCTGGACGAGGCTTCGATGCAAGCCCCAAGCTCGTCGTCGACGTCCTCGCCAAGATACGCGCTTTCGCGCCTTGAAATCGCACTTTGCGTCTTCGTTCTCGGCTTCTTCCCTGCCACCGGCGCATGGTCTGTGGTGACCAGCTTGCGCGCATGATTATGACGGCGATCATCCCCGCCGCCTATTGATTTATTCCAGGCCGCTCTTTTGGGCAATCAAGCGAGCCATCGAACGAGATCGAGTGAGCGAGCGAGCGTTGTCGAGCGATCGTCCGAGGCGTCGAGCGAGCGGACGAGCGAGCAGCTGGTTACGTACGTATACGTACGTACGTACGTACACGTTGACTGCAGTACGACGCCTAACAGCGTAGCACTGCGCTCCATGCCGATGGCTTCCACGCTCTTATTACTTACGGATGAACTGATGAACTCTGTTGTCGCTGTCAGTGCCTGATGATCCATGCTACGTACGAATCGACTTCTAGGAATCACCGTCACAGGTAGACAGGCCCCGAGCCACCATCATCGGCATCCCTGCGAAGAGCCCGGGCCGGGCCATAGTGTGCCCGAGCTGTACGTACGTACGTACCGCCTCCGTGTGAATGATCAGCCGCCAGGGACGAAAGGCTACTCGACTACGGGTACGAACATGGCCCGCCACTGGCGCGCCACTCTTGGGGCGGACAGCGAGAGCTTTTTTTCTCTCAATCCAAGAGTTGTCGATCGATCGAACCGTCCTGAACTTGGTGCACTCGACGGGCCGCAAGACCTGAAAGTCAAGCTCGTTCTCGGGTCTTGGTGGGGCCAGACGATCGGCCAGACGCGCCGGCCTGCTCATCAGGCAGCAGGCAGGCGACGGAAAGTCGCGCGCTTGGGCCGGCGCCCAACTGCTAGAAATATCGTTAGCCCGGTCTTATCTGGGACGAATTCGTCCCACAGGGGACCCGACTCAGAGGCCGCGGCCGCGATCAATGCAGTGCAATGCAATGCAATGCCGGCTTCCGCCGATCCTCGCGGAGCTTCCGCTAGCCGGGGCTGGCCTCGGGCGGTATTCAGATCCAGGGCGGGCCTTTTCGACAAGAGCCGCCTGGCCGCCCGGGGACCTTTTTTGGTCCACCAACAACTTTGCGCGCTGCGTCCCGCGCTACCATGGGACCAAGCGAGTCCGGCGTCCGCGCCGAGGGGTGAGAGGACGGGCCGTCCCGTCTGGCCGGCTCACTGGCCAGCCTGACTGCTATCCTTCGTACGTACTAGTACGTATCTACGTATACGTGAGTCTCCGAATATTGGCGGCGTCCCAAGGGCCCATGAACGAGCCGAGAGGGACCTGTGGAAAACAAATAGCAAGCAAACGGGCAAGAGGGCGGGCAGATCAACCTGCGCAAAGGCGGGCCAAGCTGGTCCCTAATCCCCTTGGGTCAGCGCGTACGCGTAGATCTGACCCAGCCGAGGCGAGCAAAGTTAATTGCGGCAGATCGCAAACTCGAGATCCTGGTTTCGTCCAGCCTATATTTTCATTCCAAGCCCCTGCGATCCCTTTTCGACGAGACCATGACCGAGACCGAGGCAGAGGCCACGAGCGCCGCGCCCGCTGACGTCCAGCTGGAGACGGAGTCGCCAGCGACGCCGGCCACACGCACGCCCACGCCCGTGGTTTGCGGTCCAGCTCACAGGCTCGTGGTCGGCAGCTTCCTGCACCAGGGGACCAAGACGACCCAGGAGGACGGGGTGGCCGTGGACCCGAACTTCAATGACTTCATGCTCAAGGTCGCGGAAGCCAATGGGCTCGACTGCTCCCACGTCGACATGACCCCGCAGCGGACCTTTATTTGCCTCTTGGACGGCCACGCGGGCTCCAGCTGCAAAGAATACGTGCAGCAGCGCATCCTCACGCAGATCTGCCTCGAGTACATCCGCGAGCCCGGGTCGTGGCCCGAGTCCATGCGCAAGGCTATTCTCGAGATGGAGCGGAAATGGTGCCGCCGGGTGTGCCAGAACGACCCGTCGGACCGCTCGGGGACCACCATTACCATTGGCATTCTCGAGTGCAACAAGCTGCACTGCGCGTGGACCGGGGACTCGCCGTGCTGGCTGCTCAACAGCGCGGGCGCTGCCACGTCGATGACTACACAGCACCGGCCAGCCCTGCCAAGTGAGCAGGAGCGAATCCAGCAGTCCGGCGGCGAGATCAAGTC
The DNA here is from genome assembly GCA_001462505.1 of Aurantiochytrium sp. T66. NCBI lineage: Eukaryota > Bigyra > Thraustochytrida > Thraustochytriidae > Aurantiochytrium > Aurantiochytrium sp. T66. The sequence continues at coordinate 58,385 of KQ758890.1, read as the reverse complement.
CAAGGTCGTGGAAGTCTCCGGATTTTGGTGCGTCCGGCCTCTGCGCAAGGAGGGCCCGCTGCGCGTTTTCCCGAGCGGGCTCAACATTTCGCGCAGCATCGGCGACATCAAGTACAAGGTGCCCAAGCTGGGCGGCCAGGAGGGCGTGGTCATTGCCGACCCTGACACGCGCTCCATCGACCTGGGCCCCGACGTCGAGTTCATCCTCATTTCCTCGGATGGGCTCTCGGACAACCTCCACAAGGGGCTCAACGAGGTGTACAAGCCGCTCTGCAAGGGCTTTCGCAACGCCTACGAAGCGGTCAAAGAAGACCGCGCGGAGCTCGAGCCCGAGCAGGACAAGATGGAGTTTTGCGCCAACCTCGCCGCCGAGAGCGCGGTCTACTTTTCTGTGAAGCGCGGCAGGTCTGTGAAATACCAGGACAACACGTCTGCCGTCGTTGTCTGCCTCCTGGACAACATGAAGATGGACTCCTTGTAGCGGAGCAAGCGCCAAGTCTCGGCGTCATCGTCGCTCGCCCCCACCACTCTGTAATTTCGTACGTTCATCATGATGTTGCTCTTTTTATACCGTCGTCAGCATCATCTGTCGCCCCGAGATCGACACGCCTCGCAATGCATTTGCATGCAGGAAGGCATTGTCGTCCATATTGTTTTGAGGGAGCGAGGAGACGAAGGCAGGCCGTCCAGGGCGAGCTCGGCGAGCGGCCTTATACCAAAAAAGGGGGTTAGTCTATTCCGGGCGCATCATTGGAGTTCACTGGGGATCCTGCTCCGTGCCCTGACCGAGACGGGCGACCAGGTCTTTGAGCTTGACTTCCTCGGGAGATTCGCCGAAGGGGACCTCGCACGAGCCGCCATACATTTTGGGAATGTTTTCTGGGGCAATGAATTCCTTGAGCGCCTTGAGGGAGGCATTCTTGCCGTGAGTGACGTGGATCTTCTCGAGGGTCGCTGGGTCGATGATGACGGAGATGGCGCGCCAGAGGACGGTGAAGTAGATGGGCGCATTGATGATGTAGACACGGAAGGCGCGCTCTGGGTAGTGCCTGCCCATGATGGAGTTGGCGGTGCGGATAAATCGCATGGCTTCCCCGGGAAGTTTGCGCAGCGTCAGGCCGGAACAGTCGATCACGGTGATCGTCTGGCTGTCGTCATCGGGAAGCAGATAGGTGTACAGAAACTCTGCCTCAAAGGTGTAAAAGCTCAGCAAGTTGTCGAGGGTGACCCCATTTGCGTGCAGACCCTTGAGATTAATGTGGCCGACGCGCTCATAATAGACCTGGCACCCGTTCGTGCTGCGAAAGTGCAGAAAGTGCGGGTAGTGCGTCTTGATGGGGTCGTAGAAGGGCTGCGGGGTCGTGAGGAGCTCGTTGATCTTCTCGTCTGCGCGCCATTGCAAGGTCTCTTCCCATCGGGCTTTCGCCTCGACACCATCGCCTTTAGCACACCGTAAGAATCGCGGCGTCACCCCTGGGAAGGTGCCAGTGCGCGCAAACTCCTCGGTGGCCTTACGCATGACCGTTTCCGGCGGAGTCAAGACATCTTCTTCTCCATCTTCTTCAAGGTCCAGGCCGTGAAAGGCCGCCGTCGCCGCCGCCGCCGCCGCCGCGTGACCATCGTCCTCCATTTCCGGCTCGCTGCATCCTGCGGAATTCCTAAAAATGCCGGACAGCCCGCTCCGGCGGCTCGCTCTCCTGCTCGCCCGCCGGGCATCTCCGACGTCGCCGTCGCCGCCGCCGTCGCCGCCGCCGTCGTCGTCGTCGTCGAGGTCCCGGTTCTTGCGGGCGTGGCTCGTTCGCGCGTCGCGCGATACCTCCTCGCCGACGCCCACGACGGCCGCCGCCGCGGCGTCCGCCGACATCTTGCTCTGCCGCGTCGCGGGCCGGCGCGCTGCTGCCCGCCCGCGGGGCCCGCCCGAGGGCAGCGCGGAGACCCGCGCGCGCCGCCGCCGTGCGCGTGCACGTGCCGCGCGCCTTCAAAGCGAACCGCGATCGTGATTATTGTGATTCTGCTCGCGTCTACGAGCCTAGGCCTAGTATCATATATTTGATACTGCGTCTACTAGGATAATATATTTGATATGGAGCCACAATGTGGGACCGCCCCCGGGCCGAGAAGCCATGGTACGTATCGCGCGAGCGATCAGGAGATCTCGGACGAGGACGCGACCGCCAGGGAGTGGCTCTTTAACATGCTGCTCACGCAAGCGACATTCTTCTTTTCGTGAAGATCGGTCCAGAGTAAGAGCTGGCTACGTACGTACTAAAACAAGTAGCCTAGAGCGTTGCGCGTGGTCAGTCAGCCTGAATCGTTGTCGAGTTCTTTGCCTCGCCGTGGTCAATCGAATAATGGACGAACTCCTCGACTCTCTGAAGGATGCTTCAAGACCACGCGAATGACCTCCTGGCGCGCTAGGCTAGGCCCTGGCTAGACCAATTCTTACGTGCAATCAATCTTCATCGCAGCGTCTTACAGAATCAATCCTTTGGGGCTCGACACAGAGCTTTTGCCTCAGCATCATCATGCTCAGCGACGAGAAGAAGAGGTCGAAGAAGATACCACGCGCTCAAGCCTCCAAGTTGGAATCATTCTCGCGCGATTATCGGCGGCGTCGCGCTTACGCTCCGCACTCCTGGTCCGTTATTTTCATCCCCTGGTCCTTTATCTTTTGCCCCTTCTTTGCCCCGCTCCGGCGCCCCCATCTCCGTTCTTTGCCCTCGTTCTTCCCTCGTTCTTCTCTCGTTCTTCCTTCGTTCTTCCCCCGTTCTTCCTCCTGCCTCCTGTCCCCCCTTAACTCGTGTCAGGGTTAGGGTTATTCCCCGTGGCCTCAGGCGGCGGGGCGGCGCGGTTAAGGCGGGTCGGCGCGGGGCGGCGGCCACCCACGGCGGGTGGCGGGGCGCAAGTGGGTTATAGCGATAGCCGAGTGTAGCGGCGCGCATTCCGCAGTGTAGAGGGCGGCGGGGCGGCGCAAAGAGGCGCGAAGGGGAGAGAGAGAGAGAGAAGGCCGCGCAGCAGACTCGGACCTCGGACCTGCAGGCAGCCTCCACTCGCCCGCGCGCAGCACCAGCACCATGCAGGTACGTCCCCGCGCGCCCCGCGCCGCCCGAACCCCGCGCGCGCACGCCTGGACACCGCCGACGCGCACGCCAGCCGCGACGGCGGCGGAGAGGATGTGGATGATTGAGGAGGAGCACGATGATTGGCTGGCGGACGACGACGACGACGACGACGACGACGACGACGGGGAGGAGGAGGAGGACGACGAGGACGAGGAGGAGGAGGACGTGGAGGAGGAGGATTGACAGTGCTGATTTATGGAGAAGATTGCAGAGATAGCTGCAGAGAATCGCGCGGCGGGAGAGTCGACGTTGACGATGGAGACGCGATGACTAACGGAGAACCTGACGAACGACCGACCGACCGACCGGTTAATTGTGGCCCCGCGCACAGATCTTCGTCAAGACCCTCACGGGTAAGACCATCACCCTCGATGTCGAGCCCTCGGACACGATCGAGAACGTGAAGTCCAAGATTCAGGACAAGGAGGGCATCCCCCCTGATCAACAGCGCCTTATCTTCGCCGGCAAGCAGCTCGAGGACGGCCGCACGCTCAGCGACTACAACATCCAGAAGGAGTCCACCCTCCACCTCGTGCTCCGCCTCCGCGGCGGCGGCAAGGTGCACGGCTCCCTGGCTCGTGCCGGCAAGGTCAAGGGCCAGACCCCCAAGGTCGAGAAGCAGGGCGACAAGAAGAAGGACCCCCGCGGCCGCGCCAAGAAGCGGCTTCAGTACAACCGCCGCTTTGTCAACGTCGTTCGCGCCCCGGGTGGAAAGACCCTCGGCCCCAACAACAACGCCGAGCGTATTCGCCGCGAGCAGGCCGCCGCCGAGGCCGCTGCGGCATAAGTATACTTGACTTTGTGGTAACCTTTCTCGTTCGCTAGCTCCCCTCCTACCACCCACGGGCGCGCTCATCTCGGGCCTGCTGTCTTGCCTTGTGACCTCGGATTGGCTCTCGAGAATGGAGATCGTCGACACGAGCTACTATGAGCTTGATCACGATCAAAAGGAAGAGGAAGGAGGTTTATTGGAACAGTTCAGGCGTTTCACCCTCGATAAAGATGAGCGTCTTGTCGACGTTCTCGGTCCACTGGACGAGCTTGTCCCGGAGCGTCTCGAGCTGGGCCGGGTCCAGGACTCGGGGCTTGAGCCAGGAAATCTGCACAGTCTGGTCGATCTGGTCAATAGAGCCCTTGATGAGGCCCTTGGACATGGCCTTCATGAGCAGCCACTCGACCTGGTCGTCTTCGAGGCGCGTCGCGTAGGCGATCTCTTTAAGAGGAATGAGGCGGTCCTCGGGTGGTCGCACGAAGATGGTCTGCATAAGGCACAGGAGCGCGATCTTTTGCCGCAAGAGCTCCAGGTTCTCCACGAGCACGGGCTGCGCCTTGACGGCGTCCTTGTTTGCGCCCATAATTTCCGAGAATTGCTCAATGTCGCCCGCCGAAAAGGCCTCAAGCAACTGGTGCAGCCACGCCGAGTTCGTCTCGTCCAGCACGCGCAGCACCGGCTGCGCGAGCACCTCGCCAAAGTTGAACACTGTCTCGCCCACGAGCGCCGCCAGACTCATGTCCACGGACAGTCGCTGCTGCACATCCGTATCGAGCGTCTCCAGCGGCGTGTACGCCAGGAACTGGATGCAGCTCTTGTAAAAATCATCCGCAGGGCCCGCCACCTTGTAGTACTCGCACGAGACGCGGTAGAAGCTCGAGTTCACCACGGTCTCGGCGCCAGTGCCGGCCAGCTCCTGCAGCACCGGCTGCGCGTCATCCAGGATTTTGCGCGCATCCTTGAGCTCGTCCGGGCCGCCCACCTGGACAAGCAGTTCCGCGATGGACATGCGCGCCACGAGGTAGGCGTCCTCGCCGAGGCGCGCGCGCTTCTCGCACAGGTACTCCATAAAGCCCACCGCATCGTCCACCTCGGCCTTGGTCGGCGGCACCGTCGGGCAGTACTGCCGGGCGATCACCGAGGCGATCTGGATAAACTTGAGCTGGTTGAGCTTGCCCTCGAACTTGGTGATGAAGTTCTCGTACAGGTCGATCAAGTTGCGGCCCCGCTGGAACTCCTTCATGCCCACGAGGCGGCTCAGCTCCTCGGTCAGCTGGTGCCACAGCTTGCCCGAGAACAGGTCGCCCAGGCGCTGGTAGTGCTCGCCGAGGTCCTCATACTTGCTCGTCTGCTGGTCCAGGAAGTCCATCGCGCCCGAAGCGAGCGCCTGCGCGCGCCCGAGCTCCTCGAGGACGTCGCCGCGGTCGCCCTCGGAGACGGGTATCCGCCGGCCGTTGCGCTCGAAAGATCGATCGACAGCGGCTGCGCGGCGCTCGGGCGGGGCCAAGGGGAAGCGGGGGCCGGGGCCCAGGCGCGCGTCGACCCGCGGCGGCGGCGGCGGCGGCAGCGGCGGCGGCGCGGGCGCGGCGGCGATCGGAGTCTGGCCGGGGCAAACGAAGAAGCTTCGTTCAGATCTCGAATTTTGCCACGTGGTCCTGCTCTCCGGTGGACGAGAGGTAAATTCAATAGACTAATGTGTGACGCCGGCAGGCCGTAAACAACGGAGAATTCGGACGGCGGCGCCAAAGTTTCGACGGGGAAAGCGGAGGCGGGCGATGAGTTCATGCTGCAGGTACGTTCGTACGTACCATGATGCTCGCCTTCGAGTCCGGCAGAACTTCGTCATCTCAAGGAGAGAGCCTTTGCAAAAGATAAACATCAAAGATCTAGAATCTAACACGAGAATCACGCCCTCTTGCAGGGTACGTACAGCCTGGCGAGGTTCGCGTGCTCGTCTTCGGGATCCACCATGGGGAGATCTCGGCCAAGACGCGCTTGGCCAGGCCATCGATATCCTTGAACTCGTCGTCCGTGAGGCTCACCCACTTCATCGCCGCGAGGTCCATTGGTCGTCCACGAAGTCCGTCATGTGGACACGGATCACCGTGTCGGACCCCTTGCTCGTCGTTTTGTGCTTAAAAACGTGATTGCACTCCAGCTTGCAGAAATTTTCGCTCCATGTGAGCCCGAAGCTTGTTCATGTAGCTCGGCGATGGGCATATCAAAATGACGTGAGCCTTGTTGATGCCTTCAGCCATCCACAGTGATGTGACGGACCCTTTCAGATTCTTTGTGTCGAACCAGCAACTCAGCCCGAACTCCTCGTCGCCATGTCTTTAAGTCGCTCGCGATTGCGGTGATTTTTGTCGTCGGAGAACACCATCCAGCTATGCGACAGAAAAGCGTCGTAGAACGTGCGCAGCCGCGTCTCCAGCTTTCACCATCGTGCGCGCCTCCCTCCCTCGATGGGCGGTCACTCTGCGAGAGCTGAACGAGGTCATTAAGCGTTGCTGCCAGCTCTGCGTCAATCAACGTTGCCATCGAGCTCGAAAACATCCGCGATCTCCACTTCGTAGACGGCTGATGCAGTGCACCGAAAGAGCCTGAGCATGCCCAGGTCATGCCGAGCCTGCAAGTACCGAAGAGCTTCCTTGGCCAATCTGGGTGGCAGACTTGCCCGTCGTCGTGAGCATCATCCTGCGAGGGTCTACGAGCATCTTCAAGGACGCGGCAGGCTCGATCAGCGACCATCGCACCATTGCGGCACTCCTCGTCCCTCCTCCGACGTCCGCGCCTTGACCTCGATGGACCCTCGATGCGTCCACGGCTGACGGGGTGACGTCGTCGCGGTCGCGCGCTGTGGCGGGTCGAAAGACGAGCGGATAATCGTGACACGATTCGCGAGTTGAGAGCGTCTGTTGTCGCTCGACCTGAGACTTGGGCGCAGAAAGCCTCACTCAGTGCGTGAGCGCCAATTCCGGAGCTCGGCGGCGTCGCACGACGGCTTGCGCGACGCCACGAGCGCGAGCATATCGATCTTGATCACGTGAGAGATATCGCCGCCAGGATGTCGAGTTGCCGAAGCTAGAGGACACGAGAGCGGGCGGCCTGGAGCTCGTGGTGGACGTCCATCGTCGCGACGAGACTGCCGCATCTTGGTGCGCGAGGCCGAAGGCGGCCTGCAAATGCAGTTCTTCGTCTGCGAGCCCGCGAAGGCTGCAGAATGGCACCGGCAAGTTGGCCCAGGCAAGTGGCTCAGGTGGTCCGGAACGCACGAGCCTTTGTAGGACCAGGAGAGCTTTCTTCAAAGCTTCTCGCACGATGAAGCTCGAGATGTCGAGCCCGTCACGGCGTCGCTCGACTCAAGGGACGACAAGAACTCGCGGCCAGACTTCGCGAGCCCAGCTGAGGACAAGGAGCAGCACGTGCACGCGTGCGACGATTTGCAGAGACTGAAATCGTGAACTTAGGAAGCTTTGGGGACGCCGGGCCAGCAGGAAAGCCCGCGAGGTTTACTCGTTGCCGTAGCCGAGCGAGAGCGCGTTCTGGAGCGAGCAGGCCCAGCCCGTGTAGCCCTTGAAGCAGCGGCAGATGCCGACCTCGCGGTCGCAGAGCCCGCGGCCAGAGCACTCCTCCTTCTCCGAGGTGGCGTCGCCGCGCTGGTAGACGCCGTCGGTGGCGGCCGTCGTGGTCGTCTCGCTGCCGCTGCTGAGGCTGCCGGTGTACGCGTCCGAGAGGAAGATGTAGGTGATCTGGTTGGTCGCGTCCCAGGTGTTGATGGACATGATCGTCGGTGTCGGGCCCGCGAAGGTGTCGATCGCGAGCACGTCCCCGGCGGAGAGGATGCCGGTGATGTCCGTGTCGGTCGTCACGTAGTAGCTCTCTTGCTTGACGGTGAGGTCGTTGGCGGTGCCATCGCAAGCGGCCAGGTCCTCGGCCACCGTGAACGAAGCGTCGCCGTCGTTGGTGGCCACGGTGAACGTGCCGCGCAGCGTCGTGCCGCAGGTGATCTTGACGCGGGAGTTGACCGGGAACTTGAGCGCGTTCGTGGTCTGAAGAGTGACAGTCTTGGTCGCAACGCCGCAGCTGTTGCCGCTCGAGCAGGTTACCTGGGAGTTCGACGTGTCACCGGGGTGCGTAAAGGCCATCGTGATGCCGCCCGTGACTTTGTGCGTGGCGAGGACGCGCGAGCTGGTGACGCTGCTGCCAACGAGGCCCGAAAGACGCTGCGAGTCCGTGAGGCCGCCGACAGTCACGTCCGAGGTGTCGACCTCGAGCGCGATGAGGTTGCCGTACTGGTTCGGGAAGGAGATTTCGAGACGGATCGACCAGTGGTGCTCAACAATGTAGCACGTCGTGGGATCGGCGACCGCCATGGTCGGAGCATTGTTCGCATAGTCTACGAGGGCAGTCCCATCTGCAGTGTAGACAATCGTGTTCAGAGCAGATGCCGGGCATCGGAGAGACTCGCCAGCCGGATCAATGGTGTAGCCGCTCGTCGAACTCGACGAGATCGTGGCGGCAGCAAGGTTCACGTTGCCAGTAATGACATGCTCGGCGTAGCCCGCCGTGACGGTCACGCCCGAGAGCACGTCGTTGGGGAGCGAGTTGAGCGCGTCGGCGACGGCGTCGGGGATGGTGTTGTCGTTGGTGGTGGCGTAGGGAGCGATGGCAATGGCGTCCGTGGTCCACTGCTTGCCGTTGTAGTCGGTGTACTTGAGGCGAATGTGGCCAGAGAACGTCCGGTCGCTCCAGTCGGTGGTGTCAATGTCGGTGTAGATGTCGACCCACTGCTTCTCGGTGGTCTGGCCCGTGGTGAGCGGGTCGTCGCCGTAGCCGCACTTGCGCTCCGAGCAGTCCGGGCCGGCGTAGCCGGCGTCGCACACGCATGAGCGCGACATGTCCTTGTCCCAGAGGTCGTACGCGTACGTGCCCTTTTGCTGCGCGACGGTCTGGCAGACGCCGTGGCCGTTGCAGTCGTTCGGGCAGCTGGAGCGGCGGCAGCCGGCGCCGGTGTAGCCCTCGAAGCACTCGCACTGGCCGGTCGAGCGGTCGCAGATGCCCTGGTTGGCGCACTCCATGTAGAAGTGCCCCTCGTCGACGCCGTCGGCGTTGCCGAAAGAAGGCCACTGCTCCCAGGCACCGTAGGGGTCCTGCTCGGTGGTCACGTACTCGAGGCCGGACTGCGTAAAGGCGTTGTCGGCGTCGTAGACGGTGAGGTCGTTGCGGTCGCCGTCGCCGTTGAGGTCGCCGTTGGCGTTGGTGGTCACCCATGCCCAGCTCTTGGGGCACGCGCGCAGCGAACAGTCGCCGCCCACCCAGTCCACATGGCAGGTGCACGCATCGTACTGGCCGCACTGGCCGTGTCCAGAGCACGCGTTCGGGCACGCCGCCTCTGCGGCCTCCAGGACGGCCAGCGCGATCACGGCTGCCGCGCCGATCGTCTTCGCGGTCGTCATGGTGCTTCTCCTCTTGCTCGCTTTGCTTCTCCTTCCTTCCTTCGTCTGGCCGGAGCTCGCTCGTTGCAGGTCTGCAGCGTCTGCGGCGGTTCTGGCCGCGGGCCGCGCGCAGCGCCACGCACGCCGCGGCCGAAACCGGCCCTCCCGGGGCGCCGGGGCGGTTTCGGGCCCGGAATGGTGCTGGACGATACAGGGCGGGAGACGGTCCGCACCGGGGTCGCCGTGCCGCGCGCCAACGGTTACCCCCGCGCCGCAGAGGCAGAGGCGCGCCAGCCGAGCCTCCCGATGGCCGCGGCGTGGCCCGCAAGCGCAGCGCTGCAAGCCGCCAGCGCCGCGAGCCGCGAGCGCGGCCAGAAATGGGCGCCGGGGAGGGGCCGAGCGCGGAGTCGGAGCCGCCGGAGGCGGAGAAGGCGGAGGAGGCGGAGTCGGGGCGCAGGAAATGCAACGCGGCGCGCGGACCCCGGTCGGAGGGCCGTTGAACGGTCATGAGCGGCGGCGGTGGAGGGGCGCGAAGCGGAGCGCAGCTTTGCGTTGAGGACGGCGAGCCTGGGAGGCTGGAGGCCGGATGATGGCGAGGCAGGAAGGAGGACGTGACCGTGACTCCGCGGCGTGCAACGTAAAAGCTTGGATGGAGACGTTGGACGCTGCGCGGCGGAGCCTGAGACGACGTGGAGGCCGACCGGCTGAGGGTGGTCATCGCGGGGAAGAGATTGCTGGCGAGCGAGATGGCGCGAGCGAAATGGCGCCGCGTCGCCGCTGCGGGCAGAAATTCCGCCAGAAAGGGAGACAAGTGTCGGTTGGCTTGGCGGCGTGCAGTGTTTCTCGCGACGCGACCTGGCGGGAGGCGGCCATGGACTGTAAAAAAGATTAGATAAACATGACAACGGTTATGGATAGTTATGTGACAGAGGGTTCGCTCTTTTGGCGTGCCAGACACTGCTTGCTGCCGTTGGAGAAGCCGCTTTAGGAGCTGGCCTCGGTCGGCGGCGAATCAAGGAGGCCTGGGATCGTCTGAAGTGCCGTTTGCAAAAGAGCGAGCGCGTAGCCGGCCTCGCTTGTGAGCAAAGACTGCGCAACGCAGTGTTCGAGATAGTGCGCGAGGGATGCCAGATTGCGGGGCCGCGACCAGATGGTGGCGAAGCAAAAGATCGGCAAGAGATCGTCGGCGCCGATCTCGTGCTTGCCGTGCTGGCCCGCGCGAGAGATGGCCAGCGGGATCGTGCGCGAAGCGCGCACGAGCAGACGCGCCTTGGTCGTGGGCCCGCTGCCCAGAGGCGAGGCCATGTTCCACACGTGCGCGAGGACGTCGACCACCTCGGCGTAGGGCGCCGCGCAGTCCGCCAGGACAAAGGGCTCGCTCGCTTGCAGGCGGCGCAAAAGCGCGTGCGGGTCGTTTTCGGCAACGAGCTTGGCCGTCGCGTCCGCGATGCGGCGGTCCTCGCTCGCAAACTGCTCCGACGCCGCGTAGAGCGGGGCCACGACGCCCCTGTAGAGGGGCGCCGCCACGGCCTCCTCGATGGCGCAGCGGCAGACGAGGCTCGCCTTCTCGTTGAGCGGCCTGTTGCCGGGCTGCGCGTCGAGGCGGCGGTCCTCGTCGTTAATAGAGGCGAGCATGGCCGTGCCCAGGATCGGGAACTCGGTGATAACGCACTGCGTGAGGATGCGCACGACGAGGACGACGTCTGACAGCGCGGCATCGACGGCGTTCGCGGCCGAGACGTCGAGCTTGAAGTTGTAGAGCAGGACGAGAACCCGGACGTAGCATGCCGCGAGGCGGCCTAGCCGGAAGCGCAGCCGCTGGTCCTGCTCGAGCAGATACAGGTGGGGCACGCCGCGCAGCGCGCGGCGCGCGTGCTCGAGCGGGTCGTCGAGGCTATCCTCGGACCCGCGCAGGGAGATTTGCAGGTAGGCGGTGATCTGCGACTCGTCGACGCTGGTCTCGAGCGAGCTGGCAAACTCGCGCGAGATGATCTGCAGCTTATCAAAGGCGTCGTTCGGGTCTTCTGGCCGCTGCGGCAGCCCAAAGACGGCGAGCAGGCCCTGCAGGGCGTCGGTGCGCAGGCCTTCGAGTCTGGCGCGCACCATGTCCTCGAGACTCTTGTTGGAGACCTGGATCTCGCGCTGGCCGGGCTCGAGCGAGGATCCGGCGGCGAAGCGCGCGTGCGCGGCCTCCGCGAGCTCGTCGACGATGACGACGGTGCCGTCCGCGGGCGCCATGGCCTTCCACACGGACGACGCCGGCCTCTGGCGCTCCTGGGTCTCGCGGCGGTGCGCGATGGCCTCCGCGAAGACGGCCGCGAGCGCCTGGTCGAGGCGCGCCGCCGTCTGGTTCGCCCGTCTCTGCTGCATCCGCGCGACCGCGGCGTCGCTCGCGCGGCGGATCTCGCGCAGGCGGTCCTCG
>KQ758890.1:32534-46621 GCA_001462505.1 Aurantiochytrium sp. T66 | reverse complement strand
CTGAGCTGAGCTGAGCTGAGCTGAGCTGAGCTGAGCTGAGGAGGGATGGCGGCGAAGAGGAGCGCGGCCGCGCCCGACGCGGTGAACTTCTACACGAGCAGGATCGGCGTGTGCAAAGGATGCGTGAGGGCACCAAAGGGGGCCGAGTTCACTGAGCACGAGCAGAAACGCATTGAGGCGTGGAGGGAAAATGAGCAGGAGTGGTTGGTGATCATGAATTCGTACATGAGCGACCTTGAGGTGCTCAACAAACGCTCGGAGAAGGAGTTCGGGATCAAGCGGGTGCTCCTGTGCTGCATGGACATGGACCCGGACGTCTACCAGCGGGACATGGTCCCCTACAACAAGCTCTCGCCCGAAAGCTACGAGCCACTCACCGCCATGGTCTACGCCGCACCCTACCAGGACATGCCGCTCAAGGAAGGCCACCTCATGTTTGACTACGGCTTCGAGGAGCGCCTCCTTGCCGTCGCCATCGACCTGTACAAAAACCGAGACCGCGTCGCGCGCGACCTTGCCAAGGCGCGCAAGCCCACGTGCGGGTTCGAAGCCTCGAGCGACACGGCCGCCCGCAGCCTCGCGGACGAGGTCCTCTCCCTGGTCGGCGCAATCATCGAGCGCGAGGGCATGGACCTCGAAGGCATCATGGCGGGCCTTCCCAAAAAGTACCGGACCAGCCCAGAGGACTTCGAGGAGGTCCGCGCCAAGCTCGCTGCCGAAACCTTCGGCTACGGCTCGGACTTTGAGTCTGAAGACTCGGACTCCGAAGATCTGGAGGACTCCGAGGACTCTGACGACTCTGACGACGAGGCGAACACCAAGCAGGGCCGCCTGCAGACGGAACGCCGCCACAGCCGCCGCCGCGCGGCCTCCGCGGCCGCGTCCGAGACGAGTTGGCGTCGTAGTGGCCGCGGCCGCAGCCGCCGCCACTCCACGGGGCACGGGCTCGATCTGCGCCACGCAAAGCGCATGGCGGCAGACGAATACGACGAGGAAGAGGAAGAGGAAGATCAAGATGACCGGGACGAGTTCGATCTCGACGCGGTGATGGCTAGGCGCGCCTCCCGTAGGGCCTCGGTCATCAGCTCTTCCTCAACCTCCTCCTCCGCTCGCGGTCGCCACCCCAACGTCGAACGGTCCGACGAAGAGGCCGAGGACGGAGACGGAGACAGAGACGACATGATGGAGCCCCCCGCCGCCGCCGCCAAGCTGTCCTCCCGCCGGTACTCGGTCGGGAACTCCAAGCGCCACCGTAATCGCCTTAGTTCCTTGCATGAGTCCATCTCCAGGCGCGGCTCCGACACCGACGATGACGACGATACTCTTGCGCTGCGACGCTCGTCTCGCTCTCAGTTCTCATCCTCGCGCTCGCGCCGTCACACGGTCTGCAGTGCGGATGTCAGGCGCGACCGCCGACGCTCATGTCGTCTCTCCCAGTCCCGTCCGCTCTTTGAGCTCGATGCTCACGATGAGGAGATGATGGCCGCGGCTCGCGGGCTGCGCAGCAGCGCCAGTAGGTCGCCGCGCAGCAGTTCCAGCTCGGCGGCATCCTCCGTGACGGCCTCGACCTCGCCGCCGCCGCCGCGCCGTCGCCGCGCAAGCACTGCCAGTACCACGAGCTCGCGGACCGCGCAGCGTCGCAGACGCAGCAGCACAGGCGCCAGCACGCTCACCATGTCCTCCGCCGCCTCCTCCGCGTCCACCCTCGTCGATGACCTTGACTTCGTGCGAGCCCCGCGCGGCTCCGTGAGTCGAAGGGATGCCTTGCGCACGAGCGAGACCGTCTTCGAGGAGGACGAGGATGAGGAAGTCGATGCCGCGACGCTCGACCCGAGCGACGACGAGGAGGCAGCGGATAGCGACGCGAGCGAGGCATCTGCCTCGCAGAGCCGCCGACGCGCGCGGTCTCCGCAGATGCACCGCCGTCGCCGGGCCTCGACCTCCGCTGCTCTCCACGAGCGCGCGGACCAGCTCCCGCCTCGAGCGCGGGAAGAAGCTCTTGCTTCTGCCGCCGCCGCTTCTTCGCAACGGCCTTCTCGCAAGAGCCGCAGAGCAAGCCTTTTTGGCAAGCGCCACTCGTACGGCAACGCTACGGAGCGTAAGCAGCCTCTGCCAGCAGGGTCAGGAGTGGTCGAGTCCAAGCCGGGCCAGTTCTCGCTTCGGGCCTCGGGAATCCGGCGGTGGATCAAAGATCGAGAGGGGATGTCGTTCCGATGGAGTGACAAGCGCAAGCGCTACGAGCGCGTCCGCTTCAGCCTCAAGCAAGGCCCCAGCGGGCCCGTGTGCGTGGCTCGCCCCTTCACCGCCCCGGATGACGATAGTCACGTCCCCTCATTCCCCGACAACGGGCAAGCCTTTTACGCATACTAAGAATGCCGGGCCTTTCCGGTGGCACGCAGGCTTTGCGTCCCGCGCAGCGCCGTGGCTCTCACAGTACGTAAATGTGTATGAATCCTTTGAACATTGTTAGATTGAGGCTGCCTGCGAGGCCGCAGATCCCTAGCGCTACGATCGATTGCTACGCCAGGAAGAGAGAGCTCTCTCTGCCCAGCGCGAGCCCGCCCTGGGCGCTCTGGGCCGCAGAGAGGTCGATACAGCGGATGCACGAGTCCTGCGAGCCGACAAAGAGCCGCTGGTCCGCCGTATCGCAGGCGAGCGAGAGAATGTGCCTGTTCGGCGGAAAGTGGATGCTAAAAGCTTCTTCGAGCTCCAGGGGGGGGCAGTGAAGCATCCAATCTTTTTACATAGGGTAGGCTCTACTCTTCCGAATGCTTCACAATCCTGTGCCAGATGCGGCTAGCTGGCATGACTTTACCATCTACAAGATGGCGCACATCTTGGAGGGAGCCTCTTGCGGCGCCGAGGGCTCGGGCACCAAGTCGCGCTTCTTCGGATCACTGTCGGGGTCCACTTTAGAGGATGAGGATCGCATCGAAGAACCAAGGTCCTTGAGCTGGCGCATATTGACGTCCTTGCGTACGATCTCTATCTTGCTCATCATGGCACTGTACCCGTAGCGCGTCTCCAAGAACTTATCCTCGGCGGTGGCTTGCATGACTTGATGCATCGAAGGCGCCACCGGCGCTGCAAATTGCGCGCCGCTCGAAGGCGACTGGACCACAGCGAGCTCTTGCCCGCCCATCGACATGTGGGCCTCCTCCCCGACCAGCTCCTTCATCTCAGTGAGCGCCGGGAATAACTTGGAGCGCCCCAAGTTGAGGTTCGTGAGCCCCTCGATGATTGCGTACGCTTCGGGAAGCGCGCCGATGGCGATGTTCATGCGGAATGAGTACATCATGAACTTGAGCGCCATCGCATCGCTGTGAGCACATTGGTAGTGATGCGCCAAAACCGCAAAGTATGGGCGCAGGTCCTCGTCGTAGGTCTTCTGGTAGAATTGCGCCACGGACAAATGAAGCATCTTCAGATTGCGCGAGGTATTGAGGTTGTAGCATACCTCCCTGGCGAGCTGCGAGCGGAAAGCGTACATGGTCTCTGCGTTCGGCCCCGTCGTCGTCTCGAGCCACTCGCTGTCCACCAAGTCCTCAATCACCTCGTTCAGCATGTGCGCCCCCTTACGGCTGATGCATCGAGGCACGGTGTCGCGCAAGCACGCCATGGGGAAGCAAAACCCGATCACGGCAGCGGTCTTGAGCAGCGCGCGGTGCGTGTCGGCCAAGAGATCAAACCTTGCCTGCACGGCGCGCTCGAGGACCACATTGATGGTGGTGTTTTCCACGAGATCGGACTCCGAAGAGGCCGCGAGGCTCCGTGCTAGCTCCTCGCAGCGCCCAGGGTTTCCGCGGCCCTGGTCAATGATAAAATCGAGTGCCTTCTGCTTGAGCTCGTGGTCGCCCGCGGCCGCCTTGACCAGTTTGAGGCAGGTCTTGGTGTCGAGCGCAGAGAGATGCACATCGGTGATGCTGGAGTTCTCGCACAGCAACTGAAGCCACTCGGACATCGTTTTCGGCGAAGGGAGCTCCTCCTTCGTGAACACGAGCACAAGCTGGCCCTGGGCCACCTGTGCGAGCTCCAGGAGCGCCTTTCCGCTCAGACTGTCCATGTACTGCACGTCATCGACAAAAATTGCCACCTTGTGCGTCTCCACAATGTAGCCGCGCAAAAGCACCCTGAGGATCTTGCGCAGATTCTGCATCACGACTGCGTGACTTGGAATAGCGTCAAGGGACTTGTACTGCGGAAGCGACGGCCGCCTCGAGGCAGCCTCTTCAGTTTTGCGCCCAGTGCCTTTAGCCCACTGCGCGTTGAGCACCTGACTGAGGACCGGGCGGGCAATGCGATCGATGCGATTGGCTCGCGCGATGCCGGCCGTCAATGAGTCCTTGCTCGGCGTCTCGTTGAGCGCATCACAGCAATCAGGTGCCGTGCGTTCCCTACGCGGTACCGGGCGGCTCTCGGACTTTGCCTCGTCAAGCGGCTGGCCAATCTGCTCGAAGACCATCGAACTCGACTGCGGTGCGCCAAATTCGTCCTCCTCGATGGCGTTGCTCAGGATGCTTGGGGCGCTCGTTCGCCTCCCTCCTGCCGCAGGCGACGGGTTGTGAGCAAGACTGACCAGCGCAACCTCATTTCGCGCAGGGTCGTCTTTCGATGCCGCACCGGGACGTAGCGGCGTCTCGCCACCGTCGGCGGCCTTGTGCTCGCCGAATTTGGTGGTCTTGGTCTGCTCGTGCTTGTGGTACGAGCCCAGGAACATATTCGTGGTCGAGCGCAAGAATGTACGCCCTCGATTGGTCTGCGGCGGGGGGCGCCCGCGGGCTTGTGTGGTGAAGTGCGCGAAAGTAGACTTTCGCGCCAGGGGCGCGGCCCTCTTATCCTGATCCGAATTGGAGCTCTTCGCGGCGATGTTTCGCGCCATTCTAAGCCTCTGCGCGGAGGAAAAGAGCTCCTCTGTCTCGTCTACACGTTCCATGAGCGCCTGGAAAAGGGCCTGGCGATGCTCGTCGAGGTCCTCCTTGGAAAGATCCCCCTGCGCGAGCCGGTCGGCGACGTCTGGGTCGGCCTGTGGGGCTTGCGCCAGGAGTTGCCAGAAGATCTGCTGGAAGATTGCGTACGGCGAGGATTGCGTGGCAGAAAAAGCCCTGTACGAGATTGTCACAAAGCCTTCGTTTTCAAGACGGTGCTTGAGATGAATCGCAAGGTGCGTCTTGCCTATGCCCTGCTCCCCGTAAATTGTGCAGACCTGCGGCTGGCCGGCAGCCGCAGACCTCGCGGCCTCCATGATCTGGTTAAATTCCCCGGCGCGGCCAAATAGCTCCGTTGTTTCGGTGTTGCTACTGAAGCTGAGTTCGCGCAGCGCCCCGTCGTCCTCGCGCGGCTCGCACAGGTACGTCTGCACGGCGTTCTCGTAGCCCTTGAGCCGTACCGGGTCGAGCGCGGTGAACTTCACGTGCTGCTCGTTCTTGGTCTCCGCGTAGGTATCCTCGTTGCAAATCAGCATCGAGAAGCTCTCGCTCCCCTCCTGGAGCGCGCGCTTCCTGCTCAAGCTCATGAGACGCGCCGCAAGGTTGACGTCGCGGCCAACCATGGCGTACTCGCGCCGGCTCGTGGACCCCACAGTCCCGCAAAACGCCGCGCCCGTGGACAGACCGGTAAAGCTGCGAATGCTGCGCGCCTCCGCGACGCGCGCCATCTCCAGACCGCACGCCAGGGCGCGCGCCGAGTCGTCGCGGTGCGTGTACCCCGCGACGCCAAAGCACGCGATGAACACGCAGCCCTTGTCGTCGACGAGGAACTGGCGAAGCAAACCGTTGTAGCTGAAGAGAACCTGCTGCAAGTCTCCGAGGAGCTCGTGGAAAACCCTGGCAAGGGTCTCCCCATCAGAGTCTGCATCGTATATATCCACTGGGAAACCGTCCAGCATCATAAAGAGCACGCAAATCCGCTTGCGGTACTCATTGACATACCTTCCACCCGCACGAAGGACCTCGATCGCAGGAACAGGAATGAATTTTCGCAGCCGCTCTACAAACGACACGACCTCGGCGTTCCCGGACGACCCGGTCATCTCGCTCCTCGCACGCCCGATGTGGTGTTGCCTGGGCTGGAACCCAGCTACTTTGTCCATCCCTGCCGCAACGCCCCAAGATGCGCCGTGAGAAGGCCGCCATGCGAAAGTTTCAGGCTGCTTCACGTCAATGAGCTTGACAAGCCCGCGCTTTCGGTTAAAGCTGCCGATTGCATTTGGTACGTCCTCGCGCTTCTCCTCCACCTCTTCCACGGTGCAAAAGTCTTTGACTGGCTCGTAGGTCTCGAGCGTGGCGACGACTTCCTGGCTGCTCGCGTGGCCCTCGGCGTCTCCCATGCGTACGATCGCCTCGCCAATGACCAGCCAATTCCACGATTCGTCCGTGCCGCCAATAATTGTAAAATGTGTCTTGCCCGATGCGATGCCAATGTGCAGCGTGAGCTGCGGGCGCGTCAGCGCTGCGAGCTCCATCCCGCACTTGAAGACGCGCAGCGTTTGCTCAATCCTGGTCGTCGAGGTCGTCACCCAAGTGATGATGAGAGCATCTCCAGCAAAGGCAACAATGTCGCCCTCGTAGGACTGGACGGTCTCAATGAGAGCACCGAGGAAGTCGCTAATAATCTCTGAGAGCTCGTCGACACCCTCTGCACCGCGCGAGCATAAGTTTTCGCTCAGCGAGGTGAAGCCGGAAATGTCTGCGAGCATAACGAGCGCATGTGAGCTCTTGCTCATCATCCTTACCTCGCTTTCACGCTGCAAGATGCTCAGCAGCTGCTGCGGAACGAATGAGGCAAGTTTGGAGATGTCCTTCGAAGTGAGGGTACGGAGTCGCGAGGACAGGTCAGCGTTATTTCCAGAGCCGCTCGTGAGAGAAAAGCCTGAGAATCTGCGCGGGTCTGGCGAGTCGATAGACTGCGACGACGCCGAAGATCGCTGCAGACTCTGCCGCGTCGAGGACGCAATCGATGTCTCGAAGGGGACCTTGAAGGTATAGTGTGGACCTATAAGGCCGCGAGTTCGGTAGTCGATCGCCTGCTCAGAAGTAGATCTGGACATCAGAAAGCTCGAATGGGTGGCTCTCTTATCGGTAAAATCCCGCATCTGTCGAGGAGTCGAGCTCTCGAAGGTGTCCTCCTCTTCCTTGCCCTCCTGGTGAGAGTCGTTTTCGTGTGAACCTATTTCCTTGTTGTGATCGCTGCTGCTGTCTTCGTCCTTCCCATCGACTTCCTTGGTCTCAGTTCCAATCTGGCGTCGCTGATTCTCATCAGTCTCGGAGTCGTCTTTGGTTTCATGCTGCTGCTGCTCCTTCTCCTCATCTTCGCGATGACCAACGTCGAGAACGACGCCCTTCTGTCTTGCGGCGTTCATGTCGGCAGCGGCAAGATTGTCTTCGTCGTCGCTGGACTCGCCTTCTTTCAGCTCTTCCATGCTTCAGAGTTCTTGCGACACGGCGAAGAGCGAGCAAGAGATGGGCTTATGTCGCCGGCCGATGGCGTGTAGCCTACGTGGTGCTGATGGGTCGGTTTGGCGAGCTCGTAGCAACTTCCGCCCGAGCTGGCGAGGAGCTTGAGGCGTCCCTCCAGGAGAGACGACCAGCTCGAAGCCTCGTCACTTCAGCAGTTTGCTTGCCAACCTGGTTTCTGCGTTGCACTTTAACCTGAGCCTTGGGGAGCAAACTCCGTCCAAAGAGTCGTCGCGGATGATGGCCCTAGGCACAAAGGCAAACGAATTTACCTCGACTGAACACGGCGGCAATGCTCGCTCACTACGAAGCCGGGCATGAATGATCGGTACACACGGCTGTACAATCTTGCAACTTTCTATGCAATGCAGACGCTGCGGGAGTGCCCGGTCCCGGTTCAGGACGTGCGTTAACGAGCAACTTCGACCTCGCCACTTTGCAAGGTTCCGTTCTTGCAGATGCCTCCTCCCAGTCGTACCCCTAATACTAACTGCAAACCGCATGGTTCTCACGTACTAGGCCTACTGTCGATCGGGCTGATTTCGTGCATCGTCGCTTGTGATACTTCGCAAGAGCGAGCGAGCGACCTCCGCTCCTACCGATTTAGGTTCGCCTGCACATGCATGAAATTGCCACGACGACAGACTCGGCTTTCGCTAACGAATGAACACCTTCGTGGCGCTCGGCTGGAGCCACCGCAAGAACCCAGGCCCTCCTCCTCCCTCCCTCCGCCAATTCGTGCGGGCCCGACGAGACGCGGCCGCGCCACTTTCGCTGCTTTCTTTCGGAGATGGGCGCGGCCAGCCGGCCTAAAAAGTGGCCCAACGGCTCTCTTAGTCTTTGGCGGTCTTGCGGCCTGCGCTGCGGGCGTCGACCGTCCCGGGAGCGCGCGCCTGCGCGGGAGCTCAGGCAAGGCGTCTCGGCTCTCGTGGCTCTCTCTCGTCTGCACAGAGGACGCGGATGCGGCTTCTTTCTGCCGAGGTCGCTCCACGTAAATGGGAAGGAGGCCTAAGCGCTCGAGCATGCCATCTCGATGCCCGCGGCGACGTCGCAGGGCAGTGCGGTGCAGTGCGGCCCGAGGCTCACGGCAAATCGTAGAGGCAAACACCGCAAAGAGCGCGAAGAGCGGAAGTGGAACCCGTCGCCATCGATGATGAGATAACTGACTGATTGACGGCCGTAACGAAAACGATCGTTTCCTGAACGGACTTCGTGCGACACGTCGCATCATCGCAGAAAAGCGAACCTCGTGAAGGGAAGGGGGGCGTCCAGATCCTTGAGAACTGAAGAGGCAACATCCGCGCTCCGCTATCGACAAGTGACACCGCCGCCGCCGCGTCCAAGGCAGGAATTCTTCCTTTCTGTCGGTCGGCAGAGCCGGAGAGAGATCAGGCTCGCTCGGCTCGCAGGCCGCGGACGCAAGGCGAGGCGAGGCGACCGCGAAGAGGCCGGCGAGATCGCTCGCGCGCTCGCTTTTTCGACGCAGAGGCGAGCGAGACTCCACGCGAGGACCTGAGCGCTCTCAGTGACCGCGCCAGGTTGAGACCTTGGACGCCCGGGTGCCTTGCGTGCATAGCAGAACCAACGATTCGCTGCGCTGCGCGTGACGCGGCCGCGCCAGTGACGCACGTGCAGAAGCGCGACGAACGAAGGCAGACTTGTAGAGCACAAACATGGGCGGCGCGTGCTCTACGTCGCGAGGGGCGGGGGTGCACGAGTCGCAGCTCAAGCTACTGCTGCTGGGCGGCGCCAATGTCGGCAAGAGCACAATCTTCAAGCAGATGCGAATCCTTTACAAGGAAGGCTTTGAGGACGCCGACCGCGAGTGGGCGCGCGGGTGCATCAACGAAAACATCATGGAAACGTTGATCGACCTGGACGCTGCCACGGACGACTTTGGCGTCGAGGTGCTCGAAGAGAACGAAGACCTTGTCGACGAAATCAAGCCGGAGCTGCTCTCGTACAAAGTTCGGGATATGAGCAAGCCGGCGCCCAAGATCACTATCTGGGACTGTATCGAGCGATTATGGAACGACCCGGGCATTCAGGCTGCGTTCCAGGAGGTCCAGCACCCGACTCGCGCAGAGGCGGCAGGTAAGGACCGCAACATCGCGATCAGCACCGGGTACTTTTTGCGCCAGCTTGACCGCATCAAGCGCGAGGACTTTGTCCCGACAGACGACGACATCCTGCATCTGCGGCGGTCCACGAGTGACTCGGAGAGAATCGAGTTCAAGATGGAGGTGATGACGCTCATTGGCATGCCTGCTATGCTGACAATCGAGTGCGTGGACGTGGGCGGCCAGGCGCACGAGCGGACGGAATGGCCGCGCCACGCGGACAATGTGGACGCAGTCCTCTACGTGCTCTCGCTGTCCGAGTTTAGCAGCTTCGGGCAGACTGAATTGAACGTACTGCAGACGCAGCTTGACCTGCTCGAAGTGGTCCGTGAGACCGAGTGCTTTGGGCAGACGCCTATTATCGTGCTGCTCAACAAGGTGGACATTCTGGAGGCCAAGCTGCGCGGCCTCAATCTTTCGGACACCTTTCCGGACTACAAGGGCAACAACACGGTGGCTGATGTGGTGCAGTTCTTCAAGACCAAGGTGGCTGGCATTCTCGCGCGACGAGGCTCTGATCAGGACAACTCGAAGCAAAAGGCGGAGGGGGCAGATTCTGAAGCCGCACCACCAGGTGATAAAGCAGGAGTAAGCTCGGGGCCAGACGCTGGGCATACGAACCAAGAAGGCGGCCTCGAGGTTCCAGACGAGCGGATGGCGAACATTATCGCTACATGCGCTACGGATTCCAAGCTCATGCGGAACATTATCGAGCGGATCGGGCAGAGTATTCTGCAAAAGACGCTTGCCGAGTCGAAGTTCTTCTGAAGGCCCGAGCACTGAACATAATGTAAGAGGCGGGGTTTCGGGAAGGACTCTGTCGACATGCGCGAAAAGTGAATCAAGGAGTCTCACAAGATGTCGACCTGCTTCACGAACCCGCCTCAGGTGACGAGTTGCCAACGTGGGCGGGCCGATCGATAGCCACGAAGCAATTGCTGCTGGGCCCGTGCTCGGACGAGAAGCGCTTCCTGGCACCGTGCTGCGCCTCGCAAAGAGCGGTCGCGACCCGCACGGCCAAACGGAGACGTACCGGAAAGCCTCGTACGTAACGGCGGTATGTGCATGCATACAACACTTCATCATGAAAACACAATTTGGCCGGAAAAGTGTTTTTACCTGGTTATTAGGCTCGCGTAGAGTCAGCCTGGCGCCACGCGACTTTGCATCGAGAGGCTGTTGGACCTGATGATCTGGGAGCACTGGCAGTAGTAGCAGCAGCTGAGCAGAAAGAAACTGCGACGGGACAAAGAGTTCTTGTTGGATGACGGATGAGGTGAGGTGTAAAAGTAGAGGCGAATGGGGGATTCTTTGGGATGGCGGGGCGGGGTGAGTTTTGCTCGCCTCGCGAAGGCAAGGCACGCGGCGCAAACAGCGCGTTTACTTGCTCGCGTTGGCCTTGGACACGTACTCCTCCATCTCGTTGAAGTTCATGTAGCGGTAAGTGTCATTGGCGTCCTTCTGCAGGAAGGCGTGCTTCTCGAGGTACTCCTCCGGGGTCGGGAGGCGGCCAAGGATGGCCGAGACGGCGGCGAGCTCAGCGCTGGCGAGGTAGACGTTGGCGCCCTTGCCGAGGCGGTTGGGGAAGTTACGCGTCGAGGTGGAGACAACGGTGGAGTTCTCCTTGACGCGAGCCTGGTTACCCATGCAGAGCGAGCAGCCGGGCATCTCGAGGCGGGCGCCCGAGGTGCCAAAGGTCGAGTAGTAGCCCTCGTCCGAGAGCGTGGACTCGTCCATCTTGGTGGGCGGGGCGATCCAAAGGCGGGTGGGGACCTCGCCCTCCTGCTGGCTGAGGAGCTTGCCGGCGGCGCGGAAGTGGCCCACGTTGGTCATGCAGCTGCCGATGAAGACCTCGTCGATCTTGTCGCCCTGCACCTCGGAAAGGAGCTTGGCATCATCGGGGTCGTTCGGGCAGCAGACAACGGGCTCCTTGATCTCGTTGAGGTCGATGTCGATGGTGGCGGCGTACTCGGCGTTCTTGTCGGCGCGCATGAGGGTGGGGCTGGCCATCCACTCCTCCATCTTGCGGATGCGGCGCTCAATAGTGCGGGCATCGCCGTAGCCCTCCGAGATCATCCACTGGAGCAGGGTGACGTTGCTCTTGAGGTACTCAATGATGGGCTCCTCGTTGAGCTCGATGGTGCAGCCGGCGGCGGAGCGCTCGGCCGAGGCGTCGGAAAGCTCAAAGGCCTGCTCGCACTTGAGGTCGGGGAGACCCTCGATCTCGAGGATGCGGCCGCTGAAGACGTTCTTCTTGCCCTGCTTGGCGACGGTGAGGTGGCCGTCCTGGATGGCCTGGTACGGGATCACGTGGACGAGATCACGGAGGGTGATGCCGGGCTGCATCTCGCCGTGGAAGCGGACGCGGACGGACTCGGGCATGCTGAGGGGCATCGAGCCGGTGGCGGCGGCGAAGGCGACGAGACCGCTGCCGGCCGGGAAGCTGATGCCCAGAGGGAAGCGGGTGTGGGAGTCACCGCCGGTGCCGACGGTGTCGGGGAGGAGCATGCGGTTGAGCCACGAGTGGATGATGCCGTCACCAGGGCGCAGGGAGACGCCGCCGCGGTTGCGGATAAAGTCCGGGAGGGTGTGGTGGGTGACGACGTCGACCGGCTTGGGGTAGGCGGCGGTGTGGCAGAAGGACTGCATGACGAGGTCGGCCTGGAAGCCGAGGCAGGCGAGATCCTTGAGCTCGTCGCGGGTCATGGGGCCGGTGGTATCCTGGGAGCCGACAGTGGTCATGAGGGGCTCGCAGTAGTTGTGGGGGAGCACGCCCTCAATACCGCAGGCCTTGCCGACCATCTTCTGGGCGAGGGTGTAGCCCTGGTCCTCCTTGGGCTCGATCTTGCCGGGGACGCGGAAGACGTCCGAGGTCTCCATGCCGAGAGACTTGCAAGCCTTGGCGGTGAGGCCACGGCCGATGATGAGCGGGATGCGGCCGCCGGCCTGGACCTCGTCAAAGAGAACGTCCGAGGCGAGCTTGAAGGTGGTGAGCTCCTCGCCGGACTCGTGGTCCTTGACGACGCCGTCGTACGGGTAGATGTCGATGACGCGGCCCATGTCGAGCTTGCTCACGTCCATCTCGATGGGGAGGGCGCCCGAGTCCTCAGCGGTGTTGAAGAAGATGGGGGCGATCTTGCTGCCGATCACGACGCCGCCGGTGCGCTTATTGGGCACGTAGGGGATGTCCGAGCCCATGTGCCAGAGCACGCTGTTGATGGCGCTCTTGCGCGAGGAGCCGGTGCCGACGACGTCACCACAGTAGGCGAGGGGGAAGCCCTTCTCCTTGAGCTCGGCGATCTGGGCCATGGCGTCGTCGATGCCCTCGCGGGGGTTCTTGAGCATGGCCTTGGCGTGGAGAGGGATATCGGGGCGCGACCAGGCGTCCGGGGCGGGGGACAGGTCGTCGGTGTTGGTCTCGCCGGGGACCATGAAGACGGTCACGGTGACCTTCTCGGGGACCTTCTCCCTCTTGAGGAACCACTCGGCCTTGGCCCAGGACTCGATGACCTCCTTGGCCATCTTGTTGCCGGCCTTGGACTTCTCCTCGACGTCGTGGAAGGCGTCGAAAACGAGGAGAGTGTGCTTGAGGGCGTCGGCGGCGATCTGGCCGAGCTCCTCGTCGTCGAGGAGATCGATGAGAGGCGCGACGTTGTAGCCACCCTGCATGGTGCCGAGGAGCTTGGCGGCATGCTTCTTGTCGACAATGGGCGACTCGGCCTCGCCCTTGGCGATGGCCGTCAGGAAGCTGGCCTTGACGTAGGCGGCCTCGTCGACACCGGGGGGCACACGGGACTCGAGGAGCTCGACGAGGCGCTCCTCCTCACCCTTCTCCGGGTTCTTGAGCTGCTCGACGAGGTCGCTCATCTGCTCGGCGTTGAGGGGGCGGGGGACGACGTCCTCGGCCTTGCGCTCCTCCACGTGCTCGTCGTACGAGTCCATGAAGGCGGAGAACTCACGGGCAGACATCATCTGCACCGAGGCGCCGTGGCGGCCGGCGAGCGCAGGGGCCACATTGGCGCCGCGGCGCGACGAGGTCGCCGCCGCGAGCCGGGCTCCGCGCGAGAGCACGCTGCGGCCAATCATCTTGGGGAAGAGGCCTCGCTGCTTGCGTTCGGTTTCTGCGCATCATCGTTTGTCATCATCGTCAGTGCTCCCCGTTCCCTTATTTCCCCTCGTGGACAGCTTCTTCTGCAGCACCACATGTATCTATCCCTCCATCCTTGAGCCTGAACGAAAAAGGAGAGTGCGTCACGTCACAAACCACCATTTCCGCCCTCAAAAGAGGAGGACCAAAGCTCGTCGGCGAGCAGCACCTTTTCAGGCTCGATCTCTCGCGGCATGCCCGCCCTGCGCGGATACGCAGCAGCGCGCTTCGTTCGCTCCACGCCCCGTCACGCAAGGCGCTTCCGCCCTCCCTCCCTCTATCCCTCTTTCCGGTACTGTCCCATATTCCGGTACCGCAATGTAATGCAAGTCAAACCGAGGCTCATCACGCTTCCGCGGATCCATCCTC
>KQ758890.1:0-15194 GCA_001462505.1 Aurantiochytrium sp. T66 | reverse complement strand
CCAACCCGTTACTAGGCGGATTAGCCTAACAGAAATCATGCATATGGTACGAATTCAGACGCCCGCTTAGACCTGCGCGAGCACGGTGGCAGCGTTCTGGTGGTTGCTGCCCTCGTCCGAGGCGGAAGAGTCGCGCGGGGCGTCGACGCTGTCGGAATCCTCTTCCGCAGAGCCGGTCGAGGCCTTGGACGCGTGGGGAAAGCCCGACTCGTCGAGGTTGCCCTTGACAACCGAGGAATCCTCGTCCTCGTCGCCCGTGTAGCCGAAGCGGCGCACGAGAAAGCTCTTGCCGCCGCGGCGGTGGTACCACCAGTAGAGCGCAACGTGGATGACGACAAAGAGGATGATGCCCACGATGCAGCCCGCGAGGCCGCCCGTGCCCGACTGGATGCCAATGCTGAGGCCCAGCACGATGCCTGGGTACACAAAGAAGA
Source organism: Aurantiochytrium sp. T66 (assembly GCA_001462505.1). Lineage (NCBI taxonomy): Eukaryota > Bigyra > Thraustochytrida > Thraustochytriidae > Aurantiochytrium > Aurantiochytrium sp. T66. Next base: position 14,760 of record KQ758890.1, on the reverse strand, counting down.
GCATGATGACGTAAAAGACGGGGAAGGCCTTGAAGGTGGCCGCGAGGTCGCCGAGGTTCTTGGCAGCCCGGATCGGGATGGAGCGGATCGCGGGGATCGGGTAGAACATGACGACGCCAAGAACGTTGAACATGACGTGCACCATGGCGAGCTGGAAGCCAGTGGCGCTGTCGCTCACGAGCGACGCCAAGACACCCGTGAGCGTGGTTCCAATGTTGGCGCCCAGCGTGAGTGGGAGCATGCCCTCCACGGAGAGCGCGTCAATCGCGACGAGCGGGGTGAGCACAGAGGTGGTGATGGAGGACGACTGCACGAACATGGTCACACCGCAGCCGACCACGATGGCGAGGTAGCCGTTCATGTTGAGCGCCTTGCGGAGCATGTCCTCGGCGGCGCCGCGCACGGCAATGCCGAGAATCTTGACCATGCAGAGGAGCGAGACAACGAGGATGACGAGCGAGAGCACGAGGGTGATGATGCCGGCCTCGCGCTGCAGGCCGGCGTCGTAAAAGACGCCGCCCTTGTTGATCTTGTACGAGTTGAAGTGCTCGCGAGCGCCCTCAATGACCGTCTTGTTGACCGAGATGACGCCGTTGTTGTAGACGCAGTAGTCGAAGCTCGCCTTGGCCTTGGACTTGCTGTCGCCGCACCATCCCTCCGAAGCGTACTCGGACTCCGCGCAGCGCTTCTGGTGGAAGACATACGGGTCGCACTCGCCGGTGGTGGCGGCGTCGTTGCACAGGACCTCCTCGCAGTGGCTGAGCGCGGGCTTGCCGTAGGCAAAGTCCTTGATGACGTCCTTGTCGACGGAAATGATGCGCTTCGAGATCTTGGCCGTGATGGTCTTGAGCGGGCCCTCCCAGTCCTCGCAGCTGCCGGAGTTGCACTCCTCAAAGTTCTTGGCCATGGCCTCGGTCATGAGGAAGAGCACGCCGCCGTTGCCGCCGTTTATGGCCGACGAGATGAGCTCCACGGGGAGCCAGAAGACCACGTTCAGGTAGTTGAACATGTCGTGCACGGTGGCACCCGCGAACGCCCGCCGGTACTGCTCGCGGTCGCCCACAAAGCTCATCGAGACGATGGTGTTGGTCACCGAGGTGCCGATGTTGGCGCCCATGACCATGGGGATGCCCTGCTCCACGGGGAGCACGCCGGCGCCGGCGGCCGCCACGATGATCGAGGTCGTCGTCGACGACGACTGCACGAGGACGGTGGCGAGGATGCCGACCATGAGTCCGGCGATGGGGTTGTCCACGGATCCAAAGAGCGAGCCCGCCGAGTCACCTGCCACGACCTTGAAGCCATCGCCCAGGAGCGCGAGGCCCACCAGGAAAAAGTACAAGAAGAAGAGCACGCCCGCGAAGAGCGCGAAGCCCTTGAGCCAGGCCTTCCAGTTGACGTCCATCTTGCCTTGCCGGAGCTGGGCTCTTGACGTCTCTTGACGTTATGTAATGTATGTACTGTGTTGTTATAGCGGCGGCGCGCTGACCGTCTGCTGTTGAATTCCGTTCCGGAGTCCTGAATCCCGTTCGGGTTTTGCCAGAATGCGCAGCGCGGCCCCGCCGCCGCCGCCGCCCCGGTTGTTTTACCTAGCTGCGCGCTAGCACCTCCTACCTCGCCGCTGGCCTTCCCCTTCGGGCCTGTGCAAGAAAAGAAAAAGAAAGAAATGAAAATGTATGTTGTTGTTTTTTGTTTGAAATTTTGAGAGGCCCAACGCGCGCGACTGTTCGTTCATTCGATCATTCGATGATGAGGTCGATCGCCCATCCCATTCCCTTCCCGCGGCAATCAATGACATGCTCATCACGTTCGACGCGGGTCATGACACGCGTATCGGAGGCAGCCAGGACCGGCCGATCAAGAAGCGACCAGTCATCCATCCATCCACTACTACGCGCAGCCTGCATGCCAATATTTTACCCGGCCTTTACAAATTTCCGGCCCCTCCGGACCGCACGATATTTGTCTTCTCTTGAGTGAGTGAATCTCCTCGCCGCTGACATCCTTCGCGCGCCGCTCGCGACGTTGCCAACGCCTGCGCCGCGCGTTTGCAAGTGGGACCGGTCTTCTCCGCCGCTGCGTCCCGCGCCCCGACGCCGCGTAGGGTGGCGCCCGCCATTTCAAATCAAAAACAATCAATCTTTTCTTTTTCTTTTCTTTTCTTTTCTTTTCGCGCTGTAAGAATAATTCTCTTTGCGCCCGGCGCGCGCCACCCTCGCGTATACCTACTGTTTCCACTAGCTGCGCGCTAGGCCTGCTGCCGAATCTTGCCCCCCGCCCGTCATCTTCCGCCGCGCCCGCAGCCGCCGCCGGCTCGGAGGGGGCCGAATCTAGCCACTGGGCCCGCGCAGTGGGGGACACAGGGCCGGCGTCCGACCGCGGGGGGCGCGCGGGCGCGGGCGGTGTGACGCCCAAGACTTGGAGGGAATTTCATCGCATTTCGATGATTTCACCCCACGGGGCCCACGACCGTCCATCGATCAAGGCATCAAGCCTTCTTGACTTGATGGTCGCGTGTCGCCAGCCCGCCAGCGCCGAACGTACGTGCATCCGTTCGACACGGCGCCTCGGACGGCCGCCACCCATCCATCCATCCAATCCTGACTTCCTTCTCTGTGCTGCTTCTGATCACGGCAGGGATGGCTGCTAAACTGCTTGATTTTTTGAAGTTGATTGAAGGCCAAAAGGGTGTCTCTTTTTATTGGCGTCCAAGCTGCGCTTGCTTGCAGAACGTTGCAGTGCAGCGACACACCCTACGCCCCTCTAGCCCAGCAGCCCAGCCTAGGCTTCGTTCGAGAAGCGCATGACAGACAGTCAGTCAGGCAGTCAGTCAGTCTGATCAGTAGCTGGGAGTAGCTGGGAGCGCCGCGTCCGTCGGTTGCCGTGCCGCGGCCACGGTACGCAACGCGAACTAGATTCGGTCGCCCGACGGCCCGCGACTTGTTCCTTGGGCCACGCATTTCAATCGGACGGCGTTGCAAGGCAAGATGCGGCATGCATGCATGGATGCAGGCACATCGCCAAGATCACCACGATGGGCCGCACCGCCGAGCATTCTCTCCAGATGATTGTGATTGATCATCAATCAAGATGACGAAACCTTCAAGACGGCGGCACGGATGCCGCGTTGGCGGCCCGGGCGGCCCGGGCCGCCAACGGAGTCCGACGGAGTGCTGATAGCCTGACGCTGGCTGGAGGATGCGGAGGGAGGAGTGAACACGGAGTGCAGAATAAGCTGGCATACTACGTAAGGTTAGGGTGGCGCACGGAGCGGCGCACGAAGAACTTCAGTTAGGAGACGCGACGCGCGAGCACTACGCACTACTACCGAGGGTGACAGTGGTCGCACGTTGAGTCGACAATAGCAGCAAGATCAAAGCAGATGGCAGCAGGATACGTAGTACCTGGTACTTGTGGTGTTCTTTAGTCGATCGACAGACATATAATATATGGTTTTTCCATATAAGCGAAAAAAAAAGTAAGTCGATCATCTTCATACAAATCATATTAATATAGCCGTTCGTCAGCTATTCAGGACAATATGAAGAGCGATTTTGGGCCTCGTGCGTCCGACGAGCTCTGCGAGTCGAGCTACGCCCCGCAATGTCGCAGGTCCGACGGGCCAGGAGACTCGGATGCACCCACTTTCGCTGGCCTTTGCGAGGGATGCGCATGCGAATGACGAGCGTGAAGGTGATCGCGTGGAACAGATTGGAACGGCTAATTGTACTATGGTCAAATTTGGTCAAACTCCTCGAGGATCCGCCTGGCGCCGTCAATCAAGGCGGCGCCACTCTTCGGCTCAACCGGCACACATTTGCGCCAAAGGGGGATCTTCTCGGCTCGAAGGGCCTTCTTCAGACCCTTCACAGCATGCCTGATGACCCCGATGACCGGCTTATCCTCAGACAGGACGGCGCGTAGTCGTGCCCGTGCGGCTTCAACGCTCTCAAAAGATAATGATGGAGGAGCTTGGTCAATCCCAGACGATTGTGCTGTGTTGGAGCTCGAGCTCGGTCTTGGTCCAGAAGCGGCCTCGCGTGGATATGGAGGAGGATTGTCGCTATCCGGCGCTGCGCTGGAGCTGGAGCTCGGTCTTGCCCCAGAAGCGGCCTCACGTGGGGACGAAGGAGGTTCGCGAGAACGAGGTGAGAGATCGACATTGGGGTCGCTCTGTGCTATCTCTGGACAACGCTTGAGGAGCGCATTCAGGCGAATGAAGTACTCGTCGAGCTTGTCGCGTGGACGGTGAAGAAGTTCGCCGCAAAGCTTGTACAGCGCATCGTCCTCCTCATTGCTTTCGCCTTGTTTCTGGAGGGCTTTAAGCTTCTCCCTCTTCTTTTTGAGGAACATATCGCAGAAAACCTTGGTCGGCACGACGTCCTCATGGTACAGAAGTCGCATCGAGAGGATCGAGTTCTCCGCATCCGGCTTCGCGCCGTTCGCGCGCGAGGCCTCCTCCAAGGCAAGCCGGTGCCGAGCTGCCTTATCGTTCCCTGCCGTACCATTCGTCCTCCGGAACAAGTATGATGTTGACTGGCCTCTGGCGCTGACGGTCCCAGTGCTCGCGTAGACCGGAGCTGCAACGTGAAAGCTATCCTCTGCGCGCAATCGGGCGGTACCTCGCGCTTCCACGTACTCGTCCTCAACCACACCGATCTCGTCTCTAGCGATACCGTAATCGTCGCGCTGCGCATGTGTTGTCGCGCTCACGATCTCGTAAATATCCGTGACTACTCTACGATCGTCCTCAGATAACTGTGGACGAGCGTGCACGTCCCCTAGCTGCGCATAGGCTTCGTCGAGATATGCCAGTTCTTGCTCAGTTTGCCTGCGCCGGAGAGCCCATCGGCGGTCCTCCTCTTTGTCAGCATGCGTCCGGGCCACCTCCATCTCTTCACTAACCTAACCTAACCAAGTAGCGGCTGGACCTTGCCGTCCAAACGACGCTTCAACGAGTCCTTGTTGACCTTGAAGTTGAACTCGCGGCTAAAGTACTGCACGGTGCCCGCAATGGTCACGAAAGGCTTCAGCACGTCATGAAGATCGTGCGATGAGATTGCCGCCGCAGCGGCATCCTCGTCGAGCCCAGTCTCTATGAGATACTGCTCTTGCCGGTCAAAGCTCCGGAGTTGAGCGCTATGGTCCCCGATATCGCCCATCGTCTTGCGGCGCTTCGCAGAAAGCGCAATGATTTTGACCTTTCGTTTCTTTTGTCGAGTATCTACGAGGTCCAGAAGAGCCTTGAGTTTTTGGGAAATGCGGTGGAACGTCACCGCAAGCTCATTGACCTCTTCAGGTACGCGTTTGCCCGCCGTCACGCGCCCGTGCGCAGTCTGCCACGCCATAAGCGCGTCAAGAAGCTTCTCCGGAGACAAGCGGCCCAAGCCGCCGCCATCATCGCGCCTGTACCGCGCAAAACGGGCCTCTTTGTCGTGCTCGACCACGACACCACTCACGCCATCGTACAGCACACGCCTGCCCACGAACGCCCCGTAGTACTCGTCGTCCAACTCGCGCAGCGCGCGCGCGGCGTCGGCGCTCCTCGTCATGGCTAGTTGTTCTGCTCTCGCGCGCCGATCGACTTATTTCAGTTTTCGCTTATATGGAAAAACCATATATTATATGTCTGTCGATCGACTAAAGAACACCACAAGTACCTTGTACGTAGTAGGCCCTCCCGGGAATCAGGCGCACGACAATAATGATTGACAAGTGAGCGGGCGTCGAGGCCGAGCCAGAGAGCCTTTGCTAAAAAATTGCGAAAGCGGCGGCGTTTTCTTCGAACTTTTCATCATCACAAGGCTTGCGCCAATTTAGTAGCCAAGCTAGTAGGCAGTTTCATCAGGGTCGTTTCAAGTCTGTCGATGACCGCCGGATTTGTAGCCTCCGAGTCGTCCAACCCAAAGATTCCGAGGTCACATCCCGCGCAGTTCTTTTCCTGACCAAATCGCGTCGCTCGTCCCGTGGCTCTCTAGGGTGGGTTGAGCGGTTCGCGCCTTGGAGACGACATCAGGCATGCCTGGGTGATGAACACCCTCGCGCAATCCATCCATCAGCTCAGCTGTCGTTTTTTCTTTCGTTACTTCTCGAGCGTTGCTTTCATGTTGATTTTTCTCGAGCACTACTACGTGCACGGGTCGTGCACGGGGCGCGAGCCAGGCCGGGGAGAAGATGCGAAGGAAGAAGTCCGCGATGAATTCCATCCCGTCACCGGCCTGCACTTCCTACACCGCCTCCATTTTCGGGGCTCGTGCCGCCGTAAAAATGGCTGGCTGGCCAGGCTGGGCCGGCCCATGCTGCACTGCACTGCACTGCACTGCACTGCACTGCAGTGACTGCACGCGATGATCTTTTCCAGCGCAGGCTGCGCAGCGCAGCGCACGGGCTCAGAGTCTTGCCGCAAGGATTCCAGAGGGTGGTGGCGTGAGGTTTCGATCATAGGGTGGGTAGGTGGGGTGCGAATACAGGGGATATTTTAGAGGGTGGTGGAGCGTGCACACGCATCAAAAATTATGATCGATCACCCTATGATTCGTAGGCCTACGTAGTACGTACACGGATACGTACTACGTAGTACCATGAAACAAGGTTGACAAATTAGGACCGCCTCGCCCCGGAGGACGCCGTGACGCGGTGCTGGCCGACTCGCCTCGTCCCCACCGGGTTTGACTCGAGCCCACCCGATGGTTCAACCGTCGTTCAACCGTGGTGCGTTGGCCAAATCGCAAGCCTGGTGACAAGGGCCGGAAAGGCCGCTGTGGACGCGCAAAACCCCAAGCGCGCTGCATGCGTGCAGTCGTACGTACCCTCAGAGGCTCGTACTCATCATGACGGCACGGCTCGTTTGCTCGCTCGGTCCAACAACGTCTCGGGCTCCCCGGCCTCAATGCCGACATGGTCGCCGACATGCCAGCAGGGCCTGAGCAGGCCATCCAAGGGAGCCTAATTAGGCACCAGTAAAGCCTCCTCGCGCCTCGGTGACGGCAAGGCTCGGGAGCGTTCGATCGATCTCACGCGGCGATGCGAAACGCAAGTCAACCGCAATGCTCGGTCCACGAGACCGCAAAACGCCGCCACTGTAGACAAGGACTGACACCCCCGGCCACCGCCTGGATTAGTTCTTGCGGCTCGGGTCCCGACTCCCGCCCGCGAATGCCAGGCTGGGTCGGCACGGAGCCTGGGACGAAATCGTCCCGACCAACAACGGTCGACCGCTGGGGTGGCTGCACTCAAAGCCTGGAGCGCATGGCACGGCTTTCGGGCGTGTGGTGCCAGCAGGTCGGCATCCCAGGTGTACAGACACCGCACATGACCCCACCCTACGTAAACAAAGTCGTCCTGGGACCCAGGACTTGCTAGGGTGGCTCAGGATTCGCTAGGGTGGTTCATCAGGCCACTAGTCGGGACAAACGAACGAACGCGCCAACCGATCTCGACCCTGGCTGGGTTGCCAGAGCCAGTCAAGCACGCGAAACGCTCATGGATGATCAATTGGACCGTCGATGATAATCTGATCCGCCGACGATTATCACATTAGTAAAATACGCACTTGATCGTCGGAGACGGGGCGTCTCCCGGAGCGCGAACGCGTCACGGCGATCACGCTCGAGTACGTACGTACGCCCGGGATTTCCTTTCAGGCCCCACACGCTGGTCTCCCCGCACCTGACTTAGGCCCCTCACGACGCGCGTCCCAATCGTCCCATCAGCCGCCCGTCGTCGGGGACGAGCGCCACCGCAACCGCGCGCGATAATTGATCCCCTCGTGTGTCTGCGCTGCAGCAGCAGCTCTTGTAACCCTCCATGGGGTAGGAGGAGGCCGACAGGATCTCGCGTCTGCGCGTCTCGACTGGCAACGGCCGAGATCTTCACCGTATAGCACCTCTCGGCCCGGGCCACGGTGATCGATCTTCTGGCCGCAGGCAAAAGCCTGGATGGCACGACCGACCGACTTCGCGCAGACTTGGCTCCTCCGGGCTCGAGTCGCAGGCTGGCGGCCGCATGCGTTCGTGAATGTCGGTAGGCAACTTGAAGGGGCAGCGCGAGACGGCGAGACACGATAAAATCGCTAAAAGGAGCATAGGCCTACTACAGACGCGAAGAAACGAGACCCCACGACGTCTCTGCGCCGCGAAAATGACTTGATCAGAGGTAGCATTCTTTTTCGAGCGATCATGGTGATTCGAGAAGAAATTCTTTCGAAAAGATTCCGCTGCCACGTCGTGTGCCTAAAATCGCTAAAAAGAGCATACTGCACCGCTGGCACGTCGCGTGCCTGCCTGGAGCGAAGCGAACGAAAGCTTTCTTTTCATTCGTTGGCTCGTTATTAAAACACGGTTGTCCTGCAAGCGAGCGATGCGACGCCGGCGCCCCAGGTCGTGTCACGTCGGAAGAAAAGTGTTTCTCCGTCGGCGCCAACTTGAAACAAGTACCCGCGATCGTGCGCCGCAATAGTCGTCACGCCGCGCGATAACGATCTCGAGCCGCGCCGCGACTTATCGAAAGCCTCCCCTTTTCACACCGAGGGATCTAACACGGAGTGCCGCGACCTTGCGCGGTGGCGCATGCTGCTTGGCGGCGGTGTTGATCCCGGTGAAGCGACCGGCGAGGCGGCCGAAGATGGCATCCTCGCCAGGGACTCCGGCGGCGTCGCGCGCTCCGTCGACACCGACCGCACCGTGTCATAAGAGCGCGGCGCGCGCTGACCTCCAGATACAGACTGCAGCAGGGGCTCTGCGGACCCCGTGCGCACGCGCTCCAAATCTACGAGCCCGTCACCGTCGTCGTCATCTTCTACCTCTTTTTCTTCTTCGTTGTCGTCCTCCGCACCGTTTCCGTGCGTGGCATCATCGCTAGAATTGCTGTCGCTGTCGTGCTCATTGTCTTGGTAATCCGGGTGCCCGTAAAGCCGCGGGCCGTAGCGGAGGACCAGGATCGAGAGTAGCGAGCCGAAGATGCTGGGAAAGTATAGCCCGCCGCCCGCCGCGAGCCCCGTAGCAGCAGAGATCCACACGCTGGCCGCCGTCGTCAATCCGCGCACCGCGTGGCGCCCCTCCTCCGTCTGGCCCTTCCAGACGATTCCGGAGCCCAGAAAACCCACGCCGCTGCGTCGCGCCGCGCGCCGTCCTACCACTGTCAGCTCGCCGCCACTTGAGGATCTGGAGAGGCCCTTGACTTACCTTGGAATGGCCGCGCTCACGCGCGACGCGTCCCAGTTGTTCCAGCCGTTCGTAAACGCCCACGTGCCGCAGATCGTAAACAGGCAGGCCCCGAGGGACGCCAGGCTCATCGTCCGGATGCCGGCCGGCCGGTCGGCAGACCGCCGCTCGAAGCCGATCATTGCTCCGCTAAAGACCGCCACCGTCATGCGCCGCCCCAAGTCCGCCTCCATGAGCGTCATGCCCAGCAGGAACCACCTTCGCTGCAGCCGCGCGTCGTCGGCAATGTACCCGGGGTTGTGCCAGGCCGCCTTGGCCGTCTCGTTGTTGAAGTGCGGGTGCGCCAGCGTGTAGAACATGGCATTGTCCAGCGAGACGCCGCAGCCATGCTTCTCGTCTACAAGCTCCCTGCACAGCGGGTTCGCAAAGACCGCCAGCACCGCCAGCGCCGTCGCCAAGACGACCGCCGCCAGCTCGAAGACCCTGTCCAGGTTATGCTTCAGGGCGTCCGCCATCGTCCTCAGGCTCGGCTGCACGGGATCCGACCCGGGCTCAGGGGCGGACTGCGAGCCCGTCGGGACGCGAGGCCGCGTCGCCGCAGCCTGCTGTCGATGACGATGATCGACTGGTCGTGTCGGTCTTCGGCACGGCAATCTGCCAGCCTTCGCATCTTCGGTTTTGCCTATTCAGGCCCCTTTTCCCAGATATAATGGGCAAAATCGTCCCGGTCCGTTACGGATTTTTCGGCCACCCGGCCGCCACCCGGCGCCGGCGAGAGTGTGGCGTTCTGGCGCGGACCGCGCGCGACGTGCATGGGGATGCGGAGCAAGCGGACGTAGAGCGCAGCGAGATGGGACCAGCAACTTACAAGAACACAATACTTGCACGGGGAAACGAGTGAATTCTGAGGACGAAGATCACGATGATATGATGACGCGATGGTGCGCACCGGGTCCTCAAAGGAACATAAGGGGCTTGTGGGAATGAGAACATGGTCCCGCGCCGCGCCGCGCCGAGAGGAGCTCGGAGTCAGACATGCTGCTCTTGTGGTTCTCACACTCTACTCGAGAACTGACAAATATATGTCAGCCTGTCGGATCGTGGCGGCCCAAACACGAGACCAGGTCGAATCAGAAGCGGAGAGCATGCGAGGCAAAGCAAAGATACGCTCGTAGAGCATAATCGAGTACCAAACAGCGAGGAGCATTGCTGGCAGCGAACGATCTTGCCGTGCCGGCTGGGTCCGGCAGTCCGCCAAGCTTACCTTGGCTTGGCGTCCACATCGTGCGTCGGGCCGCTCTTGGCCTTTTCGCCAGTTGTGCTCGGCGCCAGTCTCCGACCGCGCGCCTGCGGCAAGGGAGCTCACCATGCAGGACGCTCTTGACCTCTGCGAGCGCAAGGATCGGGTGGAGGAGGACAATGGCCCCGTGCTGAGCCGCGGCGCCGCCCCCAAAAAGAAGAAGCGGAGGCGCGCGCCGTCAAAGGCATCGAGAGTCGAAATCGATGACCATGGCGCTGCCCGACTCGCTGCCGCATCAGATTCTGCCGAGACGGCCACGGGAACCCAGACTACGAAGAAGAAGAAGAAAAAGAAGAAGAAGAAGAAGAGCGGCTCGCTCCTTGGCATCGAGGATCACTTCATGAAGGCCATTCTGGCTGCTGCGGAACAGCAGCAGCAGCAGCTGCACGACAAGCGCGGGTCCGTCGGCGGCGGAGCCAAGTCCAAACAATCCAAATCGGCTAACCAGGAGGGCGAGCCGCCGACCCCCAAGGACCCACTCCTGGAGCGTCAGCAAATGCAAGAGAATGTGGAAAAGTGTCTCCGTAAGACGGAGATCCTCCGCGGCCGGCTCGAGAGTCTTGGGTTGAGAGAGCAAATGATCCAGCAGCGCATTCTTGAGGAAAAGAAGTGCAAAAAGGATGCCGGCGGCGTGCGAGCCGCCATTGAGCAGCGGCTCAAGACCGAACGCAAGACCAAAATTCTCAATAGCAAGCTCGAACGCTTGCACACGCGGCGCAACAAGGTGGACACCTGCAATGCTACGCTTAAAAGTGCCATCAATGAGAGGCGCAAGGAGCGCGTCGCTTTCGAAGGCATTCAGCACAAGCTGCGGGCCGACTTTGAGCAGAAGCAGAGAGAAATGGCCGACCTCCTGCGATCCGCTAACGAGTACATTTCCAGCCGCCTTCGCGCCGAGAAGGAGCTCAAGCGTATCGAGCTCGAGGACAAGACTGCCAGCGAAAATACAAAAGAAGAGATCTCGCGCCTCGAGACGATTATCCGCAAGCAGGAGTCCATCCAGACCGAGATGCAGACCGCCTCTCTCAAGCGCCGCGCGCACCAGATCCGCGAGCAGCTCGGCCGCGGCAAGCTCGACCCTGAGGAAGAGGCACGTCTGAAAGCCAGACTGCAGTCCCTCACGGTCAAGATTGAGAAGAAGTCGCACGAAATCGAGGTCACCCAGCAGAACACCATTCTCAACTTCGAAGACGCTTTCGAGAAAATCCTCTCCGAAGTTTCGCTGCGCTCCGAAGCACCCGTAACGCTTGGCGAAGTCGTGGAGAACTACGTCAACGACTACGACGAGGCTTTTACCCTCCTGAGCTACATTCAAGGCGTTCAGGACGAAAACGTACAGCTCGAGACGCAGATCGCTAGCCTACGCGACGAAATGGGTCGCATGGCAAGCCAGCAAGGCAAGGATGACCAGAACAAGGAGCGCATTCGGCGCGAGCTCCAGCGCCGTCTTGAACACCTCCGCGCGCAGAACTTGCGTCTCCAAGACACTATTCAAGAGCGCGAAAAGTCTCGAGAAGTCGCTTACGCCACCGTGGAGCGCATTATGGACCGATTTAACGCGACGCTCGGCAACGCCGTCGCAGTAGTCGAGGGTGGGGTCACTGATGACCATGTTATGCAGGTCCTTGGCCAGATCGAGCTCAGGACCGTCGAGCTCACCCAGAGCCTGCAGCAGGCCGTGCGCCAAGGCGCGTTTCGCGGTTTGCCGGCTCGTGCACAGCGTTCGTCCACCGCGGGTGTGAGTATGCCGGTTCTTTCCCGCCAGGCCACTCTCAAAGTGGCCAGAATTCGCACCGGCCCGCCGTCGCCGCATCGCGGCATGCGCGCGCTTGCGCCCGCAGTCCAGCCTCTTTCCAATGCCAAAATTGCCGAGGTTTTCACCTTCCACACGAAACAGCAGCAGCAGCAGCAGCAGCAGCAGGAGGAGGACGATGACGACCTCATCGCGCTCTACAGTCAGAAATCGTCCGTCATGCATACCTTTCACGACGCAGAGCCGGCATACCCGGGGTCGCCAGGTCCAGGGCCGAAGCTGGGTATCCAGTCCGTCGAGGAGCTTCGCCGCATCATCCAGCAGAACTTCCCGCTCGTCAACACCACCAAGCTCGCCTCGCCGACGGCTAGAACGAGTTCCATTCCCACCTCGCCCTGACCGAGATCTTTTGCCAGTGTACCATACCGAATCACAGCTTTCAATTTTACATCACGAATGGCGCGCGCGCTCTTGCGCTCCTTGCTTGCTCAAAAGGCCCCGCCCGGACTGTCGTCCTGCACGGCGACCTGGTAGGCGGCCAAAAGCCGGTTCAGTTCCTTCACGCGCCCGCGAAGGTAGTCGTTCTCCGTTTGAAGGTCTTCAGAAGCCTTCTCTTGCGCAGCGAGCCGGGCCTCCAGAGGCTTCACCCTCTCCCGTTCCAGTGCGGCGAGTCGGCGCTCACCCCGAGCGCGCGCCTCGTCGACCTGGCGCTGCATGGACTGCGCGCGCTGCCGCAATTGTTCCATCTTTTGCGCCTGCTCGCGCTCCACCGCTACCCGCGCTTTGGCAAAGAGTCCAGCCCATGCGTTCTTGGCGAGGTCCTTTTGCTCGCGTAGTTCAAGAAGCGCCTTTTGCTTCAGATTGATCTGGACGCTCGCCTTTTCCTTGGCCGCCGCGACCTCGGCCTCGAGCTCCCGCACGCGCTGGTGAAATCCGCCGTGCGATCGGTCATGGACCTTGAGCGCCTTTTCCAGATCGGCCACCTGCGCCCGATGCTCGTTCGAGGTGCGCAGGGACTCCTCACGATGCTCCGACGTCAGACGCTCAATCTCTGCGGAGGCCTGGCCGCGCACAACGCGCGCGTAATCGGCCATTTCTGCAGCAAACGTCTTCTCGCGATCCGCATACCTTTCTCGCGCCGTGCGAAGTTCGGCGTCGAGGTGGCAGACCTTGTCGACATACTCGTCGATGAGCGCCTTGAGTCGCGCCGGCGAGACGATCTGCAGGCTGTCGAGCTGCTTCCCGAGGCCCTTGACAGTCCCGACCGAGGTCGCGAGTGCGCGCTCGCCATTTTGCACGCGTAGATTTTCCGCTTCGGCAACAAATGCGCTGTCCAAGCTCCGTACGGGCCCAAAGGTCTCATCCCACTCGCGCATGCACGCCTCCAGGTACGCTGTGCGGTCGTCGCGCTGGACGAGCAAGCGCTCGAGGTCGTCTGCCTGCTCCTGGACCTCTCTGGCAAGCTCGAAGAGGTACCTCGCGGCAAGGCTTTTGCAGTCGTACTTGCCGGCGCACTTCTCCTCGTAGAACCAGCACGTTTCGCGCAGCGTGTCGGGCGACGCCCTGCGTCGCGCCCGCAGCGACATCCCAATCCGCGCCGCCGGCAGCCGGTGCACGGGCTCCGGGATCGGGAAGAGCGCCTTTTCCAGCTCGCTGCCGACCACGCGCCTCGAGTCTGCCCACGGCGTCCTCCCCGCCGTCTTGGTCTCCGTCGTGCTCGTCTTGGCCTTGGTCTTGGCCGCCAAGGCCGCCTTCGTCCCCGGCGGTTTGGCGGTTTTCGCCGTCATCCCTGCGATCTTCTTGTCCGAGCCGAGCCGAGCCGACCCGAACTAAGCCCGGCCGCCGCCGCCTCGACCGCGGCCGCGCCCGCTCGCCGCGCAGCGCCGCCCGCTCCTCCGGCGCCGCTCGGGCGCGCCGCGGGGCCGGCCGGCGAGGCCTGCGTCGAGGCCCGCGGGAAAACGGTTATGGGGGAGGGCAAAATAATGACGTCCCAAACTCTGCATATCTACTAGGCCTACGTCGCGGGACGTCACGGAGGCAAACCCCGTCGAGGACGCCCGAGTCGGCGTCTGCGACGACGCTGAAGACCGCGAGCACGACCAGACGTTGCCCAGGCCTCGCTTTCTTGTATGCATGACCTCCGTATTCGCCTGTCCTGACCTGATCGACTCCAGGCACATGCTTCTGCGAGAACGTCAGACCTGCCCACGACGGACTCGGAGCGATGCCTTGAAGAGACGAAGATACCGCCGCTCGCGACTTATGGGCGTCGGCGACACGCTGATGCTCGATGTCTTTTCTGTTGGCATTCTGTCGTCAATGCCCAACGAAAGCGCTCTTGTATCGTGATGGCGAGTTGAGACAAGGGCGTCATGGAGGACTGACTTTGGGTCTCTCTGGGCCAAGGATTGGAGGCAAGGCGACAGGTTTGGCAATAACAATGCAATCATGATGCAATTCGTAATCAAATCATGGAAGAATAAGGATTAGGGCTGCTGATGCTAGGGCTGCTGCTGCTGCTGATGCTGCTGCTGCTGCTGCTGCTG
>KQ758889.1:95880-111204 GCA_001462505.1 Aurantiochytrium sp. T66 | reverse complement strand
TCGAGACCCACGTCGAGACCCCGGTCGTCGAGACCCACGTTGCCCAGCTCGCAGCCGCTCACACTGAGCATGTCGAGAAGCAGCGCACGAAGAAGGACCGCGCCCAAGCCAAGACCCACGTCGAAACGCCAGTCGTCGAGACCCTCGTGGAGACGCCCGTCGTCGAGACTCATTTCGAGACGCCAGTCGTTGCGACCCACGTCGGGTTTCGGGTCGTTGGTACCGGACCAGACAAGTCTTCACAGTTGCCGCCTCGCGACGACCCTGATGCCGTGCATCTTCGAGGCCCGCGCGACCAGCTCGCTGCCGTCTCCAGCAAGCCTGTCGAGAAGCAGCGCACGACGGAGTCTTCTTCATATGCTGACACCGGCCTGGCCATGAATCCTGCGCCGCGCGCCGCTGGTGCAGGTGAAAACGAATTCAGCCGCAGCTTAGTTTCTGCAAAGACTTTCGAGGAGCAAGACTCTGACGAGCGCGAAGTGGAACTTTTGAGCGACAACGACGAGAAGGGCAACACCAACGACCTGGACGTCATCGACGGAGGACTCGCAACCAGTGCTCCGAAGGAGGCGCAGAAAGTTATCTCTACGGTCGAGACTGCCACGCTCAATGCCTCGAGCGAAGCCCCGAACGACGTGGATGGCGCTCACGCGACAGTGGCACCAGCTCAGGCGCCCCCTGGCACGTTGAGCGCTGCATCTGTGAAAGCCATTGAACTCATGATGCGAAACATGAGCCTTCATACAACGGGTGAATGGCCCGCGAGCACGGAGAGCGACACCCTCGCGCCCTCGAAGAGCGGGAACGGCGACGGCGCCACTCAGGATGGCGATACCAACTTTGCCGGCGCACCCGTCACCACGACAAGCGCCGCATCTAACGTTCGCGACGCGCCGCCGCTCGTCACCGGCCACTCTACAGTTCTCAGTAATCCGGCAGAGAGCGCCGCCCAATTTGAAGGGCTGCCTCCGATGCCGGCAATGGACAACGCTAGCGGCGTGCCGCCTTCCGCCACCAGGTTTTCTTCGGAGCCCAGCCCGCACGACGGCCTCAATCACTTTGCGCCCGATGAGTCGATGCCTGACGCACCGCCAGATGCGGAGGCAATGAGCGCCGCGCCTGGCGTGTTCAAGGAGTCGATGCCTAGCACATCCCTTGATGCGGAGACAATGAGTGTCGGAAGCTGGACGTCGGAAGGCCTCGACATGTCGGCTGCAGAGAGAGCCGCGCCCACCGATGTGTTCGAAGAGTCGATGCCTGACGCATCCCCTGGTGCGGAGGCAATGAGTGCCGCGCCTGGCGTGTTGAATGAGCCGATGCCATGGGCCACCCCTGATGTGGAGGCCATGAGTCTCGGGAGTTGGACGTCAGAGGACCTCGACATGTTGGCAGTTTTTATCCCTAGCAACGCTGAGCAGCGCCCATGCGGCGAGCAAACTGACCTTCGGGGCAACAACGCCGGTTTTGACAATACCTCCTCGCAGAATGGCTGGGACGTGAACCAGAACGAGCACTTTGCAGCTTCCGCACAGCATGGCTACTACATGGAGCCGAACAACGTCGGTCACTTTGACACTCATGGACAGGGGCCACCGCCGCCGAATCTCGCTGCGGATCCGAACAGCATCGCCTACTTGGACACTCATGGACAGGGGCCACCGCTCCCGGACTTCGCTGCGGACCCGAACAGCATTGCCTACTTGGACACTCGTGGACAGGGGCCACCGCTCCCGAATCTCGGTGCGGAGCCAAGCAGCTTCGGATTCTTCGACGTGCATGCACAGGGGCCACCGCAGCCAGCCCATGGCAGCGCCATGTTCGACTACTCGGTCGATGGAGGAGAACACGACCCTGAAGCCGGTGCGGAGCTTGATCTGACGCTTTGACTCCGAAGATTTTGACCTGCCATGCTGCCACCAGGCCAGCCACAGGCAACCAACGACAATAAACATACAAATCAATCTTTGCTTATTCGCGTAAGGGCGCATCGTGATGAGGACGCGGCTCAGGCGTCAAGGAGGAATTATTGAGCCCATGCAAGATGCTCTTTGAGCCAGCAACAGAACGAGGCGCTTTGCACGCGTGAAATTCTTAGATTTTGGTCAGACAAAATCCAGGATGGCTCACGGCCCCGACAGCAGCCCAACGCGCTTGTGGCCCAACAAGGAGCCAATCCCGGCATTTCCTTCCCGGATGGGGGGGCTGCACCTTCGGCAGCAGGTCCTGCAAGATAGCGTGACACCACACATGGAGGAGCTGCGACGCTTTTGCTAAAACGCCGAGACTTAAGACGTGCCCGCTGAGCTTCCGGCGCAGGTTAGCTTCCGCGAATTCTGAGCGCGCACTCACACAATACTAGATTTGACCTTCGCGCGAATGATGGCAGGACTACGCTCATGATAGCCTGCATTGAAGACAAACCGTCTGCTCAATTTTCACTCGAGCACGGCGCCAAGATCGGCGCGCAAGACAAGGATGGTCGGATCGCGCTTACACTGGCTTGCAAAGAAAATGGCAGCGTCGACGTTGCTCAGCTTTCGGATGAGCTCGGCGCCAAGGTTGACATGGAGACCTGCACAAGTATGACCGCGCTCGAACCTAATGCAACGCCAAACGCCGCCAGGCTGCCGGGCTGCCAGGCCTTGGGCAAGGCATCAAGCCTCATGCGCGCTATGGTCTTCGCCGAGCTCCGAGGCCAACAAACACGATTCGACGATGGGAATGATAAGCGGAGCTGGTCGAGTCGAAGAGCGATGCAGCGTCCAGGCAGCTGCCGAAACGGACGAGGACAAGGCGTCTTACTATGCTGCGCGAGGCCGATGGCACGGCGCATCATGAGGCAAAACTGCGTGAGAAGCTGGTCTGGGTGCCCTCGAGAAAGCTCGACCCGCAGAGACTTTTTAGATCCAAGGTCCCATTTTTCGACAAACGACATAGCCCTTGATCTAAGCGCGAGATTCCAGGTTGCTTGCGCCAAGGGGTACGACCGACTAGACTGACACCTGCTGTACTGCGTGCAAGACGCTTGCGAGACTGTCGACAAGCAGCTGCCCAGGAAATCTCTTTTCCGCTCGGGAAATATCTTCTCCCGAGCTGCAGTCGATTCGAGAGCAGAGCCCCATTTCAAAGAGAGTACGGCGAGGAGCAAGGCGCTCAAGGCCAGCATATGCACCTCGTGTACGAAGGCGCCCAGCGCCCGCGTTCGGAAGTCAGGCATGAAAATAAGCCTCGTCAGGGTCCGTTCTCCCGTGGACGATGGGCGAAATGCCCAAGCGTCCCAAGTTCGTCCCAACGGCGTCAAAGCTTGAAGCCCGATCACCCGAGGCTCGCGCGCCGATCGCCAAGCCCCCCGCGCGCGCCGCCGCCTGCAGCGACTCCGCCGCCGACGCCGACCGCCGAGCCCCGCGCGCGCGCCCTCGAGGGCCCAGCGGGTGGACGCGATCTTCGAGCTCGAGGTCGCGGCTTCGACGCGAACTCCGGCAAGGACCCTCGTCAGGAGCTGGGGCCCGGCGCGCGGGCGGCGAGGCGCGCGCGCGACGCCGGCGAGCTGGCTGGCTGGCGAGCTGGCTGGCTGGCGAGCTGGCTGGCCTGCAGAAGGCCCTGGCGACCGAGGACGAAGTTCGCAGCGCGCAAGATGGCCGAGAAAAAGATCCTGCAGGATCTCATCGATCGCGAGGACGTGGACGGTATCCGCAGCGCCGTGCAGGCGGCCGCGCATCATGGAGGAGAGCATTGGAGAAGACGCTTCGAACCCTGCCCGGCCCGTGCTGATGTACGCGGTCGAGAGCAGCTCGTCGCGAGTCCTCGAGATTCTCCTCGGGCTCGGTGCAGACCTGGAACTGCAACATCTGCAGAACACGCCGCTCATGCGGGCCTGCGAACTTGGGCACGAAGGGATTGTCCAGCGTTTGCTCGAGCGCGGTGCCAAGGTTGACCTGCAGGTGCAATCTGGCCGGAGCGCGCTTCTGCTAGCCTGTGAAGGAGGCCACAAGGACGTAGCCGAAATTTTGCTTGCGCGCGGCGCCAATGTTAACCTGCAGACGAGCGGGGGCGAAACTGCGCTCATCCTGGCCTGTGGAAACGGCTGCAAGGAGATTGCCGAGCTTTTGCTTGCGCGTGGTGCCGAGGTTAACCTGCAGGATAGTGACGGTTGGACCGCGCTCAGGTGGGCCTGCTACTCTGGCCACAAGGAGACAGCTCAGCTTTTACTAGAGCGCGGTGCCACAATGGACGTTCAGGATTGCGAGGGCAACACCGCGCTTACATTCTGTCTATTTCGCTGCATCGAGGTCAGTCGTGAAATGCATGACATTGAAGACGAAGACGTCAACGAGGGTGACAGCGAAGACGAGGAGGAGCTCTCTGACGAGGAGGAGCACTCTGACGAGGACGAGAGCTACTACGATAGCGACTGCGAAATGGGGAGTCGGTCGCAAGCAGAGAAGGAGGCTAGGCAGAAGATGATCGATGACGATTTCGCTGCAGAGACCAGTTATTTGAAGGCCGTACTCTCTGGCTGCATCGGCATTGCTCAGATTTTGCTAGCGCGCGGCGCCAAGGTTGACATCCAGACGAACGAAGGCAAAACCGCGCTCATGCTGGCTTGTGCTCTTCAATCCTGGGAGATTACTCGGGAGACCTCATCTTCACCTGCCGATGAGATTATTCGGCTATTGCTTAGGCGCGGCGCCGATGTTAACCTGCAAGACAAGGAGGGCGAGACCGCGCTCATCATGGCCTGTCGCGAATGTACCAGCAGCTTGGCTCGGCTTTTGCTCGACCACGGCGCCAAGATTGACTTGCGAACGAGCCATGGCGAAACCGCACTTATTGCGGCCTGTGGAGATGGTCGCAGCTGGACAGCCTGTGAAACAGCCCAGCTTTTGCTCTCGCGCGGCGCCAATGTTAACCTGCAGACGAGAGCAGGCAAGACTGCGCTGTTGGCAGCTTATGAACGTGGCCTGGACGAGATTGCTCAGCTTCTGCATGGGCATGGCGCCAAGGTCGATCTGCAGGCGAGTGATGGAACGACCCCGCTCATGTGGGCCTGTAAACGTGGCCTCTACAAGGTTGCTCAGCTTTTGCTTGGGCGCGGCGCCACGGTCGATCTGCAGGCGAGTGATGGAACGACCGCGCTCATGTGGGCCTGTAAACGTGGCCTCGACAAGATCGCTAAGCTTCTGCTTCGGAGCTGCGTTAAGGTCAATCTGCAGGCGAGCGATGGCACGACTGCGCTGATGCTGCTCTGTTCCAGGCGTTCGTCTACCTCTGACTCTGTCCAGAAAGTCTGTTGCACAGCCAAGCTTCTCCTCAAACGCGGCGCGAGTCCCAATCTCCAGGACACGCGTGGTCGACGAGCCCTCGATTTCGCGAGCAACAAGGTCTTGGTCACGCTGCTCGTCGAGTCTGGGGCCAACGTGGAGTTTTCGCACATCCCGAGCGCCCGAGCGCAAGCAGCACTCACGATCGCGTGGCGCAATGGCTATGCAGAGGTCCTCGATCTCTTCAGTGATCTCTTCCGCTCGCCTCCACAGTCGACGAAACCTGCAAAGCGCGCTCGGCAGGCGAAATCCCCCTCTTCAGCTGGCGAGCCCAATTCGAAGCGCTCGAAAACAACATAATGCCACGAATTCAGATTTGACGAGCAGCTTGCGAGCTGTGCCGAAATTCTTGCTCACCTCATAGTCTGGAGTCAGGTCAGACGAGGCCCTGCTTGGTAGAGCGACGTGGGCGCGCAAGTCGAGGCCTGCGTGCAGAAGCGCTCCGTCGCGGCGACCGCGGACGTGAGCTCTGCCCTGGCCACGCATGAGTTGACGGATCTCGATCTTGAATGGCGCGACGCCGCTCATGCGGGCGTGCGGACTCGGGCACGAACCGATTGTGCAGCTTTTGTTGAGCGTGGCTCCGAGCTGGACGTGCGAACAACACCGGTCATATTGCGCTAGTGAAGGCCAGTCATGATGGAACGCACAAGAATGCTGAGCGGGTTGGCTTTCATCTGCAAGCGGCGGTCAAGATCCAGGTCGAGTGCCTCGAGGCTCAAGTCGATCAGCCCCGAAGTGCTCGATTCAAGATGTGCGAGATGTCGGCGCCAGAAGGCATCACCATGGCCGCCTGCGGACGCCTTCGTCTGCTTCTTCTTACATTCTGCTCTTCAGAATCCCAAAAGCCAAAAACTTTGTTGAAGAAAACCTCGCTCGGTGCAATTTGAGACCACGCGGACGATGCTTCTTCGGGTCGCGCGAGCAGGAAGTTCGAATGGCGAGCCAGGGATGCAAACTATTGTGTATCTTAGAGACATTCGATCGCGCTAACCCTGAGCGGTTTGCGCGGCGCTCAGAACCTGGCCAAGAGACTCCAGGTGGGCTTCTGTCTTCTGCGTTAGGACCTGGCAAGTGTGAACGCGTCCAGCTGGGGCGGCCCCTTCTCCAGGTGGGCCTCGACCTTTTGCGTCAGGACCTTTTGCGTCAGGATCTGGCCGAGAGACTTGATCGCGTCCAGTTTGGACGGCTTCTCCTTCTGCAGCTGGGCCTCGGCCTTTTGCGTGGAGGCCTGGCAAAGTCTGAACGCGTCCAGCTGGGGCGGCCCCGCCTTCTCCAGGTGAGCCTCGGTCTTTTGCGTCAGGACCTGGCCGAGAGACTTGATCGCGTCCAGCTTGGACGGCCCCGCCTTCTCCAGGCGGGTCTCGGCCTTCTGCGTCAGGACCTGGCCAAGAGACTTGATCGCGTCCAGCTTGGACGCCCTCTCCTTTTCCAGGCGGGCCTCGGCCTTTTGCGTCATGACGCGCAGCTGCTGCGTCGTTGTCGGGTCAGAATCTGCCAGCTGGGTGATGGCATCACGGCCTCGCTCGAGGCAGATCTTCCACTGCGATTTCTCAAGGTAGCACGCGCACAGTCGCGTCCAGCCTTTGCCATAAGTTCGGTCCGCGGAAGTTGCAGCCTCGGCGTCCTGCAGCGCATACCGAAAGTCGAGCAGGCTCTGGTAGCACGCCGCCCGGTTGCTGTGCAGAATGGCCAGCGTGCGGGCGTGGTCTACCGGGGCCGGCTGCTCGTTTTCCAAGGCATCAGCTTTTGGCTGCTGACCCTGATGCTGTTGCTGCGCGGTCGCGACTCGCTGGAAACTCTGCAACGCACGCAGCGCGTTCGTGTACGCGACGACGCCGCCAGAATAGTCGCGAGCGCCGAAAAGGTCCTTGCCCAGGTCCTTGTACTTTTGCATCTCGCGCAAAAGCTGCGAAAGGCACTCCTTGGCCTGCGCCGGGCCCAGAGCGCCGGCAGCGAGGCGCTCTGCAGCAGCCTCGTAGCGACCAGTTTCGACAAGAGTCTCGCATAGCCCACTCACGGCCTCGGCCATGATCGCGCTCGCGCCGCAGGACTCGGCGCGCTCGGCGCCGCGCTCGAGGTCCTCAAAGGCACCCTGCAGGTCGCCGGTGCAGGACTTAATGTGGCCTCTCCGCGTGTACAGTCTCCCCATCGTCATGTCGTCCGCGAGGACGTGCTCCTCGATAGCGAGGTCGAGACACTTGATAGCCTCGTCGAACTTTCCGGCGAGCACGAACTCGATGGCCTCCTTCTCACGTGCCGGAAGCGCCTTGCGCTCGGTCGCCTCCGTTTGCATGGTATCGGGGGAGCGATCGTCATGCTTTGCAGCCGCGGGGGCATGTGCGGGCGAATGGTCCGTCTTGATGGCAGAATCCGGGAGCGCGGCGGGCGAAGTCTGACCGTCTTGCAGCGTGGCTGCGCTCTGGAGCGATGCGCTGCCAGCAGGAGCGTCGGTCAAGGAGACCTTGGCCCCGAGATCGTCGGCGACGGTCTCCGCCGCGCCTTCATCTCCATCCTGGTTGACCTCATCACGCGAAGCTTGCGCAAAGTGTCCGTCTTGCAGCGTGGTTGCGCTCTGGGGCGACGCGCTGCCAGGGGCGTCGGTCAAGGAGACCTTGGCCTCGAGATCGTCGGTCTTCGCCGCGCCTTCATCTCCAATTTGGTTGACCTCACCACGCGAAACTTGCGCAAGGTGTCCGTCTTGCAGCGTGGCTGCGCTCTGGGGCGATGCGCTGCCAGCAGGAGCGTCGGTCAAGGAGACCTTGGCCCCGAGATCGTCGGCGACGGTCTCCGCCGCGCCTTCATCTCCATCCTGGTTGACCTCACCACGCGGAACTTGCGCAAGGCCCCGCGCCTCCTGCGCCGGCTCGGCCTCGCCGCGCGGCTTGCCGGCGGCGCCCGTGCGGCCGCGGGTCCCGTCGCGCTTCCCGTCGGCGCGCGCGTCCTCCTCAGGCTCCTCGCGGCGGTCGGCATCATCTTCGATTTCGGGCGCGATGGCGTCTGCATCCCCGTCGCCGTCGCCCCGGGCCGCGGCCTGCGCGGCGGGCGCGGCGCCAGCGGATTGGGGTCCGTCTTGGAGGCCTTGGAGCGCGTCGTGATGACTTCCTTGCGGCGTCGCCAGACCGTCGACCTTGGCCTCGAGATCTCCGCAGCGGCCCGCGAGCTCCGCGAGCATCTCCCGCGTTTCCTGGTGAACGAGGTCAGCGGACTCGCACTTCGCGTGGAGCGCCCGGCATTGTGTCTGCAGTGCGGCGTTCTCCGCCTGTAGAGCATGCAACTTCTCCTCGAGCGCTGTGATGACTTCGAGGGCCTTGGCGCAGTGTACCATGAATGCCATCATGGTGTATTTGAGCTCGGCGAGAGATACCGGGAGAGCCTGGGTCAGACGCGTCGATTGAATTACGGCGACATCCTTGGCGTGCATCGCTTGGACCACGGCGACCTTCTTGACGTGCATCGCATGGTCCACGACGACCTCCTTGACGTGCGTCGCTTGGACCACGGCGACCTTTTTGACGTGCATCGCATGGTCCACGGCGACCTCCTTGACGTGCATCGCTTGGTCCACGGCGACCTCCACGACGTTGAGGAAGAGCTCTGTCGAGATCTCCACCACGGCGACTGTCGCATTCCAGATCATGAGGCAGAGACTCACGCAGAAGGCCGTGAAGAAGAAGAACGTCAGCACGGCCGGGTCATCCATCACATTGTTGCTGGTCTGCACCTCGGGGCGGCCGAAGAGCGCGTCGAGCACCGCAGAACGCGCCTCTTGCGTAGCCTTCTCGTCACAGACGACTTCTCTTACGAAGTGCTCAAGCGTGTCCATGGACGGGGTGTCCTCCAAAGACGGGGTTTCCTTGGAGCCTGCGTTCATGGTCGCCATTATCAACTCTTTCCCGTCTTCGTCGCTTTTCCGTCTTCTACTAGGCAGGTTCGTTCGCGCGTCGCCAAGGGCTTATACGTGAGCGGCGTTGCAGCGGCCGCGGCGACCCAGGGGTCGCGGCGGCCGACGTGCGTGCGCGGGTGCAGTGCAAGGTGGTCGTCGGCGGCGGCGGCTTGCTCTTGATGGTCGTGATCGCTTTCGAGGCTTGAAGATGGAGTTCTGCCCGGCGCTCCATGTGCGCCGCCGCGACAGTGGGTCGACAGTGGACGCAGAGGCGCCACCGGCACTTTGGCGTCCAGAGTGAGGAGACAGCGCTGCGAGCTGCTGCGGAGATCGAAGGCGTTTCGCGAGCAGGTAGATGCCTTCGGAATACTAGTAGCCAGCGGGGCCATCGACATCGCGGGTTGCCGGCGGCCCCTCTGAAATGTTCGCGTGTCGCGTGTCGTGTTCGCAAATTCTGCGCTTCGGGGGAGGCTCTCTAGCGCAAACTTTGACAGCGTCTGGCCGCAGGGCTTGACCGACAGAGTGCGCTGATGCAGCTCTCTGCGGCCTTGGGCGTAAAACCGTCGTGGGCTTGCCGTTGACGCACGTCGAGCATCTAAGCGGCTGGGCCAGGCTCGCGGGCTTCGCTTCTTCGAGCAAGCGGCTGCAAACACTGGATCGGGCGGTGGCCAATCAGCACGAACAAGTGAGACTTCGAGCAGCGAAACGGGCAGCAATTCGAGCAGCAATTCGAGCAGCACTTCAAGCAGCAACTCGAGCAGCAATTCGAGAGCAGCGAAACGGCGTCGTGGTCTTAATATCGAAGCCGGACTTGGTCGGAGACAGCCCTCTGCATGAACCTGCGCTGTGCTGCGGGCGAACGCGGCCGTGTCGCTTCCACTGCTGTCTCTCGGGCCTCTTCGAAAGGCTTCCAGCGTCTCCCGCAGCGTCTTTTCGCTGACCGTCGGGTTCCAGCGATTCTGGGCCAGAAAAGCGGCGTGAGGCGAGACGTTTCTTCGCAATAAGAGCTGCGGTAGCTGCGGAGGTGCTTGAGGAGCTCGCGAGCGTCTCGCCTCGCCCGCAGCGACACTCGGCGGCTGCAGATCGACGGCATCGACCCTCCCTGCAGCGCTGCAGATCGATATGATCTATGATATGTATGCGCCGCCAGTGCTCGCGCCGCCGCTGGCGACGCCGGCGGCCTCGGCGCGGCCAGAGCCGCCCTCGCGCCGCCTGCGCCGCCGTCTCGGCGTCCAGGCCAGGGCCGCGGTGTCTAACAGGGGCCGGCCGCGCTGCGCTGCGCTGCGCTGCGCGAGCGCGAGCGCGAGCACGAGCGCGAGCGGCGTCGTTGGCGCACCATCGCTGAGGCGTCGAGCGTTACACCAACTTCTGGCCGCCTCGCTGCACATGAAAGCGGCACGCGGCCGAGGCTGCGCGAAGCCGCGAAACGCTCGCCCGTCCAGGCCTCTGCGCAGCAGCAGCAGCAGCAGCAGCAGCAGCAGCAGCAGCAGCAGCAGCAGCAGCAGCAGCAGCAGCAGCAGCAGCAACAGCAGCAGCAGCAGCAGCAGGTCAGCGACCACGAAGGCCTCGCGATGTTGCCGGGACATGGGCACGGTCCACGTTCGCAGGCAGCGAACGGCAGCGAACGGCAGCGAACGGCAGCGAACGGCAGCGAACGGCAGCGAACGGCGACGACAGCGACGGCGGCGACGACGGCGACGACGCGCGAGGTGGTTTCGTCCTTCGATGGTAGTAGTCGGGACACGTTGCGACGTCGGCCTTCGAGCTGATTGACCTCAGAGCTTGACTCCGCGGTCCGTCCGTGGAGTCTAGCATTCACAGTGGGAAGACTGTGGGGAAGCTTCGAAAATGGGTTGCGCAACGAAAGTGGGTGTCAGTGGGTTGCGCACATTCGTGATCCCATCATTCGATCGAGGTTTATCGATGGCCCACGGCGATGGCGAAAGCCGGCCGCGGGCGCCCTCGAGCTGCGACGCGACGAGCGAGCGTGAGGCGCGAGGTAAGCAGGCAGAGCGCGGGCAGAGCGCAAGAGGGGCCGGCGGGCGATTGACTGCAATGCTAATGTCTTGCCAGAAGGAATCGGCGCTCGGCGTCGGGTAGTGAGGGGGTCTGCGGGGCAACTGCGGGACGCGTTCTTGAAGCTGTCGACAGGCCCCTGAGGCCAGTGCCGTATCCAGGAAGCAGGCGCTTCGCGCGGGTCTTTCGCCCCCACAGTGCGAAGAGATCCCAGCAGCGACCGGCCTAGGTTCCCCAGCAAAACGAACGCGCTGCTTTGCGCAGTGGCCGTAGCGTCGTCAGCTTAGAGCAGCTGAGCAGCTTCGCCCCTCGACCAGGAGCCCGCAAGCTGCGCCGCGCTGCGCTGCGCTTGCACGCTGCGTCACCCTAGAAGATGGCGGCGCGGGACAGGCCGAAGCCAAGCAGTCGCGACGACCTCGCTGACCGATCGACACTCCGCTTCGCACGGGCGGCCTCGAGGCGAAGCTGCGCTTGAAGCTGGACCGCGTTCGCGCACCCAAAACAGTGTGCACCCGTTTCCGCGCACTCCTGTTCTTGCGCAAGCGGCCCGAGTGCCCTCGGAAAAGCTCGAGCCCAAGAGTGTCCCGCAGGTTAGGGTCTCGTCCGCGCGAGCCGTGCGCTCGTATGTGTTGCGCGCTGGCCGCCGAGCCAGACGGGGAGCTTTCCGCTTCAGTCTTGTGCGTCCAGACTCATCATCGAGCCGCGGACTCGGACTCGGCGTCCTCAGACCGCTCAGGTACGTCGTACCTTTTCGCGAAGTATATATACCATGCGCAGTGCGACTAGGAACACGAGGAGCACAAGCTGCAATGAGTCGTCTCGTCCTTTCGCCGGCGTGCGACTTGGTCCGCGGTTCGATTCCCGCCGGACGCGAGAAAACTTTCCCAGAGAGAATGCCTGCAGCTTCGGGGCAGTAAATACCGAGCTCTGTGTCCCCTCCTTGGGGCACAAACAGTCTGGGCTTGAGGGGAACTTGAAGGGTGAGAGGGGTTCTTGCAAACAAACAAATCAAACAAACGAACAAACAACAAACAAACAAATCAAACAAACAAACAAACAAACAAACAAACAAACAAACAGTGGCAGCAAAAGCACACAATGAACAAAGCACGATAACCAAATCAGAATTATTCATCATCTTTTTTTTTCGATACAAGTTGCGCTCAGCCTTGACAATCGTTATCCCGTGGGCATCTCTTGAGAGCCTTCGACATCATCGTCGGCCAGCCCGCGCGCCCAGGCTCTAGTTTTTGGCGGCAGACCAAGCCTAATGCGCAGCCCGAAGACCACTGCGAAGCTCAACTCCATGCTGCTCACGATGACGCCCTGTGGCCTTGGACTCATCAAGCTTGCTTGCGCTGCTCAGGCCCGTCAAGTCGCCATCGGCAAGAAGTGCGTCTCGATCGACGCTGTACGCGATCGGCGACGCGAGCAAGTCTGCTGGGGCCTCTCGGAGACCTGCAGCAGCAGCAGCTCCTGCTGATGCTGCTGCTGCTGCTGCTGCGCGAGCGTGCGTGCGTGCGAGCAGGCGTCCGAAGTCGCGAAAGCGGCGAATCGAGCGCGGGCGCGGCGCCCGAGACCCAAGGAAAGAGTCCCAGGCCGCTCTGGCCCAGGGACAGCGTGGTTGCGTCCTCCCCGCAGCGAAGCTACTGTGGGCGTCCCAGCAAGAAGGGGACGAATGAAAGGCCGGGGCACGGCCTCGTGCTCGGGCTCTCGCGCGGCGGCCGCGCGGCGACGATCGACGAAGAGACGCCCCGGCCGCTCGCGTGGCGCCAGCAGCAAGCAGCAGTAGCAGCAAGCAAGCAAGTCCGGCGGCGTCCACGCCCGCGATCATGCAAGGCCGCGCGTGGCTCGACGCCGGGCTCGGCGCCGATCACGAGGCGAGGCAAGGCGCGCGTTGCCGCCGCTCTAGATCGGAGCTCGCGGCGATTCCACGCTACAAGGCCGCAGAGAGCGCCCTCTACGCACTCTGCCGATAACTCCCGCTGCGGCCGGACGCTGATCGAGGATTTCGCAGCAAAGGGCGTCCTCTTGGTCGCAGGAATCGCAAGCGCTCCGCGCGACACGCGGGCCCCCCAGAGGGGGCTGCGACGGGGGCCTTTTACAACGACTCCGCCGCCTTTCCGCGGAGTCATTCTCCCGCGAAGCCGCCTGAGATCTCCGCAGCGAGCCCGCAGCGCAGTCTGCCCACTCTGGGCGCCAAACTGCCGGCAGCGCCTCTGCGTCGACTGGCGCGGGCTCTGATTAGTCAAGGGCGAATCTTCAAGCCTCGAAAAGCGATCTCGACTATGGTCGTCGAGGCTGCCGACGACGATCGTCTTGCGCTTGACCCGCGTGCGCACGCAAGCGATCGAATGACCTGCCGCCGCGCAGCCGCTGTGACCCCTTGGTCGCCGCGGCCGCTTGACGCAGCTCTCGTGGAAGCCCTCGACGACGTGCAATCCTGTCGCGATGACTGTTGCGAAGACTGTCGCAAAGTCTGTCGCGAAAACTGTCGCGAAGACGCAGCGAAGACGCGGCGAGGACAGGAAAAGAGCTGATATTGCCGATCATGGCCGCAGGCGCTGCGATGAAGGCGCCCCATGGACGCGTGACGACCACCTGTCCGGTGTTCAAGATCTTCATGTTGACGATCATCTTGATGTTAGGCTTGGATTGCACGATTTGCTCAAATTCTTGAAACGGGGTGGTCGCCATGGCGAGCCCCGCCACCTGGAGCGTCTTCGTGAAGACGATGACGAGGTTTGACGTTGATCTCAAGCGCGACGTCGTGGCGAAGCTTGAAGCCCGGGTTCATGATTCCCAACGGACAACGGGGGAGTCCTCTGGAGCGATCTCGCCAAACGCATGAAAGAGGAACCCTATCGCGCTCTGGGCGCGCCTATAATTGACTGACTGACAGTGCATCTGCGAGCTTCTCGAGATGACTTCGTCGAGGCTCTCAAGGGTCACGTCTCCAAGGCCCATGTTTTTCAAGGAAAAGGAGATGTGTCGGTGGTGGTGTATGCGTGTGAATCTCGAAATAATCTTGTAAAAGGATTGCGCAAGGTTTGCGTAGCTCGTTTGAGGTGTTGTAGAGCCCAACGGGTTCAGCCGACCGACTGAAGTCAGACCTTCTTGCAGATCTTGAGAGCTGCTCTTCGCCGCAGCGCTGCCGAAGTCGCGCACCTTTCCAATGCCATTTCCGATGCCCGCGTGCTCGCGTCCTCCGTCTTCTAGATCTTGTCGGTAAAGATTCAGATGAAGAAGATGGCCCCCACCAACGCGCCAGCCTCGCGCACTTCAGTTCCATGCGCAAGGCGGCCGCTGAGGAACTCTTCGAGGACGCGCGCAGGGTCAACAACCAGCGCAGCATCTCCATGTGCGGCGTCATCGAGCTTCGCGACGACGTGCTGAGCGGCGAGGCCACGACAGGCCGTGCGTAATCGAGATTAGGTTTACAACGAAGCTGCAAGCCCCTTGGCCTGTCTAGCCCAGCCTCGCGACCAACTTAAAGTACGTATGCACGTACGTACATAGACTCTATAGAGCAGCCACGATGTCCCGAGAGCGGCAACTGCGCGCTAGATCCTCACAGGTGCGTCTTGCAGCTAGCTCATCGCCCTTCGACGAGCCCTTGAGATAGATCTGCACCTCGATCTTCACGGAAGCAAGCCCAAAAAATATGAGCAAGCAGGACACGCGTCGCGGCCTTGCAGCGACCGTCGGGCTGTCCCGTCGCGGTCTGCGCCGTCTCCAGCCTCGGGCTCCGAGCCCTGGACGTTGTCCGTTGTGTAGTAGCAGGACATCGTCGTCAAGGGCGCCATACAAAGAGTGGTAACAATCCTCGCTCCCTCGCTGGGCGCCAGAAAAGTACTCACGATTGTTACCACCTTGTAATTGTTAGATATTCTTGGTGGAAACAATATGAGGTATTTTACCGCATCCACAACTGAAGCCACTGATGACAAGAGAAAAGTTTAGCTTCTTTAGTCATACTATTGTATTGCGACACACTTACTCTCAAAATCTCAGTGCAGATCTCGTAAGTTCTCTAATCTCAAATGTTTTTATGGACGTATAGAGGGGACAAATCACATCAGTTCCATTTCAAATTCTTCT
>KQ758889.1:72425-82964 GCA_001462505.1 Aurantiochytrium sp. T66 | reverse complement strand
GACTGGCGCACCCGCGACGGGCACTCCGGGTGCGGCCACCGCCGCCCCGGGCGCAAAGGGTAAAGCACCCAAGGGGTCTTCGCAGATGAACGGTAATGGCGCGAGCGCAGGGGCCCAGGGCAAGTCGAGGCGCGAAGGCGGGGGCCCGCCGCGCAAACCGAGCGCGGCGGAGCTGACGCGA
The DNA here is from genome assembly GCA_001462505.1 of Aurantiochytrium sp. T66. Classification (NCBI taxonomy): domain Eukaryota; class Bigyra; order Thraustochytrida; family Thraustochytriidae; genus Aurantiochytrium; species Aurantiochytrium sp. T66. The sequence goes on along the minus strand of KQ758889.1, from coordinate 82,783 downwards.
TCGCTCTATATCAAGGACATGCCGCGGGATTTCAGCGAGTCCAAGATCCGCGAGTGCTTCTCCCAGTTTGGCGAGGTCGTGAGCGTGGAGCTTCCGCCCGGCAAGCATTTTGCCTTTGTCAACTTCGACTCCCCCGAGAGCATGAAGAAGGCTCTGGCGGAAGAGGCCATCACCATGGGCGACAGCAAGCTTTACGTAGAGGCGCGCAGCGCCTCTGGCGGCGGCCGGGGAGGCAGCGGCGGCAACGGCGGCCGCGGTCGCGGAGGCCGCGGCCCCGGGGGCGGCGGCGGCGGCCATTCGCGTGGACCTCGCGCCGGTGCTGGCGGCAGCGGCTCGGGCCGAGGACCTCGCAACGGTGGCGGCCCGCGGCCCCAGCACCACGCCAAGTGATGATCAAACCCTCTTTTTTGCTTTGCTCTCTCGACAAACGACTTACATCTTCCTCCCCCCCCCTCTAAATAATGACCTGCTTGCGGAAATCCTGCTCGACCATCTTGTGCAGCCCTCGCCAACGCGAGCTTTCTCTCCACATCCGTCCTCCCGTCCACCATTTCCGGCGCTCTGACATACCCTCCGACATACCCTCTCCGCAAGAACGCCACGAAGTCGCGTCGTTCCCGTCGCAACTCGAGCGTCGGCGTGCTCGTGCGCCCGGGAGACGCGGCTGGCGGGCCGGAGGGCGGGCTTGGCGGAGTGGTCAGGTCGGCCTGCTGGGGGCCCTCGTTGGCCCTTAGAAGCGCTGCTTGCAGCGGGCCGGCCGCCTCGCCTCACAAAACTCGTAGTTGGCGGCGCGCGCAGGCCGCGGGAGGCCGCGGGAGGCCGGCAGCCGCCAGCCGCAGAGCGCGGACGACCTGCGCTGCGCTGCGGCCGCCGGAGAGCGCGCGCGCTGCAGCGGACCAGAGCGGAGCGGCGGCATGGCCCTCCTCGCCCGCGGCGCGCGGACGCTCGCGGCGCGGTCATGGGCCCGAGGCGGCCTCGGCAGCAGCGGCGGCGGCGGCAGCGGCGGCGGCGCGCTCGCGCTCGCGCCCGGCGCCGCGGCGGCGACGACGGGGTGGATGCAGCAGGCGGACGCCGCGAGCAGGAGGTGGGCGACTGGCGGACCCCCGCGCGGCGGACGCCGAAACGCAGGGCCCACGGAGCCGCCCAAGGTGATGACGTATGAGTCAGAACCCGTCACGTACTTGACCGGGAATGACCCGGCGCCCGAGGAGCCCGGCGAGGGCGCAGAGCCTGAAGAATGGGCCAAGTACTTTGAGCAAAAGTTCGTCTACGACTTGGACAACTATGAGGCGCCCAAGGGTATGACCGAGGCCCAACCCATGAACTTTTATGACATGGACGCCTATGTGGAGAGCGTCAAGCCCGACTTCGAGACCAAGCCGAAGGGTCTCGAGGACGTTAAGCTCACATACGAGTTCATGATTTACCAGCCCTACGTTGGTCTTTTTCTCAAGGACAAGATGCAGCCCAACCAAAAGGTCCGCGTCACTCTTCAGGTCGACGACCTCAACCTTACCGAGACCCAGATGGAATTCATGAAGAATCTCGTCGGCAACCGGTACAAGCCGAGGAAGAACACGCTCAGCTTCGTCTCTAGGAAGTCCGACAACGTCAAGGATAACATGGAGCACGTCAAGAAGCTCCTTTCCAACGTTATTGCCGAGATCCGCAAACATTAGCTAATTGATTGATTCTTCATACACGCTCGCATGCCCGTCTCCTGGCTTCGGCTCAGCCTGTTCTGCAGATACGCGGGTGGCAAGCGAGCGCGGAAAAAGCATCCTTCTCCCTGGCACCTTCTTTCCTTGTTTGCTCCAGCAGGTTTCAGGAATGAGGGGGAGGCAGAGGCTATGGGCTAGGCTGGGCTAGGCAAGCACATCATCCTCACTGCCGGCATCTGCGTGCAAGGTATTCATGTCTGAGTGAAAGCGCGCTCGCACTCGACTTTCCAATCGTTTTCTTGCTTTGTTTTGGGGGGGAGGGGTGTTTACTTTCCGGGTGTGGCGGAGGGCATGCTCCAGGGCGGGCCCAATCCCGCAAGCAGGTGAACAAAGACACTCGTTTCGCACATTCTACTTTACTTTACCCCATTAGCGGACCAATTTAGGATTCCGTGAAGGGAGCAGAGACTGATACGAAGGCATCTGCGCGCCCTTACTGCGCAAGACAGTATTGGCGTCGACCGCCTTGGCCGGGCGGACCTCATTGGCACTATCGACGAGCTCAATGATGGCCATGTCGGCGCCGTCACCCTGGCGCCAGCCGATCTTCATGACCCGCGTGACGCCCCCAGGTCTGTGCTCAAAGCGCTGGACGAGCTCGTCAAAGACCTTGTCCTCCGCCATACGGGTCACCAGCATGCTCTTCACCTGCGACCTCTGCGCCTGGGTGTCGCCCTTCTTGGCCAGGTTAATCACGCGGTCCGCGACTCTCCGCAGCTCCTTGGCCTTGGGCACCGTCGTCTTGATCCGCTCGTGCAGGATGAGCGAGTCCACCATGTTCCGCAGCATCGCCACGCGGTGGGCCGTTGGCCTGCCCAGCTTGCGGAACATCACGCGGTGCTTCTGCCCGCCCATGGTGCCGGCGTCGCTTCTCGCGGCCTCCGGCGCCCCTGCTCGTCGTCGGCGTCGGCGTCGCTGTCGGCGCGCGGCCGCTCCTGATCAAATCTAATCCCGCGACTGGCCGGTCGATCCACCGCGGGCCGCGCGGGCGGGCGGCGCGGGGGGCTGCGCGCGCGCGTCGCTGCTCGCCGTGCTGGCCCGCGGTCGTGCTGTCGGTTGCGCACGCGCTCGCTGCCGCTCTGCGCGCCGCTGCCCGCGCGCCGCGGCCGCCCGCCTGCCAGTAGCCACTGCCTAGGAACTCCTACTCGGCCGCCCTGCCTGCCAAAGCTGCGCCCGCGCCGCGGTGTGCGAAACGTATTTATGCGCAACGCATTTCAACGCATCATAGTGCAGTGCGGCGGCGCGGGCCGCGCGGCAGACGCGCTTTGCGGCTGCGCGCGCGCGCGGAAGGAGGCTGCCGCGAGGCCGCAGCATAGCGAGCACAGCGCCGCGCACCCCCCCGCGCGCGCTGGCCGGCGATGCTGCGAGAAAGCGGCTGAATAGAGGTCCCGAGAAGCAGCCCACGTCTGGATCGCGGGAAAGATCTTTGCCGCCTCGGGAGATAAGGGGAATAAGCAGGAGGAGGAGATGGAGGAGAGCAAGTCCCCCAGAGTGGTCTGGGTCGGCCTCGTGGACAGCGTCAAGGGGTCGCTCATGTTTTCGAGGACGTGGGAAATGCCCACGAGCAAGTCGGGGTCGACGACGAGAGGAATGCAGGCCGAAGCAGAACCCAAGCGGCCCGCGGCGCAGACAGCGCTGCACGGCACTTCGCTCGCGGTAGCTTTACTTGAGAAGTCGCGCGTGGCGTGGGCACAGGCTCGTGAAGAGACGCAGATTTGCGCGTTCAGGTGAGTTGTTCTGCGTGGAACATTCACGAGTGACAAGCATGCATTGCTTACGACAGTCCGTGAAATGGTACAGAAACGATCGCGAGATCATTATGCTCGTGCGCTCGGTCAGTGATGTGATCTACATTGTTGCAGGCGTCGGAGACGCCGTCGAGCTTGAGCGTAAGTCCCGGCGACGAAAATCTCGCGCACGCGCCAGCTAACTCACAAACCTCGGGCACCTCCTCATGCTAGTCGAAGATTTGCAGCTCCAAATTATCGAGGCTTGCGGCGCTTTGGTAGACGCCAATCGAGCTACCCCGGACGCCATTCGCTCTATTAGCTCGAGCATTGCCATACTCGTCCACGACCGCGTTCCGCTCTGAGTTTTTCTCCATGCACATTTTTCAAGGCGCAAGAAAGCGCTGCCTTATTACGTTGGGCATTGTAGAAACCGTCGTCAGCCCCGGATATGTAGGCCTGGTAGGTCTAGTAGCCGGCCCGAGTACGTAGATCCGTGAGCACGCATGCTGGCCATTACATCGGACAAAATCCCCTTTTTCGACTAGGATTCGGGATTCGCATAAATCCACCTCGTCCGGGCGTGCTACGTACGGACCTCTACTCCTATCGCCATGAAGGCTGCATCTTACTTTCGCTTCCTCCTCTTTGCGTTCTAACCGTGGCTGCGAAGCTCTCACTTTTGGCCCTGGGTCAAGGCCTGCAAGGTAGCCGAGGCGACGCCAAGGCCGCATTACGCCGCCTGTGAGAGCAATGCAGATTCTTGCGAAGAGTGCTAATAAATCAAGACTTGCGAATCGATGTCTCCCGTCCTTCCCATGGATCCCGCACTTTTGCTTCGGTGCAGGCCTGCTCGTGCCGCTTGGTGCCCGAGGGTCGGGACATTTTCGCCACATTTGTGACTGTGGCCGCGGCGGCTGTGGCTCGCGTTGTGCTCCGCGTGCAAGGTCTTCCGCGAGCCCGTGAGCATTTCCCCGCTCGTGTCGCTCCTGGCGCCTGGATCGCAACACAAGCATGCAAGCAAGCATCGGATCATGTCGGGCGGATGTCTGACCTCGGGATGTGGACCGAGTTGCCCGCGCCCAAGAAGCTTGCGCCGCCTTGCGGGAATTCCAGCGAGCGCGCAGTTGGCCAGCGCAGGCAGTCTGCACGACTGCAGTGCAGGCAGCGAACGCGTGGCCTCAACCCGCGAGCCCCCAAGCGCGAGGTCGTGCTCGACGGGTGTCCGGACACATGTCGGAGCGTGCGCGAGGCTTGTCGGGACCCCGAATTCCGCCAGCCTCCGGCTGCGACTCCCACGCGCGCGAGGATGATCTCCGGCTGCATCTCGTCTCGTGCCGCCCGCGCCTCTGGCCCGTCGTGGCCCGCGGTGACGGCGCTGACGGCGTCGTCCTCCGGGTCCCGCTGCGATTTGTCGGCCGCGCGGCGCGGACTTCTCGGGCCGCGCGGGCGCGGGTCCCCGGGGCCGGCGGGGCGGGGCGAGGCTCGAACCGGCGGCCGTCGGGGCCGCGGCGGAGAAAGATTTGGGGGCGGCGGCGTCGGGGTCGCGGGTACGGAATGATAGTAGAAGTAGTATCCGCCGCAGAGCAACAACAACCTCGACTCCGCCCCGCCCGAGCGCGCGCGAGAGCGACCGAGCCCGTGCCGCGCAGCGCAGCACATCGCCGCGCAGCGCCGCGCCGCGCCGCGCCGCGCCGCGCTCCGCGGAGGCCCGAGAGCGAGATTCGGCCTCGGAGAAGATAAGATGGCCCTCGACCCCGCGCGCATGGACCACGCGGTGGCGGTGTTCACGAGCGGCGGAGACGCGCCCGGCATGAACGCGGTCGTGAGGAGCGTCGTGCGGTGCGGGATCCACCACGGCCGCGATGTATTCGCCGTGAAGGAGGGATACCAGTCTCTTCGCCGCGAGGCAAGACCGTCCGATCCAGGGCGCTCAAGACAACAACGCGGGCCTGGCCTTGGACCTTGCCTCGGAGGTTGGCCGGGACCAGGGCGCGCCTGCGGCCGAGCTTCTTGCGGATGCCAGCCAGCCAGCCTGAGCTTGCGATGCGCGTATACTCGAAGTCGCGCGGCGCGAGGCCAATGTGTTCGTTTCGTTTTGCGAGTTTTAGAGCTTCGCGAGGCCGACGCGAGCCGGGCAACAGCAACGGGTGAAGGGAAGAGTTTTCAGAAAGAAGCAGACAGAAGTACGTACACAGACTGGCCGCCACGGCTAGGCTAGCAGAACTTTACAAATCGGATCGGGCGCCAGCGCAAAGAGCCATTCTTTCTGGCTTTTGCCGCGTCCTGGAAAGCGCGCAGACGGCTCTTGAAGATGCCGACGAGCGCGTGGAAATCGGGCCCAAGTCTCGCGAGAAAGGCCTCGAATTTTGACCGGGCGAACTCGTGAACCTTGCCCTCCTCTGAGGAGAGCTCCCTGACTTTGTCCAGGGCCCACGCGTGCTCGCCAACCAGGTCGCGGGCCGAGACTTTGACCGGGCCTTGGTCCTTGCATTTGTGGTAAATCATGGTATCGAGAGACCAACCAAAGCGCAGCGCGAGCAGCACAATAAACTCGTCCAGGTGCTCTGTCGTCCCATACAGTGCGTACTCCTTCTGCAGTGCAGCGATCGCGTCCTTGGGTTTATTGCTCTGTGACCTGACGATGGACATGCACGACTCTCCGCACCTGCTCGACTGCGGTTGCTTGAGATGCCTGACAAGCGCTTCAAGCGTGTAGTTGTGGCGGAACTCGTTGTCGTGGCAATTGAATTTGCCCTTGGGCGGCTGGTCCCCGGCCGCATAGTCGCAGGGGCGTTGCGGATAATTGATAAAGTAGTCTCGGTTGGTGCCCCACGTGAACTTGCTAATGGTGCGACCTACAGGCTCGCGAAAGAGCGTCACCATCGCCCTCCCGGGCATGCAGCGGTCCATCCACGGACTATTGGTACTGTGCTGGAAGAAGATGTCATAATTTCCCTTGCGAAAGCACCGGTCAGCGTACTCGAGGTCCTTGAGATTGTAGTGCTTGGTGGCGTTTCGGAGCGCCATGGCCACGCTCGTGCCTCCAACTTTATGCAGCTTCAGAAGCACTAGCCGCGGGGGCTGTTCGCGTTGACTAAACATGGAATACTCGGGGTCTGTCAAGCTGAAGAGCGCTTCGAGGCTCTTTTCGCGAAGCGCGCCCTCTTCAGCCGTGACAAAGAGCGGCGGGGGCTCGTTGAGCTCGACGTGCGCATCCGTTGCTTCAACAACGGCGGCATTGTCCTCGTCGTCGAGAGCTGCCTCGACGGTCTCGAGCTCGGAATCTGCCTCAGAGTACGTGCTTGCGTACGGCGCATCTGGGCTGTACGCGAGCCTGTACTCGCCGATCAAGCCGGCGCTCGCACTCGCGTTGTCCGTGAAGTAGGTGCTGTCCTGGAGCAAGTTCACCGCCACAATGAGGCCGACCACGACCGCGAGTCCGGCGTAGGCCCCGACGCGCCGTCGGTCCATGACGGCTGAAAGCCGGCCATCGCGCGCGGCTCTCGACAGCTTCGCCGCCATCAGCTGGCGCGGCCGGGCGCCGCGTCCGCGCTCGCGCTCGCCCCGCCGTGCCGCGCCAGCGCGCCGGGCTTCGCGGCGCCCGCCACGGCGGTGGCGACGAGCAGATTGCGCGCGTCGACGGCGCGTCTCCGACCCCGGGACCGGGTCGAACAGCGGCTTGCGGGACGTCCGCGAGAGCGAGCGAGCGAGCGAGCGAGCGCGAGGAGGCGCCGCCGCGTGCGTGGAGAAGAGTTGGCCGATGTGGACTTGATTAATTGAAGTTCTCGGACTCCGAGTCGGAGTCGAGTCGGACTCCGTGCCGCCGCCGGCGAGACTCGAGGTCGACTCGATGCACGAGCAGCAGAAGGCTATGCCACAGAGCCGAGCACAAAAATCTAAGAACAGCAACGTCTAGCCTAGCCTGGATCAGCATTGCATTGCTATGATAGGGAAAGCCGCGCGGTGGAGATTTTGCGCGCGACCGGTAAGTCTTGGCGGCACTGCATTTTGACGTTCGTACGGTACCCGGTACGTGCGGTCGAGCAGCCGGGCCTGAAGGTGGTGGTGCCGACCACGACGACGAACCACGAAGACCTCCTTGATAGATTGACGGTGAAGGTCAGGGCAAGTAACATTATCACGCAGCAACTGCATGGTGCGTGACGATTCTGCCTGGCTACCGGTAATGTGGCCTTCAAGTCACAGCCTGGCTGACAGTGAGACTCTGGGTCAAAAGGCCGCAACGGCATAATGCGATGATGACAGACGAGAACTCACGCTAGCGACTCGAGCCTAGGCATCGGGAATCCGCACAGCCTGATCAAGGTGATTTTCTCTCTCAAGTAACCAGCGCTCAGTTCTCGCCTAGCTGATTGCAGACCAGCGTTACCATTTTTTTTCTTTGCGGTCACCGGTGTCCAAGTCAAGAGATCAGATTGAACCTTGCGCAGCATGGCAGTGGTCTGGCAGTGAGCAGTGATGAAAAAGCAAAAGAGGTTTCATGCATGTTTATGACACGATAGCGAGACGCGGCTGACGACGCCGACGCCCTCCAACCTCGGACGATCAGCTCGAGCCAGTCCTGAGCCAGAGCTCTTCATGTACACTTGTAGAGAGCGGTCAGTCTGGTCCAGACAACGAGGGCGCTTGCGATGCAAATCACTTGGCCGCTTGACCATGACTCGAGGGGGCCCTAGATGGCCCAATGCAAGAGCACGGACATAAAGGAGCAAACGCTGCTCCCACGCAGTCGGCCTGCGTCCTTCGTGGCTCGTGGATCTGCGTTGCAGTCGCACTTTATGATCACATGCTTGGCATTGGCTGCGAGTTTTCTCACATGGCACGTGCACGCCAAAGTGCATGTGCTGTGAGGCAGGCTCACATGCCGGCTGGACCATGACGGAGGAAACGGCCCAAGTACGGGCGAGCCGAGGCGCAGCGTCCCCTTGCACAGCGCGGCGGGACGCGACGCGACGCGACGCGACGATGGAACAGACATCAGTGGCGCGGAGAGTACGGGCCGCTTCAGAGTGAATAGGCGTGAAGGGGAGGCGGAGACGACTCACATACCTGCCGTAAAGGTGTTAATGAGCTCCCACTCGGTGATCTCCTTAAAGGTCGTGGTAAATTTGCGGCGCCGCTCGGCCTTCATGAGTTGCGAGCACTCGGGCGACTTGATGTCGACATTTTGCGTCTTGCAGATCTCCTGCGCGCGGCGCGCATCCGCCTTAACCTTTTGGTTTGCCTGGTATCGCGTGCGGCGGCCCGTGTCGTGGATGCGCGCAATGGCTTCGGCGGCTTTCTTCATGGGCACGGCGTTGAAGTGCGCAAAGTCGTAGCATGGGTTGTACATCTTCTCGTCGCAGTCGTCCTCGAGCTCGTTGTAGATGCACTCGAAGCCGCCGTACATGTCGCCCTGGGTCATGCGCTGGAAGGCCGACCCGGACTCGTGCAACTCGATGAGCATGTCGAACATTTGCGTCACCAGGGTGCGCGTGGGGAAGTCGTTACTCCAGGTGAAACCCGGGTACCCGTTGGCCTCGATAAAGTGCACGCGCAGCTCCTCGTCAATCATAAAGTCCAGACCGAAGAGATGGTACGAGCCGCGCCGGCGCACGAGCTCGTCGCGCGCGCTCATGAAGTTGAACAGCAGGCCCTTTTTGATGGCAGAGTTCAAAACCGTGGACACGTACTGCGAGCCGGCGACTCCGTGGTCCGAAAGGTACTTCTGGAACCGCGGAAAGCCCCAAATGTGGTCCTTGAGCTCAAAGTCCTTCACAAGAGACTGAAAGTGAGTGTTGGTGAGGAAGTTGGTGCGGTTGGTGCTCCCCGCCGAATAGCTGGTGACGGAACGGCGCAGGTAGCCCGGGTGGTAAAAGACGATGTAGGGCATGGCCGAGGCGATGAGCATGTATACGCGAATGTCGAACTTGCGGCCGCTGATGAGCAGCGGCTTCTTGATATAGTCCTGAATAATGTACTTGTTGTCCACGCCGGGCTTGGCCTTTTTGCACGCGCGCAGGTCCTCGAACTCGGAGTGGTCCTGGTGCAGCGAGATGCCCACGCCACCCTGGCCCAGGATGGGCTTCTTGATCCACATCTGCTTGGGGTGCGAGTCGGCCAAGGCAAAGAAGTTCCGGCACTCCTTGGGCTTGTGCATCGTGAACTGCGCGGGCTGCAGGCGCAGCGAGTTGTAGTCGCATCCGAACTGCTCCGTGAAGTTGCGCTTGACCTCGAGCTGCTTGGCCTTGTTGCCGCTAATGGCGTCTCCGCCGTCGAGGGCGCTCACGTAGTTCTCGCCCTCGCTCTGCCACATGATCTTGTCGAAGTTATCCTTGTCGTCGCGCTTGAGACGGTTGAGAGCCGTGGTGTCGGTCATGAAGAAACTCGCCTCGAAGACGTCATATTTTTTGTAGTAGCGCCGGTTCCACAGGTCCTCCATGGCCTGGCCGCGGCAGCGGCCCTTATCGAAGCGAAGGCAGACGTAGGAGCGTTTGACAAAGCCGAACTGGTTCTCCGACTGGAACGGGTTGTCGACTTGGACCGGGATGAAGGGCTTGCGGCAGATGCTCGTGTGCACGCTGCGCTGCTCGGAGCTCAGGCTGCGTCGCACCGAGTCGTGGACGCGCAGCTGCCAGGGCTGCGGCGTCCGCAAGTGCTCGCTGGTGACGAGGGCGTCGTGCTCGGACCAGACGTCCGCAGAGACGGCCTCGTCGCCGGCCACGGCGCTCGTGGCGCGCACGCCGCCCGCATGGGCGTGTCGCCGCCGCATCCCGATCTGATAGATGAGCCCCGCGCATAGCGCCCACACGAAGAGGTGGACGAAGGGCGCGTGGCCCACGCTGCCGGCGGCCTTCTTCTTCTTGCCGGCGTCGCCGTCGTCGCCGCCTCCGCCGGCAGCGTCCCC
>KQ758889.1:50642-61334 GCA_001462505.1 Aurantiochytrium sp. T66 | reverse complement strand
TCGCGGCAGCGGAGGAAGACAGACGGAGCTTCGGATGCCCGAAGAACCTCGACGGATGATGATGGACCACCAACGGTCTCGCGCCGCGGCCGCGACGGCGAAGCCGCGCGCGAAGCAGCAGACCTCGGGCCCCGCGGCCGGGAACACGGAGCCGCGCATGCTGGAAAACATGTCGCAGAACCAGCAGCTGCAGCTGCTGCAGCAACTGCAGCAGCAGCAGCAGCAGCCCGCGCGTCAGCCGCTGGCGCCGGCGCACAAGAGCTACTACGAGGCCTCGGATCCGCGAGGACGATGCGAGGACGGCTTGCTGCGCTGGAATCTGCGCGATTTTGAGATCGGCAAGGCGCTCGGCCGTGGCAAGTATGGCATCGTGTACCGTGCCAAAGTAAAGCGTACAAAGCAAGTCGTAGCGCTCAAGGTGCTCGACAAGGAGCAGCTGCAGCGCGACGACATGTACACGCAGCTCGGCCAGGAGGTGGAGATTCACTCGCGTCTCAAGCACCCCAACATACTCCAGCTCTATGGCTACTTCTACGACCCGAAGCGCGTCTACCTCGTCCTCGAGTATGCTGCGGGCGGCGAGCTGTACAGGGTCATGAAGAAGCAGCCTGAGGGTAAATTCGACGAGAAAACCGCCGCTTCATACATTGCGCAGCTCGCCAGCGCGCTGAGCTACTGCCACAGCTTCAATGTAATCCACCGTGACGTCAAGCCCGAGAATCTCTTGATCTCTCAGGATGGGCTGCTCAAGCTCGCCGACTTTGGCTGGGCGGCGCACGACCGCCGCGGATACAACGGGTACATGAGCACGACCCGGCTGCACGTGCGCGGCGGCATCAGCGCGAGCTCCGAGGAGAATGATCGCCTCGCCAGCATCAATCACGGCAACCGCCGCACGACAATGTGCGGCACGCTCGACTACCTCGCCCCAGAGATGGTAAAGGGCAAGGCTTATGACGAGACTGTCGACAACTGGACAGTCGGAGTTCTGGCGTACGAGCTTCTCGTGGGCGTGCCACCGTTCGAGCCGTCCCCCGGCGACGAGATGGCGAGCGCGGGGGCCTCGCGCGCACCGGGGACCCCGTACAGTCAAATGATGACCCCGGCGGGCAGCTCGCACTTTAGCGGACTCCTTGCGACCCCGCAGAGCTGCGTATCCGACAACGAAGCGACCTTTCGCAAAATCAGTACGCTCGACTACCGTTTTCCCAGCCATGTCAGCCGCGAGGCCAAGGACCTTATCCGCCGCCTGCTCCACAAGTACGCAGAGCGCCGCCTCAGCCTCTTTGAGGTTTTGAGGCACCCATGGATCCAGAAGAACATTGAGCTCCCCGAAGCGTGACGCGTCCGCGCCAGTGTCGCCGATCCTCAACGGGCGTGGACAAAACCGAATAAGAAAAGTCTTGAGGTTGGCTTTGATCGACCCGCAAGCTTTTCTTTAGCAACGAAGACTTTCCCGGGCGCAGTATGCAGGGCTCAGGCTCGTCATGAAACGAGCCCTGAGCCATGCTTGGTGCGCGCGTGGACACTAATGCAACACTATGTATCAGATACGGCTGTGCTGGTGGAGCCCGGAAAAAAGGGCTTGCACTATCACGACACGCGAGGAGAGAGACTTTCACTTCATCTTATAGTACTTGTTCGTCTTGGGGCAAAAGTAGCATTCCAGAATCGGGTCGAAGACAAGATCCAAGTCGCCGCTACCAGGCTCTTCGTCGCCCTGCTCCTCCCCACCGGCTTCGACATTTTCGCCGTCGGTCGTCTCGACACGGGAAAGGTTATGGAGCGCATCCGCGATGGTCGTCTGCAAGACCTGCTCGCTAAGCGCATTGAGATCGTCGTCCGGAAGTGGCTCTGCCCGAGTAGTTTTCTCTTGGTTGCTGCTCCGGTCTCTTTTGCGCAGGAGCTCGTCCTCCTCCTTCGCGAGGCGCGCATCCATACGCGCCAGCTCTTCGCGCTCCTGCTCCAGCCTGGAGCGCAGGTCGCTCGACGCTTCGTTTGCTTCGATAGCCGCAGAAAGCTCGAGCTCGTCGTCGTTGCCATCGTCAACGTCATTACCGACAAGATCGTTCTCTACGTCCGAGATCTCATCGGCCCCGTCGAGCAAAATCTCATCATTCTCGCTGAGCAAGTCGCCGCCCTGGTCGGAACCGCTGTCGCGGTGCTGATTCGAGACTTCGCCGATGTCGGCGTCGTCATCGTCTTGTTCTTCTTCGCGATACGCTGCCTCGTCGTCGGTGAGCGCGGCACCGTCTTCGGCCAGGTCGGCCTCGCCTCGAGCTTGCTCGCCGTCAAAATCATCTTTCTCGCCACGTTCAGAGTCACGATCGCTCTCGTGAGCGCGCATCGGGACTGGCGAGAGCGGTGAATTTGCAGCGTACTCGTTGAGCGGAGCCACGTCGCGGTCCTCGCGTTCCTGATTGGAGTGTCGAGCGTGAGTTTCGTGGTTTGCGTCCTTGCTGAGGGTAGACCGCTGGCTGGACGCTGGCGCAGCTCTGGATCGCCCTGACCCGCCTCGCCGTGCAGAAGGGCGCTCCTCCTGGATGGGAAGGTCGAGCGTGAACTTTGGTGGCGCGGTGCCTTTCGCCTTGGCGAGAGCAGGAAGCAGTCCCTCGCGCTTCACGCCCTTGACGCCTGAATGCTTGCGGATCTCCCCCTCGTCGCGCGATCGCGGAGACAGTTCTTGATCGCTGTGAGGTTCATGCGCGTCATGCGAGGCGAAGTCGCCGTCTAACCGGCCGTCGTGGTAGGGGTCGAGGTCGTGGGTCTCGGGCGGCGTGCTGCCGGTGGTCTGCCGCTTGGCCTGAAGCACTCTTCGCGTGCGCGGCGTGGCGCTCGAGACGCTCGCGACGCCAAGGGTTGAGGTGCTGCGTGCAGATGTGGGCGGCTTGTCGCCGAGCCTGCGGGAACGGACCGGTTTGTGCGGGTGGTGATGGTGGTGGCGAGGGGAAAGGTGCTGCTCAACGCCGTGGACCCGCTCCCAAGCGAGAACAGCGTCCATGCTATAGCACACGGTGGGCGGACTCGTGTCCATGGTCCCGAGGAAGTGGAACTGGCGCGGAATGGGCTTGAGTGAGCGATCCGAGGCCACGGCGACATTGGCGGCAGGGGGCGGATCCTTGAGTGTGAAGACGCGACGCACCTTGCAAGTGCCGCAGATCGCGAGGGCCTCGAGGGCGCGAAAGTTGATGCCGGAGAAGTTCGAGGCTACGAGCTCTTGCATGTCGAGGCAGAGCGTGAGCCAGAGGCCGCGCGGCACGACGGTGACGTCACGTTCATCTGCGGTCTCGTCGTGTCCAAAGTGCCGCTCGAACGCGGCGCAAAGGGGCAGCTGGGCATGGAGCGGATGCGCGACGACGCCGCGAAAAGCGGACGAGATGACGAGGCGGCGCCGCGTCCTCTGCGCGTCCGCGACCGTGAGTTCGAGGCCAAACGGGTCGGCGGCCGCCGGCAGGCAAACTTGGAGCGCGAGGAATCGCTGCGTGAGCCCTAGGTTCTTGCGCTGGGCCTTTGCGCCGGGGAACTCGACCTTGCACGTCGTCCCGCCGCCCTCGCAGACGAGCGCGTAGCCCTTGATGCTCTTGTCGAACTCGCGGCGGACCCTGCCGTGGACGCCGACGCCCTGCTTCCGCACCGGGTCGGTGCCCTGCGGCGAGAAGATCTCGCACGCGGGCCCGCCCTGGAACCGCGAGCCTCCCGCGGTGCTCATCGCGCCTCCCCGTGTTCCCCCGCGCGGGCTCCGGGCTCCGCGCGCGGCTGCTGCTGCCGGGCTGCGCGGCGCGGCTGCGAGAATCTCGCATTTGCATCAAGGCCCGAGCCAAAAAACAGCCGTTTCATTGCGTTTCGTCACGGTACTACTACGTCTGATGGTGGCGGCCTAGAACTTGTAGTTCTCGTCATCCGCGACCCGGGTCGCCGCTTCACCAAGGTGCCAGAACGAGAACCAGAACCACGTGACGTACTAGGCCTAGTACCAGGTTGCGCAAATGAACGAACGTGGAGTCCGAGCTGGCCCGGGCCGCGAGCTGGCGGGCCCGAGGTCAAAGTTCTTGCTCAAGGCATTCATGGCTCGGAGGTTGGTCGACGACCTCTAGCCTACTGCACGCAGGAATTATGGCAAGCAGCCTGGGTTTGCTTCTTGGTGCTGGAGAAGGAAAGGAGGGCGAAAGGTCTGCGGAGACGGTTGCCAGCTTGCTTGTTGCGGCGATGCTGCATGTGATTGAACGATGGACGTAGGCTAATAATGGGAACGCCAACGGTGTGAGTAAGGGCTCGTCGATCCCACGGCCTGCACAAAGGTATCGGAGGAGCTTGATAATAATCACATCGTTTTGGGGGGACAAAGAAGCCTTACACTTCAAGGCAGGACGGCTGCCCAGACGGGATCGAGCGCGAGCGCGAGAACGAGAACCAAGACCGTGTTGACGAAGTCGTGGCCGCGGTTGAACATGTTGAGCGCGAAGGAAAGCGCGCAGACGTCGAGCCGGACGTAGAGAAGCACAAAGAGGGCGCTGACGCTGGAGACGGCCATGAGAAGGCGCTGGAGCGTGAGCAGGACGCTCTGCGACATGTAGCGCTTCTTGACGAGGGTCTGCAGAAAGAACTCCATGACGTAGCTGCAGTTGAGCGAGAGCCAGTAAAGCTTGAAGAGCGGCTCCTGCACGAGCGAGGGCCCGCCGGCGCCCGCGCGCAGCGCTGCGGAAATGTTGACGCCGTGCAGCAGGGCGTGCTTGTAGAAGACGTACTGCCACTTTTTGATGCGATAGAGCAGGAGCTCGGCGCTGTAGCTGGACAGGGGCACCGAAGCGTAGTTTTTCGAAAAGCTGTTGACGGGAAAGCGGTCGCGCACAAGCCAGGGTGCCGTGGCACACATGAGCAGAGCCAGGCTCTGCCAGAGTGGCCGCGCCGAGGCGCCGACGATGTGCAGGTACGAGATTTGGACGAAATTGAGCCCCTGATAGAAAGAGTGCTCGATCATCTCGGAAAAGGTCACGGTGGTCTCCTTTTCGAGGGTCCCCGAGGCCTTGTTTTTCACGCGCTCGTGGAAGCGGAAGTCAAAGGCCGCCGAGAGCGTCACCGCAACGCCGAGGGCGCCCAGGACGGCGTGGAAGAAGAACTGGCTGATGCCAAAGTCTGCGTAGAGATCAGCGAAGCCGAACATGAGCCACATCAGGTACATGAGCGCAAAGATGCGATGTCGTCGCGCGTGCCGCTTGCCGAACATGCCCGAGTTGGGCACGAGCACGGACAGGAGGACGGCGAAGAAGCAGCCAAACATGACGAAGGACCCCACGAGCATTTGCGTCGTGTAGTCCCAGCGCGCCCCGTCGCCGCCCAGGGTCGACGCCAGCGACTTGGGCTCTTGCATTCCGCTGCCGCCGTGAGTCGTCAGCGTGTCCTCCATGGCGGCCTCTGCCCCCTTGCTCGCCGCCAGCTAGCCAGCCTGCTGGCGTGCACGCGCCCCGGCCGCGCCTGAGCCGTGCCGACCGTGGAGTCCTGATTCAATGATGCGCAATCCGATCGTCCGCGCCTCCGGAGCGCGCTGCGAGCGGGTGAAGGGGCGCCGGGCGCGGTTGGGAGGCCGAGGGCGCGCGGGCGCGGCCTGCGCGACGCTGTCTGTCCCGAGGCCCCGCCGGAGACCGGGTCGAATATGCTGGTGCTGGTGCGACGGGTGACAGCAAGGTGAGGTGAATGAGGTCAGCTATTGCAGTATTGCAACCAAAAGGTCCACGCGCGCGGAGGCGAGCCAGGCGCCAGAGGGGGCAAATGGTTCATCATGCTGCCGTCGTCCGACGGGGTCCTGCAAGAAGGTTCTTGGCTGCCGTCGCTGCCTGCAATGCCGGTCCGGATCCGCTTCAAGTTGCTAACCTAACCTAGAGCAGGTCGTCGTCCTCGAGCTCTTCCAAGGTGGATTTCGCCGATACCGGCGCCGTCTCGACCCCGGTTGCTATTGTTGCTGCCAATTCTGCTGGTGCAGCGTCTTGGGCAGGTTTTTCGGGCGCGGGAGAGCCACTGCAATTCTTAGAGACCGTCGCGACGCGCCCGGTCGCTGGACCCTGCGCAGCGCGATCGGGAGGCGCGACGGGCGGCTCTTCGGGCTCGTGGATGACTTGCTGATCAGGCTGGATCTCCGGGTCCCACTCGTGCAGCTGGCGGCGCCAGGCCTTGATGAGGCCGTCAAAGGCGCGCTTGCTGGCCTTCTTCTCGATGTCGGGCGTGCGTGGGTGCTCTTTGCGCGACTTGCGCTCCTTGCGCGGCACCTTT
This sequence comes from Aurantiochytrium sp. T66, assembly GCA_001462505.1. Taxonomy (NCBI): domain Eukaryota; class Bigyra; order Thraustochytrida; family Thraustochytriidae; genus Aurantiochytrium; species Aurantiochytrium sp. T66. The sequence goes on along the minus strand of KQ758889.1, from coordinate 55,070 downwards.
TGCAGGTATTGCTGGTAGCCGAGGGTGTTCTTGCCGCGGTCGATCTGCTTTTGCCGCTGCTCGAGGCGACGTGGGCAGGTTTCCCGCTCCTCTCTCGCGTCCGACTTGGTCTTGACTGCAGATCCAACGGTCGTCGTCGATCAAGTCCATGCACCTCTCACGTTAGTCATCCTGTCTGGCGCCTCGCGCCTCGCCACGGCGCGAGAGAGCTCTGCGCACGAGGTTCCTCGCGCTCGGGATCCAAGCCACGGGATCCTAACCGCGGGGACTTACCCTTGTACTCGAAGGCCTTCTTGCCTCCCGCCGGCGTCTCTGCCTCTCCCTGCGCTCTCACATCGGCGGGCGCCTCTCCCCTTCGCTGCTCTCCGCGCTGCTCGGGCGGTGGCGGCGGCGCGCGCGGTTCCGGCACGCTGTGCTCCTCCTGCCGGCGTCGCTGCGGCGGCGGTTGGGTTCTCCTTCGCCCGCCGTCCTCTCCGCGCGGCGCCTTCCGCTGCCGCCTCTCCTCCTGCTCCTGCCCGCGTCCTCGCTTCCTCATGGTCCGCCCGCGCCCTCTCGCCTCGGGCCCGCTCGCCCGCTCGCTTCTCCGTCTGTCTGGCCGGGCTCGCGCGCGCGTCCCGAGCCCCATGAAGATCCCCGCGGCATCCCCAGCCGTCCCCATCTCCGCCTCTCCGAGCGAGGCGCTCGCTCCCTCCACCCCTCGCGCCCGCCCCTGAGGCTCCAACCAGACCGCTCCCGCGCGCGCCGCTCCCGCGCGCCGCTCGCTCCCGCGCGCGCCGTCCATCGCGGCCGCCATCCCCGCCATCCCCGCGACGCCGCCGCGTAGACCGCCATCCGGCCTCGCCCCCGCCCGCCCGCCCGCCCGCGCGCGCCAGAGAGGCAGACCGCCAGCCCTCGCCCGCGCCCGTCCGCGCGCGCGCAAGCCCGCCGGCCCCCCCGCGGAGCGGAGGACGCGGAGGACGCGGAGCACGAGCGCGAGCGCGAGCGCCTCGCCGAGGCGGACGATATCGAGGAGGAGGAGGAGGAGGAGGGCGCCATGGGCGAGGAGAAGGCGCTGTACCGCGTGGACGAGGAGGTCCTCGCGGAGTACAAGAAGTTCAAGCTGGGGCGCAAGTACCGGTGGGTCATGTTCGGCATCGACGAGGACAGCGAGGGCCGCGTGCACAAGGTCAAGCACGTCGAGGACGACCGCAGCAAGGGCGTCGAGGACCTCGTGGCCGCGCTCCCCGAGCACGACTGCCGCTACGTGGTGTACGAGTACGAGTACACGACCAAGGACGGCCGCAAGTCGGACAAGCTCTACTTTATCAACTGGAACCCGCGCTCCGCGCCCACCGCGACGCAGATGGACTACCTCACGGGCCGCACGGCCATCCGCGAGGTCTGCGACGGCTGCTTCGACGTCGGCGCCACCACACCCAACGACGTGCGCACCGGCGTGCTCGGCGACGCCGCGGCCGAGGAGAGCGACCAGGACGAGGTTGAGGACGACAACGACGACTGGCTTGACCAATAGGCGTACGTAATCGCGCACGCGTCTCCGCGTCTCCGTGCTCGAGCGACCTTTTGCGACAGCTTTGGCGACAACGCGAGCAAGAGCCGCAAACTTGAAGAGCCGAGAGCCCACGAGCGAGACAAAGAAGAAGAGTTTTTCCACATGTTTTGCTTCACGTTCGTGCAGCGGAGACCTGTACATACTCACTTCATTTGCAAGATTTTGCTGAGCTTCGCTGTGCGAGATCTGCAGTCTCGCGCAAATTTCTAGCAAGTCTTGCGCAGCTCTACGAGATCTTGTCGGAGCGCGCAATGCTCTCGGCAAGATCCTGGCATTGCAAGAAGTCACGTTGTTTCGGGTGTCACGCTTAGGATCGCACGTCCGCCAAGCAGCGCGTACTCAGACGTGCTCATATGGTGAGTGCAGAGATCATTCAGGGAGGAGAAAAGAAGAAGTTACACACGCGAAGACGGCCTACTGTGGCGCCTGCTGCGCGAGCATCTCCTGCTCTTGCCGCACGCTGCGCACGGTATTGAGGAGCTCGCGCACATCGGAAGTCCACTGGTGCAGCTTTTGCTGGGCCCCGATCCACTGGTCGTCGCTGAGGAGGCGCTGCGAGCCGCGGTTGATGACGATGGACTGGGCAAGCTGGTCCATCTTGGCGTCAATGAGCTTGCTGGTGATGGCGTCGATGACCCACTCCTCGACATCATCCCTTGGGATCTTGAGGTCCGCGGCGATCTGGTCGTACGTGACGGACTCGTTCTTGGCCGCGAGCGTGGCCAGCGTGAGCAGGTGCATGTTACGCTGGCAGGTGTCCTCGTCGAGGCCGAGGCCCTGAATAAAGCCCGCGTTGGCAGACTTGAAGTTGGCAAAGGCCTCGAGGTCCTCGGCCGCAAATACGTGCAGGAGCTTGTACAGCGTGGCGTACTCTGGGTTGTTCTCGAGCGCCTTGACGCCGCCAAAGAGGGCGGTGAGCGAGGTGGTGGCGATGACGCTGGCAGAGTCGAGGCGCTCGGTCTCGCTAATAGCCAGGAGCGCGGTGGCCGCACGGCTCAGGGTCTCGGGGGCGATATCGTCGAGAGTGTTTGCCTGCGCGACGTCGTGCGGCAGCGGGTACTTGATGGAGATCTCGGCGGCGCGCGCGGCGTACTTGGCCGAGGAAGTGACCTCGTCGGCCGGGACGCTCTCGTCCTCGAGGAGCTCGAGCAGTTTGAAGAGGAAGCGCAGCTCCTTGAGCTCGGCCGTTCGCATGTCGTCCGTGGTAGCCGGGGGGTCCTGGGTGCGCTTGGCGACGATGAGGTCGCAAAAGGCGCGCACGAGGTCGCGCTGCATGAGCGGGGTAACGGAGGCGCCCGAGACGCCGCTGTTCCAGACCTTGCAGAGCTCGCCGACGTCGGCGGCCGACGAGCCGTCGAGGATCTGGAACTGGTTCGTGGCCTGCGCGTACTTGAGCATGCTGGTGAGCATGCCGTACCGGGAGGGCGACTGCGGGTCGATCACCGTGTAGAGGTCGCGCAGCACCGTCATGCGCATGTGCTGGTCGGAGGCAATGTCTTCCGGCTTTTCCGGCAGCTGCAGCACCGAGTTGACGATCACGGGCGCAACCTCGGCGAGCACATCCACGGGAAGGTGGCGCGCCAACGAAAAGAGGATGACGAAGCGAGATCGCTGGTCGGACACGTCCGCGCGCGCACCCACGGAGACGATCGTCTCCAAGAAGGTGATGACCAGTTCCTTGAGGGCGCCCTCCTTGATGTAGGTGTCGCACTTGCCCATAAAGCCATCGCGCGCGCTCTCCTCCATGTCGGTGGAAATGTGTTCCATCAGCTCGGCGGCGATGTGCTCCAACGGGACGAGCTCCACCATCACCGACTCCAGGTGCACCGAGGACGTCTTCGAAGTCGCCATCTTGCCTGGCTCCTGCTGCTGCTGCTGCTCCTGCTGCTGCTGCTGCTGCTGCTCGTGCCCGTCCACGCGCCGCGCGCTCGGTGGTTGTTGGCTCGCCGCGTCCACGCGATCTGCCCTGATCAATCTAATCTAATCTGATCCCGTCGAAGCCGACTGGGTCGAGGCGGGCCGGCGCGGGCGCGGGCGGGGAGCGGGGTTCGGGCGGCGAGGGGCTCTGCGCGCGTCGCGGGAGCGGGGCGGCGGCGGAGGGCGTCTGGTCAGCTGGAGCTGGCTGGCTGCCTCTCTCCCTGTTCCGCTTTAGATTCATGGCCACGGCGCGCCAGAGGCCCGCAAGTGCGCTATCCGCATTCTCCACTTGCCGCCACACTGCGCTATTGCCGCTACACTCAGTGGCGGCAATATCCCGAGTCCCTACCAACCACCACCCGATGCCGCCGCGACACGACGATCTCGAGCTCGCTTTCTCTGTAGCAAGTCGGCGGCCGGAGACGCGCTCGCCGGCGGGGCCCCACACGGCCGAAGAAGGCGTCTCGCAGCCATTTTGCAGTCGCATTCCATCATCGGAGTCACTTTCATCTTGGTCGCTTCGTCCGTATTGGAGCCGCATGTCCAAAATGTGGGACCGTGGTACCATGCCCCTGGAGGCGAAACGCCTCACGTTATTTACCGCTAGGCTCATCAGAAGAGCCTGAGAAGTCTTTTTTCGTCACAGGCTAATAAATCTCAGCATGAATCGAATCGACGAGCGCTCCAAAGCTAGCCTTGCTGATCAAATGTATCACCGTCGAGACTTTTCTGACCATTTTGACGACACGATGATCATCGTCAATCAACATGGCACCCACAATGCAAGTTCCCCGCGTTCCCTCCGCGAAGCCCGGCTAAAGTAGACTCCAAAGTATACATTATACCCGATAGTGGCCGGCTATAGCCCATTGCACGGGACGAACACTGCAAGTGCGCTAAAGTGGCCTACAAGTGATTTATAGCGGCCTGAGCGCCTCTCTACAAAAGTCCACTGCAAA
>KQ758889.1:29124-40550 GCA_001462505.1 Aurantiochytrium sp. T66 | reverse complement strand
GCGCGCGGAGCCTTCTTCTTCTTCTTTCGCTGGCTCCCTCTCTCGGCTTACCTTGCTTACCTAGACTAAGAGGCGCGAGAGGGGACTGACTGAAAGAGACGCGCGTTCCCGCGGCGTGCCTTTGTGCATGACATCATGCGACATAGGCTACGTATACGTACATACATACATACTACACATTGACCGGTGACACTGCAGTGCTTTGATTTCGATCGCCCACTTGATTTGTTTTCTTTTCTTTTCCTTTTTCCTTACTGACACACAGAACTACGAAGCAGAAAGTTCTCACGGGCCAACGGCGCGCCTTTGACCGACCTGCCTGCCTGCCTGCCATGCTTCCTGGCTGGCTGGCGTTGCGCGCTCCGCCTCATCAGTCACAGACAGCAGCAGGGTCGGTCGGGCTGCAGTGCAGCGGCACGGATGAATCTGATCAGAAGGCCGCGCGAACGAACGAACGTCTGGTCGAAGACTGACCGAGCGGGACGAGACGAGCGAAGATGGCGGAAGATGGCGGCCCCACGGCCCCGACCCACCGTTGTTTAGCTTCCGTCGTTTGTTGTGTTTCCGTGCTTTGCTCAGTGATACGTAGTAGCGTACGTACAGTACGTACGTTCACTGCCGTGATTATAGCCTAGCCCTGAAACCTCAGTCTGGCAGTCGGTCGGTGACCGTGACTGACTGACGGAGGTTTCATCAATCAATCAACCTGAAGTCTCGACAGCCAGCAACGGCCGCGGCCTCGCCCGCCACCAACGGCGATCACCGGCCACCGGTGGCCGGCCGCCATCCGTCGATCGACCGTCGACCGCTTCGCGCTTCGCGCTTCGCCTCGCTCCGCCTCAACAAGGAAGCCTTTAACTTTCTTCGCCGGACCACTGTGGCGCCGGGGCGGTCTCGTCTCGGAGTGCCAGTGTCTGTCCTTGGAGTCCCCGGGACGAGTCCCCGGAGTCCTGCGTTTGGACTCTCTCTGATGAGGCACTAGGCCTAAAGTACCCGGCGTGACGTCCCGGCGTACGTACGGTCTAGGTACGGGGTTCGTACGGGTGGGCAGGACTCGCGGCACGGGCAGGTCGTGGGCTCGTGGGCAGTCATGAATCTTGTGTGTGGTACGGACGTACGGTGATCCGTACCACGGTAACCTACGTACGAATCTTGTGCACTGGCAGCCAGGTCTTGGTGCACTGCAGTGCGAGCGAGGGAATCGAACGCGTTGCAGCACAGCACATGCGGCACATGCGCGTCGACACGCCGAACAAGATCACGAGTGGGAGGAGGTCGGGAGGAGGAGGCTGTCGAAGTTTCGAACGAACGAACGAACGAACGTGCGTGCGTGCGTCGGCGTCCTTGCATTCCTTCGTGCGTCGTGAAGTCTTGCAAGAGTTCGTGAGAAGAAGCAGGTTGAAGGTTCGCATCCCGGCAGACTCCGGGCAGAGTCCCAAAATCTGCCGGGGCCTTCCGTCGACCTTCCGTCCGTCCGTCCGTGGTTGGGGACTATCCCGATCTTGGCGATGCCACGATCTTGAATCTTGATGCGTGCGATCATCACTGCGATGCCACGATCTTGATCCCATGATTCCTCCAGATCGTCGCCAGATCGAGATCCATCGACCCATGATGGAGACCACCGCGCATGCGCCGCTCCTCGCGGCGGCGGCGGCCGGGACGCTGCTCGCCCTCGGGGCCGTCGCGCTCCTGAGGCGGCGAGACCTCGAGACGCGCGTGGACCGCTGGGAGCGCGAGACCCGCGCGGCGCGCGCGAGGCCCCACGGCGAGGAAAAGGCGAAGATGATCGCAGGGGAGACCTACGTGTCGTCTGCGGAGCAGCTCGCCCTGGACCGCGACCTGTCCCACGATGGCTGCGCCCTCTTCAACAGGCTGGCGCTCAGCGAGCACGAGGACTTGCGCAAGCGCGTCATCCACGCGCTCCTCGACAACGAGACCGTCCACGTCGAGCCGCCTTTCCACGTCGATTACGGGTACAACCTCAAGTGCGGCGCGGGCGTGTACTTCAACTTCAACTGCATCGTGCTCGACAGCGCTCCCATCACCATCGGGGACAGCACGATGTTTGGCCCGGGCTGCCAGCTCGTCACGCCCAACCACCCGCTCAAGGCGCTCGAGCGCCATTCGCCGCCCTTCCCGGAGATCGGCGGGCCCATCTCCATCGGCAAGCAGTGCTGGTTTGGCGCCGGGGTCGTCGTCTGTCCAGGCGTCACCATCGGGGACGGCTGCGTCATCGCCGCCGGCAGCGTCGTCGTTCGCGACATTCCCGACGGCTGTCTCGCCGCGGGCTGCCCTGCGAAGGTCCTGCGCGAGAACCTGGGCTAGGTAACTAGCTAGCTAGCTAGCTAGCGCGCAAGATCGAAGCGTCGAAGCGAAGCGAGGCTTTTGCTGCTCGGCACGCCGAGCTCTCGCAGACGGAGCGCCTCTCGCTCTATAACCTTCGTAACAAACGAGATTCTGCGCACCAGGTTCTTGGCGTCGCATCGCATCGCATCGCAAGATCGCATCGCATCGCAAGGCTTGAGCAAGCAGGATTCGGGTTCAGATTTGCAAACAGAATGAGAATGATCGACTTTACGGCACACAATCCTCGGGCATCAGAGCACAGGGCTGGGCGGCGACCTGACCACGAGGCGGGGTTCGTTCGCCCTGGGAACAACGACTCTATGCTGCATCGGCGTCCTCGTCCTGGCGGCTGCCGTCATCCCCAAAGGTGGCCAGGACCTCAGAAATGGAGCGGTGCGCCGCCTCCACGAAGCGGCGCTCCTGGGCTTCGATCTGCATGCGCACGGACTCGCGCTGCACGTGCGGCAGCAGGAAGGAAGAGACGAGGCCGTGCACCACGTCCTTGTCCGAATGCGGCTGCGTCGGCATCGCCGCGGACGACGGCCGGCTGCCCGCGCCTGGGGCGATCGCCTCCAGCGCCGTCTCCGTCGCCGCGGTCTCGATGCCCTCGGCCAGGATCTCGTCAAAGAGACTGTCCACCGTGCCGTAGTGCACGAGCATGAGCTGGCGGTACACCTCGTCCTCGCGCCGCCGCCGCATGTCCTCGGCCTGGCGGGTGCCGGCCTGGATCATCTCGCGCCGCCGCCGCTTCTCGATGGCGGCCTCTGCCAGCGCGTGCACCTTGCGCTCCTGCTCAATATGCGTCAGCTCCTTGGCGAGCAGGTCCAGCGTGGTGGACACCACCTCGCCCTGGACCGCATCCGAGGCCGCCGCGCGCTCGGCGTCTTCGCCGGCGCCGCCATGAGCGTCGTCGCGCACTGTGGGGCCGGGGTCCCGCTGCGACGGCGCCGAGGCCGACGATGCGGCCGCGGCCTGTCCCTGCGCGGCAATCTCCTCGGTGCGCAGCTCCCGGATCAGCTCGAGCCGCTTCGTCTTGCCCTCAACCATCATGGTCTGAATGGCGCGCCCGCGCACGAGGCGCTGCAGCAACGCGGCCGCATGTGTGGCGCGACGCGCCAGAGCCGCCTCGGGCCCAGCGGCCGCCTCGGATTCCGCGCGCGCGATGCGCGGCGTCGGCGGCCGCTCCAGCTTCTCGGCGCGCTTGCGCCACAGCGGCGTCCGAGAGTCCTCGCCCTCGGATCCCTCGGCGCCGAGCTTGCCGTCGGCCGCCTCGGCGCCGCCTTTCCGGGCTCGGATAAGGGCGTCCATCCACTCGAGATGCTGCACCAGCTGCTGCCGCTTCCGCCCCGCCGCGAGCCCGTGGCCCTCGCCGTTGGCCGGAACCGCGCTCGCGGCCCGCGGCTTGGCCGAGAGCTGCCGCGGGTCCACCGCAGCCTCGAGGCGCATAAAGTTCTCGAGGTCGCTCGGCAGCGCCGCCCACGAAGACTCCTGCGGGCCGATCTTGCTCGGGTCGAAGACGCCGTCGCGCAGGAGCGGCGCGTACGTCTTGGACGCAAAGTTGCTGTACGCGTCCACCACCTCGTAAGAGGACTTTTCTGGGTACACGCCGGCGCGCGCGCGCGCCAGCTTGCGCAGCTGCTTGACGCGCTGCTTCTGGATCGCCAGCAACTTGTCGTCCTTCTCCTGCACCTTTTGCTGCCTCATGGCGGTCAGGCGCTGCTCCGAAAGGTACTCGGCCTCCGCCTCGCGCTCGTCGAGCGCCTCCTTCAGCAGCCGCAAGTGCTCCTGCTGCTGCCGGTTGATCTCGTCCTCGCGGTACTTAAACTCCCGCAGCTCCTGCTCTTCCATCATGCGCTTGCGCAGATTGAAGCTCGCCTCGTCCGTGATGGGCGGCAGAGACGCCAGAAAGGCCTTCTTGAACCGGGCTCGCTCGATCATGTTCACCTCTTCCTGGGTGATGGGTAGTCCCTTGCCGAACTTGAGTCCCGCGAGCTCGAGAATCTCCGGCTCGGGGTCCGCGCCCGCAGGGATAAAGTACTCTGGCGTGTACGGGTCCGTCTGCGCCTCGGACTCGCGCAAGTGTGTCTGCGTCCCCTGCGTCACCTGGCCATCGACCTCCTCCACAACTTCTGCCTCGTAGCTCTTGCGCCGCTCTGCCTCGCGCTCCCCGGCTCCCGCCTGCTGCAGCTGCGCCTGCTGCTTTCCGTCATGCGTGGCAAGCAGGATCTCGGGCGGCGCGCTGTGCAGGATGGGCACCACGGGGCGCCGAAAGTACTTGTGCCGGTGCTTGCCGCTCACGGCCGCCGAGGAGCTCGCCATCCTGACTGCCTCTGCATCGTTGGCCACGCCACGATACAAGGTGCTAACATGCCCCGGCAGGTCACTCTTGGTGCGCAAGCGAATCTCGTGGCTCTTGTACACGGACGGGATCTCAGAGAACAGGTTCGCGCGGTCCGGCACGCGGTCCACGGCCCTCGTCTGCGACCGGGTCGTGATGCGCGCGTGGTCTCGCTCCGCGGAGCATGTGTACGTCGGGTCGTACAAGTGGTCGAACCGCCGCGTCTGCTGCGTCTGCTGCTGTCTTGACATCGTGCGCTGCGCCCTCGAGCCGAGCGCCACGGTCTTCTGTCCGCGCGAGGTCTACGTCGCGCGGCGCAAGCGGCCGTGGCTTGCCCAGTTGCGGTCCTGGCCTCTGTAGAGAAGCAGCACGCGGTCCGCGAGAGAGGCCAGGCCTGCAGGCAGGCAGGCGCTCCTCTTGAGCCCCTCGAGCGCAGCGCTCACAAGGTTCTCGCTGCCCTCGCCTCCTGCCGCGCGCCGGGTATCCGTCTATCCCTCCACCGCGCAGCTCGGGCGCCTCGCTCCGCGCAGAGCGCGCCTGAAGCGGCGATTGCGCACCTTCCGGAGGCCTCCTCGATCGTTCGTTCGTACAGCCGGGGGGAGAGTAGTTAGATAGATAGATAGATGGATAGGCTCCGGGCAGACAAGCAGGCGCGGGCCTGCCGCCTCGCTTGCTGCGCGCGCGGTGGACGTGGCCGGCCTGCCCCTCCGGAGCCCCCGCCGAGGCCGCGAGTCCGCGCCCGCCCGTCTTGGACGCGCCGTCGGCGAAATTGACCTGTCAACGGATCTCATGGAGTTTACCCGATTTACCCGATTTACTCCGACGGCTCGCTTTCGCTGGTCGCATCATCTGTTATTCTTACCCTTTGCAGTTCAGGGCCTTCTAGGCTACTACTCACGGCTTGTCCATCTTGATGACGAGCCCTTGCTACTACAACAGTAAAAGTCCTGCGGACCGTCCGTAGCGGATGCCTCCTGCTCTACGCAGCAGGTTCAACGTCGACACGTTTTGGGGAGACTGCATCTGCTTCTGCGGCCGCAGCCTTGATTTTGTCGAGCAAGAGCTGCTGAATGTACACCAGGGCCTCGTCGTGGCCGGCAGACGCAGCATCGATGACGGCTTGTTCAATTTCTTTCGTCGGCATTTGCAAGGTCGATCGAAAGTGTTCGAGCACGGCGTCGTGCGGCGCCGCGATGAGGCTGATCACGTACTCTAGCTGGCCCAGATCGGCTGAGAGCTGCTTGCGGCCCTGATCGCCGATGCGGTCGATCTTCGCAATATGAAGCATGAGCGTGTCGCTCGCCCCGAGCGCCACAACGTTAAGCCAGAGCCGCGAGAATTCGTCGAGCGGCTCCTCGTCGTCCTCTTCACCCTCGATGCCGTCGTCGCCAGCCAGGGCGCCCTCCGCGGTATCCTGGGCCGCGGCCGCGAGCAGCGACTCGAGGCGCGAGTCGGCCTCGAGATGGAGCAGATCCTCAAGCGCGCCGCGCGTCTTGTTGCCGAGCCGGTGCACCTTGGGCAAAAGATCCGCCGAGGCGCTTTTGGTGGCAAACGGCTCGAGCAGTTGCACAAGGTTGCTCAGATGCTTGACCACGCGAGTCATGTAGCGCAGCGGCGTCCCGAACTCGGAGATCATCTCTTCCTCAGAGCTCTGGAACTTGCTCACCTGGGCGTCCGTGTGTAGGCCCCAGACCCGCATCGCAGCCATGCTCGACCACTCTGCCTCGATGGGCGCCATGATGGTCTCGTACGTTAGTGCCTGCGCCGACTCGACGAGATCCTCCAGGGCCGCCGCGGACCGCGCCAGAAAGTGCGATTGGATTGACGGTCCGTTTTCGGCAACCTGCCGCAGGCTTGCGCCCTCCTCAGCATCGGCCTCCAAAAGGTGCGCGACCACGAGCGTGGCCGTGCTAGCTTGGTCCCCGTCGGCCGCACCGCGCTCCGCCAGAAGGTCCGCTGCCAAGCGGGACATTTTGGGGGCAAGCGTGGTGTCGCGGAACTCGCGCACGCGGCCCGCAAAGCCCGCGACCTCTTGCAGGAGGCCGAGCACCGACGAGGTCTGCTCCTCCCAGCCCCCCTCGGACATCATCGAGGCCTGCGTTGGGTCGCTAAACATTTGCTTGAGGACCTGGACGCACTTGGTGCAAAAATCGGCCCAGAAATCGTCTGCGGCGCCAAGCAGGGCCGCCGTCTTTGCGCCGCGTGTCAAACGCGCGCACCGCTCCATCCCGGTCTGGACCAAGCTTGTGCTCGCCGGATCGCTCAGCAGACCGCGGATCGTCGCGGCAGAGACCTGGCCCGCGCGCGCCGCGAAGTCGTCCGCGATCGTGCGATGCTCGAGTTGCCAATAACTCCCGAAGAGGCTCGAAAAGGGGGCCGCAACGGCCTTGACGAGAGCAGCCCCGCGAGGAGGACGCGTCGGATCGGCCTCGGACCCGTGCTCGAGCGCGATGCGCGAGACCTGGTCGGCGAATGAGCAGGTCTTCTCAAAGACATCGATCGCGCTCGAGAGCTCGACGGTTCGTAGATGGGCTTCGAGGTCGGCGCCGATGAGGGCGAGACCCTCGACGGCGATGCGCTCGATGGCCGCTGCGGCGTGCGCCTTGCCAAAGACGCGGACGCAGCGGCTGGCCTCGCGGTCCAAGGCGCTGGCAAAGCGCTCGTAGAAGCGCTGCACCCAGGCCGGAAGCGGCTCGCCGTTTTCTCGGGCCTCCGCGGCCGAGGCTTCCCAGTCCCTGTGCAGAAAGCCGGCTCGCGCCGAGGCGAACTCATTGCAGAGGCTGGGGAGCGTGCCCAGCATCTCAAAGACCTCGACGAGGCTGTGCAGGCGCTTCTCGGCCTCGAGCACCTTGGCTTCGCCGCCGCTCTGCTCGCCGTCCAGACAGGTGCGGATCGCGTCCTGAAGCCCCGGGCCGATGAGCGTCTCGAGGCGCTCCTCCATGGACGTGAGCGTGCGCTCGCGCTCGTCGGCTCCCGGCATGCCGTCGAGCAGGCGGAGACTCGCGCGGAGCGAGAACAGCCGCTTGGCCACGCCTGCCAAGTTCTGGCTCTCAAAGCCTTCCTCTACCTCGCGCGCGAGCCGGCTCCAGTTAGCCGACTGCTCGAGCACGGCGATCGTCTTGTCCAGGTTGGTCTTGATGGTATGCAGGTGTTCGAGGGTGTCAATGGTGCTTACGTCGCCGGCGGCCTGCTGCGAAGCCTGGGCCGCGGTCTGCTGCGAAGCCTGGGCCGCGGTTTGCTCCAGCGCCCCCACGTGCGACTCGAGTTTCCCAACGCCGCGCACCAGGGCGCTCGAGTCTCGCCCGATGCGCTCCACCTCGCGCAACGCGCGAGGGATGGAGCCTAGCAGCTGGGCCATTTGGTCCTCGAGCTTGCCATTCAGGGACTGCGACTCTTGCTGCAGACGCACGAGGACGCTCGACAAGTAGCTCTGTAGTTTGCGTAAAGAAGCGTTAGCCGCGAGGCCTTTCCGGCGCCAGACCGCGTACGTACCTCAAGTGGGCCCGGCGCCCGGCCCTGAGCCGCCAGGTTTGCAGCGGCACCGGGCTGGGCGCCGAGAGTATCGGCGTCCGCGCCGGCGCCCAGGGAGTCGTCGCTGGCTTGTCGCGACGTCGGCAGCTCGAGGTCGTCGTCGTCCTGAGCAGCGGCCGCGCGCTCCAGGCATGCGTTGACCCAGGCCTTGACGTCGAGGTCGAGCTCTTCGAACGGCCGGAGCGTCTCCTGCGTGAGCGCCTCCATGGCTGGCGTCGCGGGCGCCACTCCGCGCGAAGGGCTGACACACAGACGGGCTTGGCCGCGTCCGCGTGGTGAATCGTATCTGTACTAGGGCGTCTAATAACAACGAGACTAAAGCCGACCCTTGCAAGGTACGACCCTTGCAAAGGTCGCATTCGCGCGATCGCGGCTCATGTGCGCGCGCGAGCGAATATATGAAGCCCAGACCGTCGCGCGGGATCGCTTTCGGTGCAGTTCGTCCAGGTCCCCGTGCGATTTTCGACCGCAAAGACGGTTTGGCGCGAGAATCATCGCGGCCGACGTGCCGAAATGATTGATTGATTCATTGATTCATTGACCCGAGGCGGGCGAGGCTGCGTTGCGCAGCCAAATTGCGTTGCGCAAAAAAGGCCCAAAACCCGCCACGAATTTTAGGCCAGTAGACCGCGTCGAGGTCTCTTTTGGGACCACATAGCCTGCAGAACTAGGAATTTTGTCCCCTTTTATAGGGTCAATAGGGGACTGGGACAGATTCGCAAACCCGTGAATCACTCCATCGGCAATCCACCGAGCCCTCCGCCCGCACCGCACCCGCCGCCCGCCTGCGCAGCCCGCGCCCGCGCCTGTGCGCACGCGTTCACGCAGCCCGCGCGCGCCCTTCGCGCGCGGGTACCTGGTTTTGGGGTGAGGCGCGGACTCGAGGTCGGCGCGGCATCAGTTTGGCCCTGCTCCGCACGCGACCCTTTGCGCCCGCTCGCGCCCGCGCGCCCGCGCGCGCCCGCGAGGGGGGCGCACTCCCCTCCCATCCTCTCCTCTCCGCGCGGCAGCGGCCCGGCGAGGTCCGGAGCGCGGATTCGAACAAGATCGACACCCGGCGAGGCCGCCATGGCGGACGCGCAGCAGCGCGCCGAGAACGAGGCGCTGCGGGTGCTGTTCAATGGAGTGCATCGCCAAGCCGGGCGCCGAGAACGAGGCGCTGATGATACTGTTCAAGGACTATATCATCAACCTCGCGAAGGTTAACGCTGACGCGGTACCGAGCGCCGTGAACGAGGCGCTGCTGATACTGTACAAGCCCTTAATCGCCAAGCTCGCGAAGATTAACGCTGACGCGGAACGCGCTGCGAATGAGGAGGATGAGGCAGCGCAGCGGCGCACCGAGGCCACGCAGCATCGGGAGGAGGAGAAGGCAGCGCAGCGGCGCACCGAGGCCGCGCAGCGGCGGTTCAAGCTCCTCATGTCGCATGTCGAGAACAACGCGCCCTCCGACCTGGACGTTGACGACAGCTACTCCGCGTCCTCCGACGAGGACGCGTTCTCCGACGTAAAAAGTGCATTTCCCGCCGCAGAGGATATCATTAATCCGCTGCACCGCACGATCATCGATGATGATGATGAGGAGGAGGAGGAGGATGAAGATGACGAGGATGAAGAAGATGACGAGGATGAAGATGACGAGGTTGAGATCGCGCGGCAGCCGATCCAAACCGCGCAGCAGACAGAGGAGGAGGATGAAGATGACGAGGATGAAGTTGACGAGGTTGAGATCGCGCAGCAGCCTGTCAAAACCGCGCAGCAGACGGAGGAGGAGGATAAAGATGACGAGGAGAAGATGACGAGGACGAAGATGACGAGGTTGAGATCGCGCAGCAGCCTGTCAAAACCGCGCAGCAGACGGAGGAGGAGGATGAAGATGACGAGGATGAAGATGACGAGGTTGAGATCGTGCAGCAGCCGGTCAAAATCGCGCAGCAGTCGATTGAGACCGCGCAGCCGAAAGTCGAAAGCGACAAAACGGTCACGCAGATGCGGGCCAAGACCGTGCGCCCGCAATACGATGTCAACGTCGACCTCCTCGGCGGTCTCAATAGCTTCGCCTCGAAAAACGAATCTGTCTATGGCGGTCCTGCGGATAATGACATTAGGCGCGCAGGGAAAGTGGATCGGGACGTCAACAACCCCGCGGAGTCGCCGCCTCCCCACTGGGGAGGCGCCGCCGCGAGGACAAGAACGAGGAGCTCGACCTCGACAGCGATGTGCCCGGGGCGCGCATCGCCAAAAGCCGCGAGATCGAGAACGTCGCGGCAGCTGCAAGCATCAGCATCATGGCCTCAATGCGATGAGAGACGCGCTCTTCTTGGCAGGCCTCCTTTCGCCCCCTGCAACGTTCAAGGCCGACGAGACCATCGTCGTGCCGCCGCGCCCCGAGCGCGAGCAGCTCGCGCGGAAGCGCCACCCCGAGCAGCTCGGGAAGCTGACCCCCAAGCGCCGCAGGATCGTCCTTGACGACGCCGCGGCGACGACCACCGGCAGCAGCAGCAGCAGCAGCAGCAGCAGCAGCAGCAGTAGCAGCTGTACTACCTCCGGCCCCGACGCCCTCAAGACCATCAAGACCAAAGAGATCGCCGCCACGACAACGAGCAGGAGCAGGAGCAGCAAGCGCGCGCGCTCCGACGACAGCGGCAGCTCCAGCGCTGTTGAAGAGCTCGAGCTCGAGCGCTTGATGCACCGCAAAAAGCAGAGGGAGCGCGAGGCCATGGAGGCCCTCGTGAGGTTCGGGGGTGTCGAGGATGCCATCAAGAGGTTTCAGACCGAAGAGGCTATCAAGATGGCATCGGCCTTTGATGCCGAGGATGCCCTGCAGGCAATTAAGGCCGAGGAGGCTGCCAAGGCTGCTTCCTCCAGCAGCAGGGTGGATAGCTATACTTCTTCCACCAACAGCAACCGGGACGCCAGGAGCAGCAGCAGCAATAACGCGCCTCGCATGTCCGGCTCTGGCACGCAGGGCGATCCCATCGTGCTCGACGATTAAGCAAGCAAGGCTCGCTAGGAGGCGCAAATGGGCACGGCTTCGTTCCCGAGCGTGTCGTCGTCGGTTTCGGCGCTCCGCTCCACGTATACATACATCAGCTCAGCAAGCCTGCTTTTCCCTGCTGAGACCGACTGAAAGTGCAATGCAACAAATCCAAGCTGCCGGCGACGTGGACGTGTCGCACTGGGGATGCACGGTCAGGGCACCGTGGCA
>KQ758887.1:67745-108334 GCA_001462505.1 Aurantiochytrium sp. T66 | reverse complement strand
GGGTCTGAAGCACCGGCGTCCACTTCAGTTCGCCGCGCGCGCGCGAACGTAATTAGCGGGGGCCGCGCCGTAAGTGCAGAATGCGGTATTGTTCACTTTGCGGGGGCTATAGCCCACTGGGGTCGGCCAGAGCCAGGTACGCCAGGTACCGCGCTGCGCAACGCATTTTGGGGACGAACGACGAGTGCCGCCGCTCCGAACTCCTCTTGTAGTTCGTCATGGAGAGGTTGGCGCGCGCGGCTGACGACCCAGGCCGGAGGCCGCAGGGCGCGCGAGGTGAGGATCGCAGCGCTGCGCAGCGGCGGGCGCGGGAAGGCTCCCAGGCGTCGTCGGAGTCGCGATGACGACGACCACGCCGGACCAATTCCATAGTATCTGAACGACGCGGAGATCTTCGTCGCCGCCGACGACAATTTCGACGCCCGCGACCGACGGCGGCCAGGTCCCAACTCGGAGACCGTCCTCGCCCGGCCCGAGAGCACGGCGCAGCAGCGGGCTGCGATCGGCGGGCTGCGATCGGACGACCAGCATCCCGAGATCGGCGACATGCGCGCGGCGGCGGGCAAGATTGCTGCGCAGACGGCGCGTCTGGCGGGCCGCGAAGGCGCGGCGCGGCCAGCGGCCGCCGTCGTGACGCTTCTGGACGGGGCCGACGCCAAGATCATGGGCCTGGCGCGCAGCGTCGCGCCACGATCACCGCTCAAGGCCCTCGGAGACGACCCGGACGGCGGCTCCGCCCAACAAGGCCAAAGCGCGCTCGTGCCCCTTGCGGTCTCGCGAGCCCGGGAAAGGCTGCGCGAGATGGACCACCAGGGGCTCGAGTCGACCCGCCTCACGTGCACGGCCGAACCGTCGCCAGAAATCGTGGAGATGGCCATGGAGATGGGTATGGAGGTCGCAACCAGCGCCCCGCTCGGGGATGTGGCTGCAGGCGACATTCTCGTGCAGGCCGTCGTCACCGATGCGAGCGGCGAGTATGTTCTGCTCAAGCGCCATTCCGAAGGGCCGTACCTTGGACGCCTCACGGGCTTTATCCTCAGCGTCGACTCTGTGGAAGAAGCGACTGCAGACGTGGCCCGCGATGCGGCGCAGCGTGCCGGCGTGACGCTTGACCCCAGCGCCGGCGCGCCCACGCTCCTGGGTGTAATGGACTTTATGGAGATTCACGGAGACCCGGCGCTTGAGTACGAGTTTGTCGTCGTCGCCGACAAATCCGCAAGCCTCCCTCCTGGCCTCGAGTGGTGGTCACGCCGCAAGCTACCCTTTGATCTTATGCCTGCCGACGATGCATGGTGGTACCCCGGGGTCCTGGACGGCCAGCCTTGCCGCGGTCACTTTATTTTTGAGGGCAAGAAGCTCCACCTCGCCCATGTTGACTACGAGTAAACGAGCCCAATGAATGGAGGAGGGAAATTGATCTTAGTAGTCGGCGCAGCGCCCTCCCGCCACCGCGGGAACTCCTCGACCATGAAGCGATAGATTATATAATTGACAGTCAGTGTTCATAGCGACAGCGTACGCCCGGATGCTGCTAGACTCAGACAATCTCCGTGCCGTCGAAGATGTTGCACGGCGGATTGTTGCAGTACGGGTCGTTCCAAAGCCGCGGGCCATACTTCTCCGGCTGCAGGACTTTGTCTGGCGGGTAAGCCGGCGAGACGCGATCGTCCCAAGGCGTGACGAGGGTCTCGTCAATGGAAGGGCGGATGCCAAAGAGGCGGTCGTTGCTGCAGTTGATGCGGCACCGCTTCACGTTGAGGGTGATGGTGCCGACCCGTGGGTCGGGCACCGTCCCCACGTTGAGCCGGTACGTGAAGGAGTCCGTGCCGCGAAAGTTGCTATGCGGCACATAGACGACTTTGCGGTACTGGTGGATTTTGTTCGCGGCCGCGACCGAACCCGAGGTGTCGGTGGAGAGGATGTTGCCGAGGCCGAACTTGTGCGCGCAGTCAATGGGCGCACAAGGGCCGGTGAAGATCTCCATGCCTTCGACGGCCTCGATGAGCTCCCCCTTGACAAAGGCCTCGGCCTCGTACAGATTACCGTACTTTGGCAGCGTGAGGATCGTCGCGGAGAGATCGACGTGGAAGGTCATAACCGCGTCGCTGAGAACCTCTCCCGACGTCCGGTTTCGCGGCGTCACCTGGAGGACCCAGTCGCTCACAGCACCCGTGCCGTGGTGAACCTCACGCCGCCGCGAGGCATCCTCGTAGGCGACGTAGCTCTGTACAGCATCGGTGATGGAGAGCACCCACTGGCCATGGATTTCCGCGCCGCCGAAGATATCCGCAAAAGCGAGCTCGGGCGCGTAGCTTCCCGCGGGTAGTGGGGTCCCGCCGTTGAAGACCTCGAAGGAGTAGAGCTCCTCTGCAAAAACGAGTAGCTCGGCAATGCTCAGATACGAGATCCCCTGGCGAAGTCCCACCCGAATGTAGCGCCCGTTCGTGTTTGTCGGCATGGGAATGTTGATTTGTCGCTGGCGGTAGCGGATCTCGAAGACCTGCTCCGCAGTCGCCATGGCGCGCGCGGTCGCGAGGTCGACGTCGTCAAAGGGAGTGTCGGACACGAGGACGATGCCCGCGCGCATATTGGCGTTGTAAAAAGTGTTGCGCGTCCCATTGAGCACTGTAGTTACCGTAACGTCGGCGACCTGGTCCTCAGGTAAGCGCAGCGCTCCCGCGGTGAGATTGTTCTCGTAGAGCTGGATCTCGCTGAGGTCAGTGTGCTCGGTGAGAAAGGTGATAGTCCACTCGTACCCGCCCGTTCGGTCGACTTCGCCGCGCGTCACGGACACGAGACCGACATTGTCGAGTCCCTGGATCTTGGACTGCATGGACTCGCCCTTGCCCAGGCCCGCCTCGTCTGAGTCGGGGTCCTCGTAGAGCACTGACGGGACGGCATTGTGGTTGATGGGGTCCGTAATCTCGGTGAAGCCGTTGTGCGTCAACGCGAGGCGGAAGCTGCCGCCGAGAGTCACGAGCCCTGTGCTTTTGACGACTTGCACCTCGTTGATTTGATTTTCGGGGTCCGGCGTCCAGAGCACAACCGTGCCGATGTCCTGCGAAGTCGTGAGGTCGACCTGGTACCACGGGTTCTCCTCGGTGTGCGTGGCCATGCCCGAGGACACAATGTCGCCGTCCGTAGCGCGCCAGGCCGCCGTGTCGTCGCCGGACATTGTCGACGACTGCGACCCGCTGCAGCCGGCGGCGAGGTTGTCACCCACGAGGTCGGCAAACGTGTAGTCGAAGCCCTCACCGTGCAGGTCGATGTCGCTGGCGAACGAGCGTTTAAGCCTGGCGCCGGAGACGGCATTGTAGTCCCTGTCCGCGGGCCTGCCGAGCTTGCGCTTGTCGCCGCGGTACTCGGAGAGCGTCGAGCTTGTGTCTTCGTGGGAAACGACCATGAGCAGGTCGCCGACCCACTCGTGGTAAAGACCGCGAATCGTGACGGCGACGTTGTCCACGACGAGGTCGTCGAAGACGCCCTCGTTCCCGAAGGTGTCCTTGGAGATGTAGATGGGCCAGTTGAGCTGGCCGCCCCGCTCCTTGGGTTCCGTCAGCGGCACGGCCGCCTGCAGCGGCACGAAGATCTCCGAGTTCATGTCCACGTCGATGGTCGCGTTGACCGGAATGCCCGGGACGAGCTGGCCCGCGGCCTCGGCCGGCGTGGCGGCGTGGAGCGCCAGCTCCGCGAGCGCCAGCAGCAAGGCGCAGACCGCCGAAGAGGCGCGGCGCGGCTCCCGCATCCTCCCTCCACTTGCGAGAGAAAACACGAAGGTCGGCGTCCTGCGCGAGGGGCCCTGGCGCCCGGCCGGGCGGAGGAGGCGGGCGTGCCGGCGCGAGGGTGCTCAGAACCGGGGCTGCGAGCGAGCGAGCCGCCGCGAACCAAGCGGGCGAACCCGGGTGCTTCATTGAAGTGCTAAAACAAACGTTGTGATCCGTTGGGCCGCCTCCGTGCGCGGTGCGCACTCTACGGCGGCGCGTGCAGATTTGACATGTAAATGCCCTGGGAGAACGACAAGGAACGATCACTCGGACTCGAGCCTCTGAGATGCCGTGGCGAGCGGGGCGCCACCGCCGCCGGCGAGCGGAGACTGCTGCGGCGGCGGCGCGCGCCGGCAGCGAAGCGATCGACTACTGGCTCGTCATGAATCTGGCTGACTCCCGTCGATCTGCAGCAGCTCGCGCACCCTGTCGTGAAACTCTGAGTAGGTCAGCCCAGAACTAAATAGATGGTACTAGCAGGAGCGCTAATTACACGTATTCTTGTATCTCTATCGGCCTTGCGGCTTTCGGAGAATGCACGAAGTATGAAAGACCCGGGCCGCCGCGTCCCAGCAGCGCCGCGCTCGCGCCCGACCCGTGCAGCCAGGCCGCCGTCGTGGGGTTCATGTCAGACGGGACGCGGGCGTCGTCTTGGAGAAGGAGTGGAGCGGCCAAGGGCTCGCAGCTCGCTGCCCAGGCACTAGGGTGGGGTGCCACTGGAAAGATATCCGGCCATGCATTGCATTGCATTGCATTGCCACCAAGATCATTGGCCGCAGGCAGGGACCGCCTCGCGAATACCGTCACGCCTATCACGCATCGGAAGCAGTGAGTGCATCGAATGGGCTCCGGACTCCGGAGAAGAAGAAGAAGGGAAGGGAAAAAAGGATGCTGCATTATGCTTACCATGGTAGCTGCAAGAAGCCCTCAACTCGCTTGGTCGGCATGGGCAGCGCAGCGCTGCGCAGCGCTCAGCTCGAAGGGGCCAATGGTTGGGATTATTCTTGTGACTCTGCCAGGCTGGCCCAGAAGCCACACAGACCAGAGTCAACAGAGCCACCAGTCAGGATGGATGGCGCGTGTCGGCCCGGTCCTGTCGGTGTGTAAAGCTGAGCTTTGTAGATGAGGCCTGGAGGTGACGTCGACGAAGCGAGCGGGGGCCGGCACGTCTCCCAGGGCGATCATTGCGCAAGTTGTCAAGGCCGTCGGTGCGGCGCAGCGGCAGGGTCGCGACCGATGCGAGGCCTCAGCAAAGATGGACCCTGGCCTCGCCACCGCATGGACGCCATTGGACGGTCCGTGCACGAGGGCGACTCGAAATCGTCGTCGCCCACAGTGCAGCTTCGCTGTGGTCGATCAGTCGTTGATCAGTCGTGGATCAGGCTTTGATTGGCCCCAGCTGTGGGATGAAAAATGAAACTCTTGGCCACGCGGCACGGCGGGCCCGACTCGCCGCGCCGTTGCTCGTGTCGCTGCGCAGCCAAGCCTCGCCGCCGCGCCGGGAAAGAACGCGCTCGCCTCCGCGCGTGGCGGCCGGCGAGGGGCCAGCGTCGGTGCGGCGGGGAGCAGCGCAGGGCCGCAGGGCCAGACGAAGCTGCTTTTTTCTGCCCGACCGACTGTACGCATAGGATAGTGTAGTATACGTACGTACGTGGCATAGTAGTGTATAGCGTAGATACTTGATTGGCCCTTCAAATTGATTGACTTGGCTCGCGAAGGGCGAATGAAAGACAGGCGCGGTCAATCAGTCTCAGAGGCCCCAGAGGGGAGAGAGAGACGGAAAAAGCAGCAGCGGCAGACGGCGATCGACGGCTGCGCGGAGGCTCGCGGCGCGCGGGCGCCGGCGAGCGGAGCGGAGCGGCCTCGCGCCGAGCGGCGCGCGGCGGGCGGGCGAGCGAGCGAGCGGGCGAGCAGGCGAGCGCGGCCGGCCGGCCGGCGGGAGGCCTGTCCGGGCCTCTCTCCTCCGGGCCGGCTCGGCGATCCTTGATCGCCGATTCGGGCTCCGATCGACCGGTCGGTCGATCGACCGCGGGACGCGCGCGCGCGAGGTAGCGAGCGAGAGAGCGAGAGAGCGAGCGCAGGGAGCGCGAGCGAGAGCGAGAGAGAGCGTACCGCGCGCGGACAGCGCAGCGCTCCGACGAGAGCGAAGAGCGGAGCAGGGAGCGAGACGTCGGCGGTTGCCGGCCTCCTTGTTCCTAGGAGAGGGAAGCTATCTATTAGATACAGTATCTGTAGATAGATAAGCGCGGTTGCAGGCAGGCAGCTAGCTGTAAGGCAGAAAACGTTGGCGCGTCGCACGTTCCGAGGACGGTCTGTGCACGCGATCGACGCCATCGCGCTGCTGGCTGTCGAGCTACTAGTTTTTGCCAGCAGGAAGCAGCGAAAAGAACATCCAGCACCATGAGGGCGATGATGATGATTCCCGCCCCCATCAAGTACATCGTGGCGGCCACGCTCGTGGCCCTGGCCACGCGCAGCACCCCGGCGGCGGGCCAGACGGACTCGCCCTCGGCCAGCAACGGTGCCTGCGCCGCTCACGAGAGCAACGGGGACAACCCGTACTGGTATGAGATCGAGACCACCTGCATGCCGTGCCTGCAGACGCCCGGATGCGGCTTCTGCCTGTCGACGCTCAGGTGCCTCGGCGGCGACCAGTACGGACCCACGGAGAACGGCACCTTCTGCCCGGACTGGCTCGGCCCGCAGGACGCGTGCCCCATCCCGCCGGCCTGCGGCGAGTTCGACGACTGCGAGTCCTGCGCGTCCCACGAGGACTGCGCGTGGTGCCCCTCGGAAAACTCGTGCATGATCCTCACCGAGGTCTTCTCGAACGGCTGCCGGGGCACCGTCTTCGACCCGCCGTGCCCGGCCTCCTTTGTCGGCGTCAACCGCGTCATCGGCAACATGGTTGTCGAGCCCGACCCGGTCTTCGGCGGCGGCCACCTTTCGGTGTCCGGGACCTCCGAGGACTCCGGCAACAGGTTCGAGTTCCAGCTCACGGACTCCGAGCTGTCGCTGCAGTCCGCCGCCGACGTCAGCGTCGTCGCCGGCAACCGCACTGGGGTTAACGAGCGCGGCGGCGACGTCACCATCGACGCCGGCGACGGCAACAACCTCAACCGCGGCGCCGGAGGCAACATCCGCCTCGAGGCCGGCACCGGCGCCGGTACTGTCGCGCAGGGTGGCGCCGGTGCCGGCGGTGACGTCGAGGTTATCGCAGGCGCGTCCACGGACGCCGCCGGCGGTCGCGTCATTCTCCGCGCCGGGTACTCGTCGCAGGCCACGGGCGGCAGGCTCGACCTCCTCTCGGGCGAGAGCGCCAGCACCACGAGCGGTGGCGTCTCCATCGCCTCGGCGGCGGCCTCGGACCTCACGGGCCATATCAGCGTCACCTCCGGCCGCTCGGCGGCGGGCAACTCGGGATCTCTGCTGCTCTCCACGGGCGACGCCGCCCTGCAGCCCGGCGCCCTTCGGCTTGAGGCGGGCCGCGCTCTCGCCGACGCGGGCTTCAAGGGCGGCAACGTTGAGATCTCGGCCGGCACGGCCGCCGTGGCCACGGGCGGAGACCTCGTCTTCGCCTCCGGGGCCAGCGACGGCTCGTCCTCGGGCCACATCACCATCCTCAGCGCGCCCTCGAGCGCCGACGGCGGCTCGTCGGGCTCCATCAACCTCTTCACGGGCTCCGCGACGGACGGGCCCAGCGGGGCCATCGTGCTCGAGACCGGCGAGGCCCTCGACGAAATGCCTGGCCGCATCCGCCTCAGCGTCGGCACCGCCACGTCCACCGGCCACGGCGGCGACGTCGAGGTCGTCGCCGGTGCCGCCACAGAGGCCACACGCTCCGGAGGCGCTGTGAACCTCGACGGTGGCGCCGGCCCCCGCGGCGGCAAGGTCCGGCTCACCGGAGGCGCCGCCAGCGGCCTCGGCACCGCAGATGCCGGCGGCGACCTCGAGATCCACGGCGGCGCCGCCGAGGCCGGCTACGGAGGCCGCGTCGAGATCCTCAGCGGCGCGAGCGCGGGTCTTGGCTCGGGGGAGGTCTTCATCGAGTCGGCCGCGGCCGACGTCGCCGGGGCTTCCGGGACCCTGTACATGGGGACCGGGGATGCCGCGCTGGGCGACACCGGCCAGATCAGGCTCTACACAGGTACCTCCTCGTCGGGCCAAGGTGGCGCCATCTCCATTGCGGTCGGCGTCAGCGCCTCGGGCCGAGGGGGCGGGCTCTCTTTGCGAGCAGGACGCACGCTCGACGCCTCCCTCTCTGGCGGCGACGTTGTCATCGAAAGCGGGACCGCCAGGAATTCCGCATCGGGGGGCATCAGCGTGCAGACGGCCTCGAGCCTTGGCGACGATGACACTGCGGGAACGGGAACCATCGACATCAAGACCGGTGACACCGGCTCGGGCGTCACTGGAGACGTCAATATCGCGAGCGGGTCCGCGCAGGGTCTCGGGCAGTCTGGTTCGGTTTCCATCGCCATCGGCGATTCCGGTTCTGGGACCGGCGGCAGCATCAGCCTCGTGGCCGGCATTTCAAGCGGTGACGAATCCTCTGGCGGCAATATCGAGCTCACAGCAGGGTCCGGAACGTCCACGACGGGCGGCAGCGGCGGCGACGTCATCCTCCGCGGTGGCGCAGCTGGCGGTGACGTTTCCGCGGATGGCGGCGCCGAGGGAGCGGGCGGCAACGTCGAGCTCTACGGCGGCTTTTCGTCGGACTCCCCTGGCGGCGCCGTCGTCCTTCGGGGTGGTGAGAGTACCAATGACGTGGGCGGCGACATTCGCCTCGAAAGCGGCACCGGTACTGAGACCTCCAGCGGAAGTGTCTCCATCTCCAGCTCGAACGCAGGGCCTGCGGGGGTCTCCGGCACCATTGCGCTCAGCACCGGGACCACTTCCTTAGGCAACTCGGGCACCATCTCCATTATGACCGGCGCCGCTAGCGGCGGGTCTGCGGGCGACATCAGCGTCGCCGTGGGGACCTCCGAGGACGGCGACGGCGGCGACGTGGTGATCGCAGCTGGCCTCGCCAAGTCGAATGCGGCCACCGGCGGCCAGGTTCTCATTTCCGGCGGAGAAGGCAGTGATGACGACCTGAGCAACGGTGGCAACGGCGGTCTCGTCCGCATCGTCGGTGGAGAAGCCAAGGGCAGGTCCACCTCGGATGCGGGCGGCAACGTCGAGCTTGCCGGCGGCATCTCTGCCGGCGGCAACGGCGGCGCCATTTCCATCACGTCTGGCGCAGGCGTCGAGCGCTCGAGCGGGCCCGTCCTTCTAGCCTCTTCGAACGCTGGCATCAGTGGCGTGAGCGGCGATGTCGTGCTTCGCTCCGGCATCGCCACCGCCGGGGACTCAGGATCGATCGCGCTGGAGACCGGGTACGCCACCGACGGCAAAGGAGGCAGCGTCGTCCTGTCGGTGGGCGCCGGCGACATGGGCGACGGCGGCGACATCTTCCTCACGGCCGGCACAAGTCTCGACGCGGCAAGCGCCGGAGGCGCTGTCGAAATTCGGGCCGGTCAGGGCGCCAGCGCGCATTCGGCCGACGGCGGAGACGGCGGCTATGTTGGCATCTACGGTGGAGAAGCGCGTGGCACGGCCCCCATCGACGCTGGCGGCGACGTCGAGATCCACGGCGGTCGCTCCTTTGCTGGCACCGGCGGCTCTCTGCGCATCTCCTCGGGGGCCGGGACCGGGACGAGCTCCGGACACATCATCATGGACACAAGCAACGCCGGCAGCTCCGGTATTAGTGGCTCGATGACGCTTTCTACCGGGACCTCGAGCTTGGGCGACAGCGGCTTCGTCTCCGTCGTCACCGGCAAGGCCATGGGCGGCAAGGCTGGCTTCATCAATCTCTACGTCGGCGAGGGCAATTACGGTGATGGAGGTCACGTGTCCATCTCGGCCGGCAAGACCACTGATTCCTCCGGCGCTTCGGGTGGCTACATTGCCATGACCACGGGTTACTCCGCGCAGACGAGCTCGGGCTCGTTCTCGCTGCGGACCCCGAATGCAGGTCTGGTCGGCGTCTCTGGCGGCATCTCGCTCAGCACAGGCACCTCAAGCGATGGTAACTCGGGCATGATCGGGCTCGGAACGGGCGAGGCCAACGAGGGCCACGGTGGAGACATCCGCATCTATGTAGGCACGGGCCACTCTGGCGACGGCGGCGATGTTCTCATCACCGCTGGAGAGAGCACCGACGCCGCCTCCGTCGGTGGCGACATCGTGCTCACCGCGGGTGAGGGCTCCAGCCAGGATTTCTCCAACGGCGGAAATGGTGGTAAAATTCAGCTCTTTGGTGGCGCCGCGCAAGGCACCTCCGTGTATGATACCGGTGGCAACATCGAGCTGCAGGGCGGCTACGCGCGACAGGCCTCGGGTGGCTCTCTCATCCTGACCTCCGGCTTCAGTAAGCAGACTACCAGCGGTCATATCGTCATCGACACGGCGACTGCGGGAGTTAAGGGCGTCTCGGGCTCCATCTCCCTGACCACGGGCGACGCTAACGATGGGTCTTCGGGCGCCTACTACGTAACGACTGGCGACGCCAACAACGGCAACGCCGGAAACATCGAACTATTTGTCGGCTCGGGCAACTCCGGCTCGGGCGGCGACGTTTTCATCACCTCGGGCCGCACCACCGCCAAGAAAGGCAGCGGTGGTGAGATTCGCATGGCCACGGGGTACTCGACTGAAACTTCGAGCGGGTCCTTCTTCCTGAGCACGCCCGACGCTGGCAAGGCCGGCGTCAGCGGATCGCTCAATTTTAACACGGGCACCTCGAGCAAAGGAAACACGGGCGAAGTCGCCTTTGACACCGGAACCGCCAGCAAGGGCCGCGGTGGCGCCTTCACCGTCCAGGTGGGTAAGGGCGACTCGGGGAACGGCGGCTTTATCAGCCTCATCGCCGGTGAGTCTACCGCCGACAAGAAGGCCGGTGGCCACGTGGAAATTCGCGGTGGTCTCGGTTCCAGCGACGACGGATCCAACGGTGGCGACGGAGGCAACGTGACCATTATCGGTGGCGAGGCGCTCGGCGAGGACGAGGAGGATCTCGGAGGCTTTGTCAACATTACCGGCGGCCAAGCCTACAAGGGGACCGGTGGCTCCATTCTTCTGACCACCGGCTTCGGCCGCGAGACCTCGAGCGGCCGCGTCAATATCTCCACCGCAGACGCTGGCGATGAGGGCGTCTCCGGAAGCATTTCCCTGGTTACTGGCCATTCCACGTCAGGAGACTCGGGTATTGTCCGTATGCGCACCGGCAACGCTGTCGACGGGAAGGGCGGTAACATCGAGCTCTACGTGGGCAAAGGAACAAGCAAAGACGGCGGCGACGTCAACATCACCGCCGGCGAGACGACCAAGTCCGGACAGCAGGGTGGCAGCATCGAGCTCCGCGCAGGAACGGGGTCGTCGACCTCAAACAGCAACGGCGGCGACGGTGGCGACGTCCACGTGTTCGGAGGCCATGCGGCGGGTCTCAACGCGCGGGATCGCGGTGGTAACATCACCGTCGGCGCGGGATCGAGCACTATGGGCACGGGCGGTTCCATCCTCATGAAGACTGGCTATTCGTCGCGCCGCAGCTCCGGCGAGTTCGTTCTCGAGACCGCCAACGCCGGCGAAGCGGGCGTGTCGGGCCGCATGGTCCTGCGCACTGGCACCGCAAGCGACGGCGACTCGGGGTACATTCACATCGAGACGGGGACCGCCTTCGACGGCAAGGCGGGCCACATTAACATGACCGTCGGCTCCGGCGCCGTCGGCAATGGGGGCAACGTCTATGTGATCGCGGGAAACACTACGGACATGCGCAACAAGGCCTCTGGCGGGACCATCTCCGTCACGTCGGGCGCGAGTCTGGCGTCTTCGAGCGGCGACATTAGCATCTCTACCCCGGACGCCGGCGAGGCGGGCGTGAGTGGGTCGATTAGGCTCTGGACCGGGACTACCAGTCTGGGCAACTCTGGTCTGTACGCCGTGACCACTGGCGCCGCGGAGGACGGTCGCGGGGGCAGCTTTCTCGTCCAAGTCGGAACTGGCTCCGGCGATGGCTACACGCTCGGCGGGAACATCACCATGAGGGCCGGTAACACAACTTCCGCCGGCACGCGCGGCGGGCCCGTCGAGATCACGGCCGGCCATGGCCTCTCTGCTGACAATTCCAACGGCGGCTCTGGCGGTCACGTTAACATAACGGCTGGCCTCGCCGCCGGCAAGGCCTCGGTCAATACCGGCGGGAACCTCAACTTCAATGCAGGCGCGGCCACCCGCGGCACGGGCGGAAACGTTTACGTGGCGAGTGGTCGGAGCTCTTCGTACTCGTCTGGCTCCGTGACCATCCTGACCTCTAATTCGGGGCCAGACGGCGTGAGCGGAGCCATAACCATGAGTACTGGCAAGTCGCTCGCTGGGTCATCCGGGAGCTTCAACGTTACGACTGGCAACGCCACCGACGGGCGAGGCGGCGACATTCTCATGAGCGTCGGCACAGGCGACTCTGGCCGTGGAGGAAATGTTCTTGTCTCGGCCGGCCGAACCAACTCGGACTCGAAGACTGGCGGCTCGATCAACCTAGCTTCTGGCCTGGCGGCTGTCGCCGACAGCGGCTTCATCAATCTGCAGACCTCGGACTCGGGGTCGGCCGGCCGCAGCGGCTACATCAAGCTCGAAACCGGCTACGGAACGGGCCTCTCTTCCGGAGGCATCGATCTCATGTCTGGAAACTCGACCGGTGGCCACGGAGGCGACATTCGCCTTCTCGTTGGCACGGGCAGGCGTCTCGTGGGCGGATCGGTAATCATCGATGCCGGTGATACCTCGGGCGCCACCTACACGGGCGGTGCCGTGAGCATCTCGAGCGGAAAGGGCACATCGAGCACCTCGGGAGCGATTTCCATCAGCACGCCTTCGGGCGGATCGGGCGGTGGCGGCGCGAGCGGCTTCATTCGCCTTTCCACCGGCGAGGCAACCAAGGGCTCGTCCGGGGCCATCCTGCTCAGCACGGGCGACGCCACCAGGAGCGGCGCCGGCGGTCGCATCGATCTCAGCGTGGGAAGCGCCACCGTCGGCACAGGCGGCCGCGTCCGCCTCGAGGCTGGCGAAACCCAGGAAGAAGGTAAGCACGCTGGCGCTGTGGAGCTGCTCGGCGGAAACAACACCGATTCGAGCGCTGGGTACGGAGGCAGGGTGCTTATCCGGGCTGGCGCCACGCTCGGATCCGACAGCCAGAACAACAAGGGCGGCGAAGTCTACGTCGCCGCTGGTCTTTCGGAAGGCGGCTTGGGCGGCAACCTCACCATGTACTCTGGCCGCGGGATCGAGGGGTCGAGCGGAAACGTCACCATCGCGACCGCCGACGCTGGCAAAGAGGGCGTCTCGGGCAAAATGCAGCTCTCCACAGGCACGGCCTCCCTTGGGACCTCTGGCTCGATCGCCATCGCGACGGGCGCGTCGCGCCGGAGTGGCCGGGGCGGGAGCATTTCTGTTCTGGTGGGCAAGGGGTCTTCTGGCAATGGCGGCAACGTGACCATTCGCGCCGGCGACACCGGCACCGCCGGCGCCACTGGAGGCTCCATCTTGCTCGAGTCTGGCCTGTCCGAGGCGACGAGCAGCGGATCTATTTACATCCGGACCTCGGCCGCAGCCGCGACGCGCGGCAACAGCGGTAGCCTGCTACTCAGCACCGGCGCTGCACAGAATGGGGCGAGCGGTGAGATTTTCCTCGCGACCGGGGCAGCCGAGAAGGCTGCCAACATTTCTGTAGTTGTCGGCGCTGGCACCGAAGGCGATGGCGGTCAGGTGGTAGTGAAAGCGGGCAACACGACGGACGGCGAGGGCGGCAAGCTCTCCTTGACTGCGGGCACGGGTTTGAGCTCCGACGAAACGAATGGCGGCGGCGACGGAGGCGACATTGAGATCCGTGGAGGCGTGGCCTTCGGCAGATCCGCCTCCAAGGTCGCCGGCGGCCATATTCTCGTCGAGGGCGGTCTCGCGCAGACCGTGACTGGCGGAAATGTGACAATCCGTAGCGGCGCCAGCAGTGGAACCTCCAGCGGAGGCCTCACGCTCGTCACCGCGGACGCCGGCACCAGCGGCATCAGCGGCGGCATGACAATTGGAACCGGCATGTCTTCGTCTGGCGACTCGGGTGCGATCTCCATTACCACCGGCGACGCCGACGGCTCGAGTGGCAAGATTACTGTTCGCGGGGGTCGCGCGGACTCAGGTCCCGGCGGAGTTCTCGAGCTCTCGGCCGGGTCCACCTCACTCGCGAACGATGACGGCGATGCCACCGGCGGCGGCGTCGTGCTTACGTCGGGGGCTTCGGCTCGTACCACGAGCGGGGCCATCAGCATCAGAACGCCTGGAGGCGGCTCTTCCGGCGGCGAGTCGGGATCCATCTCTCTCGCGACGGGCAATGCCACCGAGGGTTCCGCAGGCAACATCACCCTGAGCACAGGGTTTGGTGTCGACGGGCAAGCTGGCTCTATCGGTATCGAGGTGGGCGCCTCCATGTCAGGTGCAGGCGCCGACCTCGTGTTGGCCGGCGGCGACACGCTCACCAAGAGCGGCGCGACCGGCGGCAACGTCAGGATAATCTCAGGAGCCAGCGCGCAGACCACGAGCGGAAGCGTCATCATCGCTTCGGCAGATAGTGGAACCTCGGGTGCGAGTGGAGTCGTCTCCCTGTCAACCGGCGACAGCACCGGGAAGGACTCGGGAGAGATTCTGCTCACGACTGGCGACGCCGAGGGCGCGGCGGCTGGAAGCATTCGTCTGAGCGTTGGCGCCGGCGACACCGGCGTCGGCGGGGACATTGAGCTTGCGGCCGGCGACGTTGATGGCGCAAGCGCGCGTACCGGTGGTTCGATCCACCTCACAAGCGGCGCGTCCTCGCAGTCGTCCACGGGCGACATTCTCATCGAAACGGCGGCGGCCACCTACCCGACAGCCAAGAGCGGATCGATTTCTCTCATCACAGGAGAAACGGCCGGTGCTGTTTCGGGCCAGCTTCTCCTCCAGACCGGTGATTCGACGAACGGCGCGGGCGGGGACGTAGTGATCCAGGTGGGCGCTGGGGCAAACAACGTTGATGGCGGCAAGATCTCTCTCACGGCCGGCGCCTCCACCGACGGCGACGGTGGCAACGTTACAATTACCAGCGGTGCGTCCGAGAGTGGCATGAGCGGTAGCATTCTGATCCACACCAGCAGCGCCGAGACCCAAGGGGCCTCGAGCGGCGGCATCGAGATCGCGACGGGCTTCTCTGGCGACGCCAGCTCGGGCGCTCTCTTGCTCGCATCAGGCGACTCGGACGCCGCAGCGGGTGGCGAGATCCTTTTGCAGGTCGGCAGCGGCGTCTCGGGCGCCGGGGGCGGTATCAGGCTGTCCGCGGGCAACGTGACCTCCAAGGACGCCCGCACCGGCGGATCGGTGCGCATTCTCTCCGGTGCCAGCGTGACCAGCGCGAGCGGGTCCATCGAACTGGCTTCGTTCACCGCAAGCGAGGTGACCTCGGGCCCGATCTCAATCGCCTCCGGGGCTGGGACCGCAGAGGCCCACTCGGGGGACGTTCGGATCACAACGGGCACCACCGAAACCGGAAGCTCGGGCAGCGTGGTCCTTTCCGTGGGCGAGGCCACGGGTGCCACGGCCGGCGACGTGCAGCTGCTCGCTGGTAACTCCGCGAGCACCAGCGCGAGCGACCGGGCTGGTAACTTGGACTTTTTCGCGGGCAACGGCACGGGGAGCAGTCAGGGCAAGGGCGGCTCAATCTCAATGCGATCGGGCAACTCTGCGGGGACGACCAAGAACGGCGGTGCCATCGACGTTCGGGCCGGCCGCGCCGCGGGGCAGGGTCAGGGCGGCGCCATTGCGATCCGGACCGGCGAGTCCCGGCTGGGCAGCACCGGCGCTCTCGACCTGACTACGGCGAACACTGACGCGGGATCCTCGGGGTCCTCGGGAGCCATCGACATTTCCACAGGCGCGACTGGCTCGGGGGACTCTGGAGCAGTCGTTGTGGAGACCGGTGACGCTGGGGCTGGGGATGTCGGATCGATCACGCTCCGACCTGGAAAGACGGACGACGGGGGGGCCGGTGAAGTCCATCTCTTTGCCGGCGCTTCCGTGTCGACCACGGGCGGAAGCATCGTCCTGCAGAGCGGATCTTCGGATGAAACCAGCAGTGGCGCGGTCCTCATCTCGTCTGCGGAGGCCGGCACCGAAGGCTCGAGCGGGCCGATTTCGGTGCAAACGGGCGCTGCTCATGACGCCTACTCGGGCGAGATTTTGATGCAGACAGGCGACGCCGAGGGCTCCGGAGCAGTTGCTGGCGCCATCACGCTGCGCGTCGGCACATCGATCGACGAAGCGGGCAACAACATCACCCTGGTGGCGGGGCGCTCAACCAGCGCCAAGGTGGGCGGCTCTGTGAACATCACGACGGGCGCCTCGTCGCTGACCTCGAGCGGAGGCCTTCTCCTCCAGACGGCGAGCGCTGGTCCCGCGGACTCCGGCAACGGCGGTGTCTCTGGCCGCGTGCGAATCCTCTCGGGGACTGCTACGCGCGGTGCCTCAGGCGCAATCGATCTCACGACCGGCAGCGCGCAGACCTCGGGTGGGCCGATCCGTCTTCAGGTCGGCACTGGCGCCACGGGCGAGGGTGGGGCCATCGAGCTTCGCGCAGGCAACGCGACAGGTGCTGCGCCAAGCACTGGTGGCTCGATCTCACTCTTGTCGGGTTTCTCCGCGACGTCGACGAGCGGGAGCGTCAACATCGCGACGCACCCCGGCGGCAGCGCTGGCGACTCCGGCTCGGTCGAGCTGCGAACTGGAGACGCTAGGTTTGGGGGCAGCGGCTCTCTGCACCTTTCTACCGGGAGCGCAGCTTCTGGGGCTGCGGGGTCGATCTTCCTCGAGGCTGGACAGACGACTGGAGGTCGCGAACCTGCCGGAAACATTACCCTCTCGGCTGGAGCTGCCATTGGAACAGGGGACCAGGGCGGCGCCGTCTACATCACCAGCGGAAGCAGTGATGAGGGCGAAAGCGGCGTCATCGAGATGCAGACAGCCTCCGCGTCGGGTAGCGAGGGCCAGAGCGGGGCCATGCGCCTCGCCACCGGCAAAAGCATTGACGCCGACTCGGGCAAGCTGACGATTCTCACCGGTGACTCGGAGGACGCCGCGGCCGGCGCGCTCAACATTTCTGTGGGCAGCGGCGGCGCCGGCAAAGGCGGTCTTCTTTCGTTGCAGGCCGGAAACCAGACTTTGGGGGAGGGCGGCAATGTCGCCATCACTGCGGGCTCCAGCGTACAGGCGTCGAGCGGCTCCATCACGGTCGCGACGCCGGAGTCCGCTCGTGCCAAGACCGGGGCCATCACTCTTAGCACCGGCGCGGCTCCAGCCGACTCGTCTGGCTCTATCCGTCTCAGGACGGGCGCCGTTGAATCTTCGTCGAGCGCTGATGCCGCGGGTTTCATCTCGATCGCGGCCGGGAGCACCAAGACTGCCCAAGGCGCCAACGTGAGTTTGAGTGCCGGCGATTCGGAACTCGCGGCTGGTGGAGACCTCTACCTCGCCGCCGGAAGCGCCACCAGCGGCGACGCTTCTGACGGCGGCAACGTCCTCGTGCTCGGTGGGTCGACAGCCTCCACGGGCACGACTACCGAGGGAGGCGCCGTGACCTTGCAGGCGGGCGCAGCCAAGCGAGGCACCGGGGGCAAGATCGAAATTCTCTCCGGAGCCTCCGATAATGCCAACACGGGTGACATCCTTATTCACACCGAGGACGCTGACGAAAGCGCCGGGAAGCGCACCGGGGCCGTCACGATTGCGACTGGAATGAGCAAGCAAGGCCCCTCGGGCGAAATCCATCTGCTCACCGGAACCGCCACCTCCGGGTTCGGCGGCGCCATCAAAATCAGCGTCGGCGACGGCGACTCTGGGACAGGCGGGGATATCACGCTCGACGCAGGGTTTTCCACAGGCGGCGACGGTGGCAAGGTTGGCATCACTTCGGGCCGCAGCGGCTATCACAACACGGGCTCCATCGACATCGCCACCGCGGACGTCGATGCCTCCACGGCCAGTAGCGGGTCGATCTCACTGCAGACCGGGTCTCCTGGCCTCGTTGGTGGCTCGAGCGGGGCGATTCTGCTCAGCACTGCGGACTCCCCCAAAGGCGCGAGCGGCGGAATCAACGCCACAGTTGGTAAGAGCAACGGTCTTCGTGCGAGCGGCGGCAACTTTACCGCCCAAGCTGGGGCTAGCGACGACGGGAACGGAGGCTCTGTGTCGATCGCGTCGGGGGCCTCGGATTCGGCGAACCACAAGAGCGGCTCGGTCTCGCTGCGCACTGCGAACGCCGCAGGGACTACCGGGGCGATCGTTCTCGCCTCGGGGAACGCTACAACGTTCAATTCGGGCGCTGTGTCCATCCTCTCTGGATCTGGTGCGAGCGGGGCTGGCAAGATCTCTCTGACTGCCGGCAAGGCCACTCAAGGCAAGGCCGGCAACGTTGAGATCACTGCTGGCGCCACTGGACGCGAAGTCTTTTCAGAGACTGGCGGCAGTGTCATTGTAACGAGCGGCAAAAGCGAGCGCGTCAGTAGCGGTAACATTCTCTTGCAGACCGCAACCGCTGGCTCGGTGAGCGGCGCCACCTCGGGCCGCATCCAGCTGTCAACAGGCAATGCCGAAAACGGCAAGACTGGTGCCCTGATCCTCTCCACGGGCTCCTCGAGCGACGGCGCGGCGGGGCAGATTTCTCTCTCCGTCGGAGCGAGCACGGAAGCTCTAGGCGGTGACGTGATCGTGCGTGCTGGTAGCGTCGATGCTGGCGAGTTTGCGGCCGGGTCCATCTCGCTGCAAAGCGGAGCCAGTGCGGAAAGCTCGAGCGGGGCCATTTCGATCGCGACAAGTGACGCCCCGCAGAGTGGAACCTCAGGCAACATTGGCCTTGCCAGCGGAGTGACTGCCGATGGCAACTCTGGGACCATCTCGCTGCAGACTGGGGACGCGACGGGGGGCAAGTCTGGAGATCTAATTCTCAAGGTCGGCTCGGGCAAGTCTGGTGCTGGCGGCGCCGTGGAGATTTCCGCGGGCGGCATGACGAATACGGACGGCGGCGCCGTCTCCATTAAGTCCGGAACCAGTACTCAGGCCGATAGCGGCAATATTACACTCGAGACGCCTGCTGCGGGTTCAAATGGGGACAGTGGCAGCATCCGCCTCTCCACCGGTACTGGTGGGGCGGCGATCGGATCCTCGGGCGCCATTGTCCTCGAGACGGCCTCTGCGGCAGCGGGCGAATCGGGCGACATCGTGCTCTCTGTTGGCCTCGCGTACGAGAACGCCGGGTCCGTTGCGATCCAGGCGGGGCAGTCTTCGAGCGAGGCCGGCGGCAATGTGACAATTTTTGCTGGCAAATCGCAGACCTCTGTGGGAGGCAGCCTGAACATGACCTCGGGGAACGGAAGGACACAGAGTGGCAATGTGACGCTTGCCTCCAACCACGCGACCTTCCAGAATGCGGCCTCAGGGGCTGTCACGCTGGAGTCGGGTATGTCCTACGCGACGGCCGGTGACTTAAAGCTTTCCGTGGGTCGCACGCTTGGCGCCTCGAATCGTGGTGGCAGCGTGCGTGTTCGCGCCGGCAATGCCACCGGTAGTACCGGTGGAGAGATCACTCTGGTTTCCGGTGGCAGTACGACGTCTTCGAGCGGAGCGGTCCGCATTGAGACCTCCGGGAGCGGGACCTCCGGGTCCAGTGGCAGTATCCGACTGTCCACCGGCATCGCTGCGAGCGGGGCCTCGGGCAGCATTGGCATCCACACTGGTGCCGCGCAAGACGGGCCTGGCGGCAGCATCGAGCTGTTGGTTGGAGCTGGCGAGACCGGCGCCGGCGGTCACGTGGTCATTGCTGCCGGTGACACCGGCGCACTCAACGCTGAGGGCGGCAGCGTCTCAATCACATCGGGTGCGAGCGACTCGTTCTCGAGTGGGAGCGTGACCGTCGAGACTGCCCCAGGTGGATCGGCCGGCAAGAGCGGCGAAATCCGCCTGTCATCGGGCACAGGCGAGTCTCAAGGCTCTGGGGTTCTTGGTCTCCACACGGGTGACTCCGCCACGGGCCCAGCAGGTGGTATCTTCATCCAGCCTGGCCAAGGCCGCAGCGCTCCGAAGTCTGGAGACGCGGTTGTCTACATCGCTGCCGGCGACGTGAGCTCGGGCACTGCCCCCGGGGTTACAATTCTCGGTGGCTCGAGCGGTACTGGGAACAGTGGCAACGTGTCCATTTCTTCGCAGGAAGCCGGGACATTTGGCGCCAGCGGCCCCATCCAGCTTCAGACTGGACTCGGCGGTTCCTCCTCGGGGGGATCTGGCTCGGTGCGTGTTGCTACCGGCAATGTTCCGGAATCGGGAAGCGCGGGCTCGATCGACCTCATTGTTGGCGACAGTGCCGATACGGCCGGCTCGAATGTGACCCTGACCGCCGGTTATAGTGGAGGGTCTTCGGAGACTGGAGGTAGCGTGGTGATCACGTCGGGGAGCAGCGCCAGGGCTGACAGCGGTCACGTTCTGGTCTCCTCGGCGCAAGCTGGCTCCCTCGGAGATAGTGGCGTCCTGAGCCTGCGCACCGGGGACGCCGAGAAGGGCAGCACGGGCGCCATTACGCTAGTCACCGGAAGCTCCGACGACAGCGGCGTCGCTGGGGCCATTTATCTCACGGTGGGCGAGACTGCGTCCGATGTCGGCGCCAAGATCTCGTTGACAGCGGGTAACACGACGGACGCTGGGTCCGATGGCGGTAGCATCGAGCTCATCTCGGGCCGGACGCGGACGGCGACCAGCGGCGCGATCCATATTGCGACCGCCGGGACCGATGATGGGAGTGGCGCAACCAGTGGCAATTTGGAGCTCGAGACCGGGCCCTCTGCTGCGGGCACTGGTGGCGCAATCTATCTCCGCACAGGCGCTGCGGCTGCGTCTTCGGGCGACATCGTGCTTGAGAACGGAGCTTCGGGCACCGGAAGCGGAGGCTCGATCTCCTTGATGGCTGGCGATTCTGATAGCATGAGCGGAGGCTCAATTTCGCTCGTCTCCGGGTCGAGCAACGTGCTCATGAGCGGTGACGTCAGCATTTCGACCGGGGAAGCTGGGCCCTCGAGCACCTCGGGCGGGATCGTTCTTTCGACGGCCTCGGCTACCGGAGGGTCCGGAGCGGTCTCCGTTCTAACGGGCACTGCGGACGATGGCGCGAGCGGATCGATTTCGATGATTGTCGGTACGGCCGAGCAGGGTGGCAACGCTGAGATTGCTGCCGGTAATACGACTGGCAGCTCCAGTGCGGGCAATCTGACCTTGTCTGCTGGTCACCATAGCTCCAACGTCGCGCTCGGTGGGGGAGGCAGCGTTTCTATTCGGGCCGGTGACGACTCCTCCTCTCGGAGCAACAGCCAGCTCGGTGGCGGCGACGTCATCGTGCAGGCGGGTTCCGCTTCGGGCGCTCGCCCTGGCGGCGCGATCTCTCTCTCAACTGGTTCGAGCGCAGGTCTCGCCTCCGGTGCGGCCAGTATCACCACTGCAAGCAACGATGCAACCACGGGTTCGATTTCGCTTACCACGGGTACCAGCGCGAGCGCGCCATCTGGCGCGATCGTTCTGTCCACGGGCGATGCCTCGAGCGACTCTGCTGGTGGCATT
This sequence comes from Aurantiochytrium sp. T66, assembly GCA_001462505.1. NCBI lineage: Eukaryota > Bigyra > Thraustochytrida > Thraustochytriidae > Aurantiochytrium > Aurantiochytrium sp. T66. The sequence continues at coordinate 86,852 of KQ758887.1, read as the reverse complement.
GGGCTCAGCGTTGGGTCGAGTGCCGACGCGGGCGGGGACATTACCGTACATGCCGGCGAAAGTCTGGCCAGTACGGGTGGCGGCGTGGATATTCTTTCCGGTGTCTCGGGGACATCTTCAGGCTTTTCTGGGTTCGTCAAGATCGCCTCTGCGGGTGAAGCAGGCAGCACTACGGGCGGGACTGGGCCAGTGGCGATTAAGACCGGGTCTGGCGCCGGGGTTACGGGAGACCTGTCCCTGCGCACGGGGTCTTCATCGTCGAAGAATGCGGGGAGCTTCACAGTTGCGGTGGGATCTTCCGCCTCAGGGGCTGGTGCGGGCGTTGCCATTTCGGCCGGCGCGCAGACCGCGATCAGCGCCTCTGCAGCAAGGACCGGCGGCGACATTACCTTGCGCTCTGGAAACTCGACTTTAACCTCGAGCGGGTCGATCGTCCTGGCCACCCCTAAGGCGGGCGCAAAGGGTTCGTCCGGGAACATCGTGCTCTCTGTTGGCGACGCAAGCTCCACATCGACCGGCGGAGACGTGAGAATTTCGAGCGGCGCCGCCGTCGCTGGCCGCGGCGGATCGATTGACATCTCTTCTGGCGCCTCAACCGGGAGCGAGGGTGGGGACATTCGGATCGCTGTCGGCAGCAGCGGGACAGGAAGTGGCGGCGCCATCGTCATCGAGTCTGGGACGGCTGTTGACAAGGACGGCGGTCTTCTGAACATCACGGCTGGTGCTGGCGACGAGCGCGGGGGCAGCCTGGTCATTGGCGCCGGGCCTTCGTATGGCACGAGCAGCAGAGCCTCTCTCGGGGGCAATCTCAACATCACTGCCGGATACTCGCGCAGGGGCCCCGGAGGCAACCTCACGATCGCGTCGGGCGCAAGCGGCTTGGTGAACAGCGGCAAGGTCGAGATCTCGAGTGGCGGCGCCGAAGAGACTTCGGGATCTGTGCGCCTCGCGACGGGCGCGTCCGCTGCCGGGACCTCTGGCGCGCTCCAGTTGGCGACCGGCGCCGCAAGCGAGGGCCGGGCCGGAGATATGGAGATCGTGGCTGGAGAGTCCGGTGCTGGCGACTCTGGCGCGAGCATTTCCGTCATGGCTGGCAATGCCACTGAGAAGGACGCGATCGGAGGCCGGCTCTCCCTGTACTCTGGTGTCGGCGAGGGCGCGAGCGGAGACTTGACCCTCGGTTCGCTCTCCAGTCGCGCTAGCGGAGCTGTGGCGATGTCGTCCGGCGTGGCTTCCAGCGGCGACTCTGGCAGTGTGACGATCGCCTCTGGCGGCGCCACGCAGGGCACCGGCGGTGGCATCACGATTGGAGTCGGATCCGGAACGATTGGCACAGGTGGTGATCTTGTCATGCACGCTGGCTCGCAATCGACAGGAGATGCCGCCTCCGGTGGCACTGTGACCCTTCAGAGTGGCGCGAGCGCGGCGACCTCGAGCGGCGACGTGGACATTCTTACTGCTTCTGCCGGAACCGCGGGGGTCTCTGGGAGCATTTCCCTTTCCACGGGAACCTCATCGGTGGGAGACAGTGGCATGATCTCACTGCAGACTGGAACCGCTTCGAGCGGTGCCGCAGGTAACATTGCCATCTCCATTGGCGCTGGCTCTGCTGGCACGGGCGGGAACCTCACGCTCGAGGCCGGCAGCACCACCTCTAACGCCGAGGGTGCCATGGGCGGAAGCGTCTCGATCCGCTCGGGATTTGCCTCCGCGCTGAGTAGTGGTACAATTAGTGTCATGACCGCAGACGGAGGGGCCGCGGGCGACTCGGGCAATCTGACTTTTGCTAGCGGCGCAGCCGAGCTTGGTGACTCCGGCGATCTCTTTCTCGCCTCCGGGCCAAGCGCCGAGGGGTCGAGCGGCAAGGTGCGAATCACCACCGGGGTCTCAGAGACCTCGGGCACGTCGGGCAACATCGAGCTCGAGGCTGGCGAGTCGCGCGAAGGCGCCGGGGGTGACGTAGTCATCGCCTCGGGGAACACCACATCTGCCGGCTCTGTCGGAGGTAGCATCTATCTTCGAGCGGGCGGCGGAGGCGACGTCGCATCGAGCGGGTCAATCTTCCTCTCCACCAATTCATCTGGGGTCGGGTCCGGTGGTATCACTTTGAGTTCGGGCGCGGCTTCCTCGCCCGCGGCAGAGTCTGGAGCAATTCAAATTTCCACCGGCGCCTCGGCGCAGGGCGCTGCTGGCGCTATCACGATCTCTGCCGGGACGACCCAGAGCGAGACGGTTGCAGGCGCCGATGTCCTCATCGCCGCCGGCGCCGCGGACTTCATCACTGGAGGCAAGCTATCCCTGCGCAGCGGTGCGTCGGCGCTGTCCTCGAGCGGCGAGGTTGACATCATGTCGAGCAACGTGCAGGGCGGCACGAGCGGAAGGCTCCACTTGCACTCTGGCGCGGCAACTACGGGCGATACGGGTAACCTCGAGCTGACGACTGGGGATGCAAGTTCTTCGGGTCGTGCCGGCTCAATCCTCTTGCACGCCGGAACCAGCGACTCCACTGAAAGCGCTGGGCTCTCTCTCCGCGCGGGCGGTACCTCGCGAAGCGCCTCGGCCGGCGGCAATGTCTCGATTGCGTCAGGTGCGTCCTCGGTGTCCGGGTCGACGGGCTCTGTCTCCGTCGCTACAGCCGACTCCGTGGATGGCGCCACGGGGGGCGTGAAGATTGCCACCGGCGTGGCCACTGGCGCGTCATCGGGATCTATCTCCCTGTCGACGGGCGCTTCTGCTGCCGGCGGCACTGCGGGCGACATCGCTCTCAGCATCGGGAGCGCGGACAGCGGCGCTGGTGGAAACATTGTGCTCAGCGCCGGCTACGGGCAGACGACAGGCGGCACCTTGTCGCTGCGCAGCGGCGATGCGCCCAACGGAGGCACCTCCGGCGAGGTAGCCTTGGCGTCCGCTGACTCGGCAGCTGGGGACACTGGTACAGCGACCATTGGCTCCGGATCCGCGACCACTGGAACTTCGGGCTTGGTCCGAATCAGCTCGGGCGAGGCAGAGACCGCGGGCGCCGTTGTGCTTGCGGCTGGTACCAGCACCGTGGCCACGGCCGGCGCTGGCGTTGAGATTCGCGCTGGCGAAAGCTCCGCGGAGGCGAGCACGGGTGGCGACGTCGTAGTCCTGTCCGGCGCGGGTGTCGACGTATCCGGATCAGCCCACTTGGGATCTGCTGGCTCCGCGAACCAGGCTTCGGGTTCAGTGTCCATCTCCTCGGGCGCGGCTGGTTCGGGGGCGGCCGTCTCTTCGGGCACCGCGTCGCTTGCGACCGGCGACGCAGGCAACTCCGGGCGCGTAAGCATCATGACAGGTGATGCCGCAGCTGACCAAGCCGGGGCCATCGAGCTTCGCGTGGGTTCCAGCGCAGGTGCCACTGGCGGGAACATTCTGCTCTCTGCCGGCGCTGCGCAGACGACGGGCGGGAGCATTTCGATCACGGGCGGCGAGGGACTGTCTTCGAGCGGTGATGTACTCGTCCGTGGCGGCGTTTCGTCTGGGACCAGCACCGGTGGCAATGTGGTGGTGGCTGCGGGTGGCACGGGTGCGACGGTAGAACTTCAGACTTCCGCTGGGGACGCCGTTGTCGCCGTGGACGACAGCGGAGCCCTCTCCCTCGAGTCTTACAACGACGAGGCCATTTCTGTGAATGCCTCTGGCCCGCTCAATTTCCGATCGCAGTCCTTGACCGGGACGCGATTCTGGTCAAGCAGCGGGAACGAGACCGTTTTCCGTATCGAGGACGACGAGGTAGACTCGCATGTGCCCTTGCACACGCCGAGCACGCAGAGTTCGTCGGACGTACGAATCAAGCGCGATATTCAAGACGTGGACAAGAACAAGATCCTGCACAGACTGCAGGATATCGAGGTGAAAAAGTACAGATACACGAACGAGTGGGCCAAGATCAGGCGCCACGACGGCAGCTTCGTGCGCGGCGTCATTGCCCAGCAGCTTCGTGAAGTCTTTCCGGAGCATGTTGCGATCAAGGCCTGGGGAATTCCTGAGCAAGGCATCTGGTACGAGGATTTTCACGTCATCGACAAGGTCGGTCTCATCATCGATATTGTGGCCGCCCTGCAGGAGCAGCACTCGCACTTTACCATCGGTGCCGCGGAGACGGATACCGGTACCTCTTCTGTGGATGTCAAGTCAGCAGAAGGCACCGAAGATCGCCCGGATACTGGTCGAGTGCGCGTGGCAACGGGCGCTACCGCTTTTGGTGCTTCGGGCGCTGTGGAGATCCAGACCGGGGACTCGAGCGAGGGCCCAGTCGGTAATATTGACATTAGCGTGGGCACCGACCGCGGCAGCGTTGCCGACGTGGGCGGCGCTCTGCGCCTTTCTGCGGGCGGCTCTCAGCAAGGCAGCGGGGGCACTTTGAGTGCAGCCGCTGGCAACGGCAACGTGGAGGGCGGTTCGCTGGTGCTCGACGCGGGTTCCGGTGGCTCCGGCGCCGGCGGCGCTGTGGAGCTGAGCGCCGGGGCGAGCACGAGCGGCCAGGGCGGCAAGGTCTCGATCCAGGCGGGCGAATCGGTCTCAAGCAGTGGAGGGAGCGTCGAGATTGTGGCTGGTCAGGCACTTGGCGAAGCCCGAGGCGGCTCTCTCGGTCTTCGGAGTGGCGGCAGCATGCTTGGCGGTCTTTCCGGAAATGTGTCCATTGCGTCTGTCGCCGGCTCTGTGCAGTCCGGGGACGTGGACATCTCAACGGGGGCGAGCCTTCTTGGCACGGCTGGCTCGATTCGCCTCGAGTCTGGAGATGGGCTGTTGCAGGCTGGCGACCTCATCCTTGCAGCCGGCGGCTCGACTGACGGCCTCGCCGGCACTGTGCGTATCTCCAGTGGCACTTCGACAGGCTTTGAGGGAGGCAACCTGGACCTCGTGGCGGGCGACGGCGCCACCGCCGCTGGCAACGTGTCCATCTCCGCCGGCGAGAGTCGCTCTGCTCTTGGCGGCCACGTTTACATTCGTGCGGGCGCTGGCATCGGCTCGATGGGCGGCGGTGACTTCATTGTCGAGGGCGGCGTCTCCGAGGACGGCGCCGGCGGTGCCATCATTCTGCAGTCGGGCACCGGGGCCGACGAAACGGGCCGCGTCGAGATCACCTCCGCCGTTAGTGGAGGCGACACTGGCGAGGTTTTGTTGGCAAGCGGCGCGAGCTCGGCTGCGACTTCGGGCCATCTCCGGCTCGAGTCGGGCCCTGGTGCCGAAGAGAGCGGGTCGATTCTGCTTTCGACGGGAAACGCCTCGGCCGGTATTGCCGGGGATATCGCGCTGCGCGCGGGCTCGGGGCGCGTTTCGGGCTCTGTTATTCTCTCGCCTGGCGATGGTGCTTCGAGCGGCGTCTTTCTGCAGGATGCCGCGCAAGAGCCTCGCATCGAGGTCTCGAGCGCGGGTGAGGTTCGACTCACCTCGGACGTCTCGAAGGACATTGTCTTCGAGCCGGGCCACGATACACGAATCGAGTTCTCAAAACTCGAGTCCGAGTTCACGATCGGCAATACCGAGAACATGGTGAACGGCAACATCACGTTTCGCATCCGCCAGGACGAGATCTATTCGCACGTGCCCATCCAAGCCACCTCGGTGGTATACCCGTCCGATCGACGTATCAAGCAGAACATTGTAGACACTGACAGGGCGAGCGTGTATCACCGTCTGCAGAACGTGGAAATGAAGCAGTACGAGTACAGAGAAGAATGGCGCGCGATCCGCGGCATGACCGAAAACAAGGTCGTGCGAGGAGTCATTGCGCAGCAGCTCGAGGAGGTCTTTCCGGAGTATATCAACATCATCGCCAACCTCTCGTTCCCGGAGAAGGATTTCTCTCTTGAGAATTTCCACGAGGTGGACAAGCAAGCCATCACGCTCGACCTTCTCGGTGCCTTTCAGGTGCTCCATCAGCGCTTTACACTCGGCGTCGACGAGAGCGTGACGAGCGCCTCCTTGCGCGTCTCGACCGCTGACGCTGGCGACTACTATTCTGCTGCTACCCCGGGCGTCGGCGCCACGGGCGACATTGCAGTTGCCTCGGGCGCTGCCGTCTCGGGCAAAGCCGGTGATGTCAGCATTGCCACCGGGTCCGCCACCACAGGCGGGGCTGCCGGTAGCATTGCGCTCTCTGTCGGCGGCACTGATGCGGGCGCGGGTGGAGGCATTTCCCTTCGCGCGGGTGAGACTTCTGGCGAAGGAGCGGTCGGCGGCGCGGTGCGCGTCGAGGCCGGCAGCAGCAAGCTTGCCACTGGAGGTCGTCTCGAGCTCGCGACGGCGGATTCGAGCGCGCAAGGAAGCGGCGAGATTCGTCTCATCACCGGCGAAGTGAATTCTGCGTCGCCTTCCGGGCGCGTTCTTGTGCAGTCTGGCGCCTCCGCCGGCCGCGCAGGCGACGTGGAGATTTCTCCAGGAGCTTCTGCAATTGGCGCTGGCGCTCTTCGGCTCTCGGGGGGCGCCAGCTCTGAGGCTTCCGGTCAAGGCGGGGCAGTTTTCGTTACTTCGGGATCCAGCTCTTCTGGAGGCGCATCAGGAAACGTCGCGATTGGCTCTGCTGTATCGGCAACATCCGGTGCTGTCGATATCAGCACGGGGACGGCCTCGGAGTCCTCATCTGGCAAGCTAATACTTCAGACGGGATCGGGGCCGGAGTCCGGCTCACTCGAAGTCCGGACTGGGGCGAGCTCTCGAGGTGCGTCCGGGTCCATCACCATGGCGGCCGGCGACTCTTCCTCGCAGGGCGGTTCCATTGAGCTTCGATCCGGGTCTGCTGTCGAGGCTGGCGCCGCGGGCGACGTTTTGGTTAGCGCTGGGACCGGGGCGGCTGGCGGCAACCTTCGTCTCGCAGCTGGTGAGTCGACGAGTCAGGGTGGCGGCGTCGTATCGGTTCGCGCAGGTGCATCCAGCGCTGCTACATCTGGCTCTGCCGGCGGTGCCCTAGACCTGGCTGCGGGCGCGAGCTCCATGGGCAGTGGTGGCCTCGCGAGCCTGGTTGGCGGTGAAGGCACCGAGGGCGGCGCGCTCCGTCTGGCCTCGGGCCGATCCACGAACGGTCTCACCGGCGACTTGACCATCCAAGGCGGAGATGTCTCGTTTGTCGAGGCACCCGAGGCGCTACTCCTCTCGAGCGAGAGCCAAGCTGGTGGCCTCAACGCCGGGCCGGTCATGGTTCGCGGCGGCACTTCGAGCGTCGTTGGCGTGGCGGGTGGCTGGCTCGACCTGAATGCCGGCAGCGGTGCCATGGAGGGGGTCAACGGTGGCTCCGTCCTCCTGCAATCTGGTGCCGGTGCGGGCCAGGCCGCGAGCGGCAACATGACTGTGGGCACCCGCGCGTCGGCGTCTTCTGGCAACCTCAAGATCGGCACCGGGGCGGCCGCGGAGCAGGACAGCGGCAGCGTGATCCTTGCGACGGGCAGCTCCGCCGAAGGGAATGCCGGCAACCTGACGATTGGCGCCGGCGACGCCGGGGACCAGTCTGCAGGTAGCGTTCTTCTCCGCAGTGGATCTGCAACTGGCGTTGCCGGCGAAATTGTTCTCACTGCAGGGCTCTCTGAGGAGAACCGTGGCGGGCGCCTCGCGATGCGCACGAGCGCCGGTGCCGCAACCGTGGCGGGTGATATCCTGATCGCCCCTGGTGACAGCGCCTCTGATGACGAGGACCTTGGAAGTGCTGGGTCCGTGGTGATTCGGGCCGCGACTGACAGCGGTGTAGCTTCTGGCGGTGACGTGCGCATCGAGGGCGGCCATGCCCAGAACGCAGACGGTCAGGGCGGCGGTATCTCACTCTCTGCTGGAATGGCCAGTGACAACACTGGTGGTGCCTTGTCGCTCTCAAGTGGCCCGAGCAGCCTCGGGCAGTCCGGTCCTGTGAATATTGTTTCAGGCGAGGCGCCAAGCGCGTCGTCTGGCGCGGTGAGCATGGCCACTGGCGCTGCCGCCCTGCAGAGCGGTAACCTGCATCTCTCTACCGGCGCAGCCGGCTCGTCCTCGGGCGATCTCACGCTCCAGGTCGGTCCGAGTACTGGATCGGTGGGATCTCTCTTGGTGCAAGGCGGCTCGTCCACGGGCGGTCTCGGCGGTGACGTCGTTGTCCGCTCTGGGTCCACGGAAACGGGCGCATGGTCCGGCACCATCATGCTCGAAACCGCGGCCACTGAACAGAAGGGCGTCGCCTCCGGCAGCATGACCCTTACGACGGGCAGCGCCAGTGATGGCACTGCCGGCTCCATCAGCGTCAAGGCCGGCTCAGGCAATGAAGCCGGCGGTGGTCTCAACCTTGGCGCTGGTGAAAGCGCCGAAGGCCGGGGCGGAGACGTCATCCTCTCGGCGGGCGCCTCGGACGCAGACCAAGGCGGCGCGGTTGAGATTGTCGCTGGTGTCTCCTCCTCGTCAAACGGAGGCGACGTTGCGATCCGTGCTGGGCGCGGGAGCACTGGAGCCGGCAACCTCGTTCTCGAGGCCGGCTCTTCGAATGGTCGCGATACTAGTGGCGGATCCGTGGCCATCTCGGCAGGCGATGCGGCCAGCTCTGGCAACGGCGGCGACCTCACACTGCAGGCTGGTTCCGGGGCGCAACGGTATCGCGGAGGCAGCGCCACGGTTCGCGCTGGCGATGCCGCTGCAAAGGGTGTTGCTGGCGGCGTGGTGGAGCTCATCAGTGGTAGCAACGCTGCCGATGCGTCGGGCAATATCGAGCTCCGCACCGGCGAGAAATCGCTCACGTCCGGGTCCATCACGCTCGCCACGAGCGACGCGACGGAGACGGCCGGGTCCATCCGGCTGTCTACGGGAGCGTCCAAGGTGGATGGCGCAGATGCTGGATCCATTGAGATCTCTGCCGGCCCCGCCGCCGCGGGCGAGGGCGCCACAGTTCGCGCGCAGGCCGGAAGTGCAACCGGCGCCGGGGCCCCGGGTGGCGAACTTGAGCTCACGGCAGGTGCGAGCAGCAGCGGCGTCGGCGGCCCTGTCCACATCGCCGGCGGGTCGAGCGCAACGGGGTCGGATGCCGGAGCGGTGCTGATCGCGGGCGGCGAGGCGAGCAAGAATGTTGGCGGCGCAGTCAACGTCACCGCTGGTGAAGGCCAGACCCAGGGTGGCTCTCTTACCCTTCGCGGCGGCGAGGCGGCGGATCTGGGCGGCAGCATCGTGCTCGAATCCGGCGCCGCGTCCAGGGGCGATTCGGGCTCTCTCACGATGCGGTCTGCAGACTCGAGGCAAGGGGATTCTGGGAACTTTGCCGTGGAAACTGGGGACTCTCGGTCCGCAGCAACGGGCGCTCTGCAGTTCCAGACCGGGTCGGGCGCAACCTCTGGGTCCGCCAAACTGTCCACTGGCGCCGCGACCTCGACATCGGGTGGGCTCACTCTCGCCACGGGCGATGCCACCTCTGGGTCTGCCGGTTCTGTGCGAATTCTCGGCGGCGCATCTACCGCGAGCACTGGGGCCCACATCGAGCTCGTCGGAGGCGAGGGCAACCGCCGCGGTGGTGACGTCCGCCTGACTTCGGGTGAGGGGCAGACAAGCGGCGTCTTTGAGGCCGGCAGCGGCGAGGGATCTTCTCGATCTGGGGACGTTCGCCTGGTTTCGGGGGAGGCCGCGCAGTCGGGGGCGCTTCATCTGGGGTCTGGCAACTCCACACTTCAGGCGGGCGACGTGGTCATCGCCGCCGGCGCTTCGCGATCTACGAGGAAAGGATCGAGTGTCACGGTCCAGGCCGGCGTCACAACCGGGAGCAGCGCGGCGACGGGAGACGTTAACATTCTTACCCCCTCGACCGAGCTTGGCACGGCGGGTCTCATCAACGTGACCGGAGGCTTTGGCGCGCGGGAGGGTGGGTCGGTTCACCTTGGTGGCGGTGGTTCTATTCTCCGGGGAGGCCACGTCAACCTTTTCGCAGGCGAGGCATCTCAGGGCCGCGCCGGCAACATTGACCTCCGCGCGGGCAACGCTACGAACAGCGCGTCTCCTGGAGATGTGGCGATTCGTGCTGGCGACGGCAACGCCATGTCCGGGGGCGACGTTGTTGTCTCTGGTGGCGCGAGCGAGCTCGCCAAGTCCGGCAGCGTTTCGATCGAGACGCGCGAGGGCTATGTGGGCGGGTCGGGGGATATCTCTCTCACATCGGGCAATGGCGTCGGCGGCGTCTCCGGCATGGTCAGCATTCGCTCCGGCAACTCGGACTCGGGTCAAGCCGGTGCCATTGATTTCGCTGCCGGCAAGAGCTCCAAAACTGTGGGCGCCCCAGTGTCCCTTCGTGGCGGCGACACGACCGGAAGCAATGCGGGCGGCATGGTGAAGATCGAGGGCGGCACGACTTCGACGGGCAAGGGCGGTTTGGTGCACCTCGCTTCCGGGGCGAGCGCTTCAGCATCGTCTGGCAACGTGCTCGTGGAAACGAGCACGGGTGAAGGGTCCGGCAATGTGACGATTCGTTCTGGCATGGGGAAGCAGATCTCGGGACCGATTCTTGTCTCGTCAGGCAATGTCACCGGAGGCAAGACAGGAGACGTGAAGATTGAAGTTGGCGCTGCCACCACAACTTCGGCTGAGCCTGGCACTCTGCGTCTTCTCGGCGGCTACGCGGTCGGCAAGTCGACCCGGGGAGGTAGTATTCTGATGCAGAGTGGCTCGCACGCAGGCGCGAACTCGAGCGGGACGATCGCCATTCAGAGTGCGGACAGTGCGCTATCTGGCACCGGTGACGTCAGTCTTAAAACCGGGGCAGGAAGCAGCGGTTCTGGCGGCGTGAACATTCACACTGGTGCAGCGAGGTCGTCGGGTGCGGCCGGAAACATCGTCTTGTCTGTGGGAGCAACGGCTTCGGACGCCCAGGGCGGATCGATCTCTGCGCTTGCCGGGGACTCGAGCGAGGGCGTCGGAGGTGACGTCAAAGTGCAAACAGGCGCGGGTGTGTCTTCGGGCCGCATGGACCTTGTCACTGGCAAGGCGAGCGACGGGTCGAGCGGTGATGCGGTTCTCTCTACGGGGAGCGCATCCGCCAGTTCTGGCTCGATCAGCCTCGCAACCGGGGCCGCGTCTTCCGAGAGCGCCGGCAACATTACGCTCACTGCGGGCACGTCGACTTCGGCTGCTGGCGGCAACGTTGACCTTTGGGGCGGCGATGGTCAGCAGCGCGGCGGGCGCATCCACCTCGAAGCGGGTGCGACGGCCCAGGGCCAGGGTGCTGAAGTCAGTCTCATTGCTGGCGAGACCGCATCGGGCCCGGGCGGAAGCGTGGCTGTCACCGCCGGCAAGGGCTCGACGACGGGCGGCGCCGTCCAAGTGACCTCCGGGGCGGGTACACGGCAGTCTGGAGCCATTACCGTCACCACCCCGGATGCCGTTGGCGCGGACGCTGCCTCGGGCGCTATCATTTTGGAAACGGGCGCGGGCGCAGCGAGCGCAGGCGCCATTGGCATCAGCGTCGGTAGGACCAGCGGTGGGTCCAAGGGCGGCGCCATCGACATCACTGCGGGCAGCGCGGTGGCCGGCAGCAGCACAGGTGGTCGCCTGGCTCTCTCAGCGGGCAACGGTACCGCCACCGGGGGCGCGGGCTCTTTTGTAGCCGGGTACGCGACATCTGGTCAGGGTGGGAACATGACTGTCGCGGCAGGCTACGGTCAGTCTAGCGGCGGGCATCTCGCGCTGCGGGCCGGAGCGAGTGTGTCTGGCCGTGGCGGGAATGTCCGCGTCTCTGGCGGGCACAGCGCTGGCGCGAGCCGGGCCGGCTCGGTCCACATTTCCGCCGGGGACTCCGATGGCGCCGCGGTCGGCGCCGACGTCATTCTTCGGTCAGGTAAAAGTCCGAGCGGCGTCTCGGGTCTCGTCAACGTGAGCACCGCGGCCGCCGACGGCTCGAGCGGCGAGATGCGCGTCTTTTCGGGCGCTGCAGGCGCCGACTCTGGGAATGTCGTGATCGAGTCCGGTGCCGCCGGCGCGGCTGCGGGCAACATCCGTCTGCAAGCTGGCAAGTCTGCATCGTCGGAGGGCGCGCATGTGCTCGTTGCCGCTGGCGATGCAGTCAGCGCGCGCGCCACAGGCGGTGCCCTCAACCTCACTGCAGGTGCCGCGGGCACCGGCGTTGGAGGATCCGTGGCAATTCGCGCCGGCTCAAGCGACGAGGGCATGGGAGGCGCCGTGCTCGTGTCAAGCGGAGCTGGGGATACTGGCTCGGGGCGACTCAGCCTCGAGAGTGCTCTGGCCGCGAGCGAGGACTCTGGTGCGGTGCGCCTCGCGTCGGGAGCGGCACCCGCAGGCGAGAGCGGCAGCGTGAACATTACCTCGGGCACTGGTCTCCAAGGCGGTAGCATTGCGCTGCGTGTGGGGCAGTCCACGCGGAACGAAGGCGGCAACGTGACCATCGAGGCGGGCCAATCGCTGGCGGCCGCTTCGGCGGGCTCTGTGCGCATGTCCGCGGGGGGCTCTACCAGCGGCTCGGGCGGCATTGTCGAAATTTTCGGAGGCGAAGGCGCGACCCGCGGCGGGAATGTGAGTGTGACCTCGGGCGCGGCCGTGAGTGGCGCATCTGGATCACTTTTGCTGTCGACAGCGGACGCTAAGGCTGTGGGCTCAGGCCCGGTCCTCCTTGCGAGTGGTCGGGCCTCAGCCGGCGCTTCAGGTGCCATCACGCTGTCGACCGGAGATGCGAGCGCTGGCGCTGCCGGTGCAATCGATGTGACGGCGGGAACCAGCACCTCGACAGACGGCGCCCGCGTGCGAGTGCGAGCTGGAAACGCAACGCGGTCTGGTCGTGGAGGCGACCTCATTATGGGCGGCGGCCATACGGTGACAACGGCGCGTGGTGGCGACGTCAAGGTCACCGCTGGAAGCTCGTCGCGCGGCACTGGAGGTCAGATCGTGGTCTTGTCCGGTGCGGGCGCTGTGAAAACGGGCGCTGCGAGCTTTGGCAGCGCTAATGGGACGATATCTAGCGGCGTGGTGTCACTTGGCTCGGGGCGCGCCGAGGCGGGTGCGAGCGGATCCGTGAGGATTGCCTCAGGCGACGCCTCGACCTCCGCCGGGCCGGTGGTGGTGCGTGCGGGGTCCTCCCAGGGTGACGGCGCCAACGTGACTGTCGATGCGGGCGCTAGCGCTGCTGCCAGAGGCGGCCATGTGCGCATCGCCTCGGGGACGGGCGTCTCCGAGAGCGGCGAGGTCAGTATCTCCTCGGCGTACGGGGCCTCCTTGTCTGGCGCCGTCAATATTGGAAGCGGTGAGGCCGGCAAGACCTCGGGCGCCGTGCGCCTTGGGTCGGGACAGGCGTCGACGCTGAGCGGAAATGTCAACGTTCAAGTGGGCGATGCTCTCTCGGGCCGAGGTGGGAACCTGACGCTCACGAGCGGCTTCAGCGGCGGAAGCAGCGCCGGCGGCCATGTCTTTGTTCGCGCTGGGGCCTCTGCAGCCTCGAACGGCGGCAACGTTGTCATTGAGGGTGGCAATGCCCAGGCCGAAGGCTCGACGGCTGGCGGCAAGATCAGCGTGACCTCGGGTAGTGGATTGTCTGCTTCGGGCGACATCGTTGTTTTGACGCCCGCGTCCAAGATCTCGGGCGAAATTCGCGTCGGCACGGGCAACGCCACCGACCTTTCTGGCGATGTCTCTGTGGTCGTTGGCAACGCGGACGTAGCGGGAAGTCTCTTGGTTGCAGGCGGGTCGTCCACTTCTCGCGCCCAGGGCGGTGGCTTGCTCATGCACGCGGGCTCGAGCTCGAGTGGCACTGGTGGCGACGCGACGCTTCGCGGAGGGAACGCCACGGGTGGCACGGCGCCAGGCGGTGGCCTCCATCTCGTCTCGGGCGCTAGCGCGGCAGGTTCGAGTGGCGAGATCACGATGGAGACGCCGACCACAAGTGGCGCAACATCTGGCTCTGTCTTGGTGCAGACCGGCACGGCAACGGGCGAGCGCTCGGGCGAGGTCCGCATCCAGACAGGCAATGCGAGCGCGAGTGCTGCTGGCGACATTTACGTCAACGTCGGCAACGTGCTGCAGGGCGAGGCGGACGGCGGCCTCGTCGATGTTCGCGCCGGAGCGGCATTCGGAAAGGGCACTGGTGGCGACCTCAAGCTCGCCAGTGGTGCCGGGGGCGCGAGCGGAGCTGGAGGCGATGTCTTGGTCCAGGGCGGCGCCGGATCGACGTTGGGCGGCGCGATCCGACTCGAGAGCGGGTCGACGCAGTCTGCGCAGACCGGGGAGATTTCGATCCAGTCCGCTGCAGCAGGAGTGGCGTCGACGAGAAGCGGACCGGTACGCGTCGCTTCGGGCGACGCCACTGCCGGGACAGTAGGAAACCTGACCCTCGAAGGTGGGGATTCCCTCGGTGCTGGCTCTGGAGGCCATGTGAACGTCGCTGCTGGGTCCTCGGCGGATCGCGCAGGCGGCAGCGTCAAGGTTGTCACGGGCACCTCCGCAACGACGAAGAGCGGCGACATGCTCGTCGCGACGGCCAATGGACCAGCAAGTGGCGCGGTGGATATCACCACGGGAACTGCTCTGAGCGGGGCTGGGGGCAATATTCGCCTTGCTGTGGGCGCTTCCATGGGTAGCGCTTACGAGGGTGGCAATGTGACGGTCTCGGCCGGGTCTGCGACGCAGCGCGGTGGCTCAATCCGTGTTCTCGCCGGCGAAAGCGCCAGCAGCGAGGGTGGCGCCGTCCTGGTGGAAGCTGGCCGCTCGGATTCGGCGACCGGGGGAGGCGTGTCGATTCGCTCGGGTGCTAGTGCAGGTGGCAACACGGGCGCCATCGAGATTGAAACGCCGGACGCGCTTCGAACCGGGGCGACCTCGGGCAGCATCCGCGTGGAGACTGGCCTCGGTCTTGGCGCCGACGCGGGCGACCTCTCGCTAGTCACGGGCAACGGCCAAGGCAGCCGCGGCGGCGACATTACCGCCACTGCTGGGAACTCGACCAAAGGTTCCGGTGGCGGCGTGTCCATCTATGGCGGCGCCAGCTCGGACTCGACTCTTGTGGGAAGCAATGGAGGCGCCATTCGCCTCGAATCGGGCTACGGCAAGACCGGCGGCGGCAATATCACCTTGGCTGGCGGCATCGGGTCCACCCTGGCTGGTGGTTCTGTTCATGTGGCGACGGGCGCGAGCGAGCGCAAGTCGAGTGGCGAGTTCACGGTAACCACGGCGTCATCGAGCTCTTCTGGGGGCGTCCGGGTTGCCACTGGCGCCGGATCTACCGGGGCGTCCGGCGGGATTTCTCTCGAGACTGGTTCGGCAGCGAGCAGCAGCGCCGGGAGCATTCGCGTCAGCGCTGGGGAGTCTGCCCAGGGCCGCGGCGCGGCAGTCATGATTTCGGCAGGGCGCTCTGGCCTTTTGACTGGCGGAAATGTAACGGTGACGACGGGCGAGGGTGCCACGAACGGCGGCAACCTGGTCATGACGACGGGGTCGGGGCTCGGCGGACGTGGCGGGCACATTCTCGTGACAGCTGGCCAGTCCTTTGCGGATGATGGCGCAGACGTTGTCTTCCAAGCCGGGTCCACGAGTGCCAGCTTCGGCACGGGAGGAAACGTTTCCTTTTGGGGCGGGAGCGGCTACAGTGGCGGTCCTGTGGAAATCTATGGTGGCAACGCCACCAAGGGCTCTGGCGGCGACATGATGCTGCTCTCTGGCAGCAGCGAGTCGGGGGACAGCGGCGACGTGATCGTGCACACTGCCAATGCTGTGTCGAGTGGGGCCAGCGGTAAGGTACACTTTACCTCCGGCTCTACAGAGCTTGGCGATACTGGCGACTTGCTGTTTGCGACAGGCAATTCGGCTGAGGGCCACGCCGGGGGTGTTTCGATTCTCGTCGGCGACAGCGCCTCCGGCGCGGGAGGCCACGTGGTCATCCAAGCCGGAAGCAGCGAGACCCTGACTGGCGGCGCCGTCTCGATCGCTGCAGGTTTCGGGCAGAAGACGACGAGCGGCTCCGTGCTGATCCACTCGGAGGACTCGGGGCCTCTGGGGCAGAGCGGAAGCCTTCAGTTCTACTCCGGTTCGGCGTCGGTGGGCGCGAGTGGAAGCATCTCCTTCGAGACAGGGGACAGCGCCAATGGGGCCTCTGGCAACATGTGGTTTGCCGGAGGCCTCGGCAATCTGGCGCGTGGAGGCAACATCTCGTTCGTGGCCGGCTCGAGCACGAGCCACCGCGGCGGCCAGGTGAGCTTTGACACGGGCCGTGGTCTGGCGAGTTCGAGCGGAGACTTGCTCTTTGCGACGGGTGACGCCGGAAGATCGGGCGTGAGTGGGCAGATCTTGCTTCGTACGGGCACCTCGTCTGAGGGCACGAGCGGGGCCGTCCACTTCTCCACGGGCAAGGCCCTGAGCGGCAGCGCCGGCAACATCGAGTTCTTTGTCGGCAATTCGACCGATGCCCGGGGCGGAAACGTGACCATGGTTGCCGGCACGAGCAACTCAAAGGCCGGTGGCAACGTTCAGATCTATTCTGGCTCGGGGACCAGCTCCTCGAGCGGCAATGTGACTATTGCCTCGCGTGAAGCTGGAGTCTCGGGTGTCAGCGGCGAGCTGCAGATGTCCACCGGAAACGGGTACAAGGCGAACACAGGGATGGTGAACATCACGACCGGGTCCACGGCCGGGGGGCAAGCTGGGCGCTTCCATGTCCAGGTTGGATCCTCGGGCTCGGGGGCTGGCGGCGGTGTCTTCATGGCCGCTGGTAACAGCAGCAAGGCCACTGGCGGCAGCATTGTGATTCGTTCTGGCACGGGGCTTGCGACCTCCAGCGGAAGCATCGATCTGTACACCCCTGACGGAGGTGTCAAGGGCCAAAGCGGTGGAATCCGCATGGTGTCCGGAAATGCCACGGTCGGGCGCACGGGTGCACTTCACCTCTTGACAGGCACCTCGTTCAAAGGCTCTGCCGGCGACATCAAGCTCCTGGTCGGCGCTTCGACGGGTGTGAGCGGCGGCATGGTGAACATCACCGCCGGAACCAGTGACTCTGAGACGGGCGGCAACATCCACTTGCTGTCGGGTAACGGGACCGCGACCTCGAGCGGTTCGGTATTCATTGAGACTGCGGGCGCCGGCCTGCTCGGCACCTCGGGCGCTGTCGATGTGCGGTCTGGCGATGCCGGTGCGGGGAGCACGGGCGAGGTTCTGCTGACGACTGGCCAAGCAACGAGCGGTCGCGCCGGAAACATCTCGCTTACGGTGGGATCCGGCGACTCTGGAGTCGGAGGTGATGTGCGCGTGTCTGCAGGGCCGACGCGCACAGTTACGGGGCTCACGGGCGGCGCCATTAGCGTGGTCTCGGGCAAGTCGACCGAGACCTCGAGTGGAAGCGTCTGGATCGCGACGAGCAACGCTGGCAACAGTGGCGTGAGCGGATCAATGCGTCTGAGCACAGGTACTGCCACGCTCGGGTCGAGCGGCGAGATTTTGCTTGAGACTGGCAGATCGTCTCTTTCCGGCAAGGGCGGAGATATCAGTCTGATCGTGGGCAGAGGCACACTGAACGACGGCGGACATGTCAAGGTGCGTGCGGGCAACACCACTCACGAAACTGGTGGCTCGATCTCACTGCGCTCCGGCTACGGCTCGGCGACCTCAAGCGGCGCGATTACGCTGGAGACCCTCAAGTCGGGTCTGAGCGGAGTGAGCGGGCCCGTAACGGTGACAACTGGCACGACGACGTACGGCGCATCTGGTGAGATCCGTCTCTCGACCGGGACAGCATTGTCATCGAATGGAGGTGCGATCAGTCTCCTGGTCGGTACTGGCGATACCCCTGGCGGCGCAATTACGCTAGACGCCGGTGACTCCCGGGATGTGACGGGCGGCGAGATCTCGCTCACGACGGGCGCAGGCACGGCTACGAGCAGTGGAGCGCTCTTGTTTTCGACCGCCGACGCAGGCACAAGCGGTGTCTCCGGGGTGGCCTCAATCAGGACCGGCTCGGCATCTACGGGCTCGACGGGCGAGATTATCCTCTCCTCGGGCGCGGCGACTGGCGGCAAGGGCGGGGATATTTCTATGCTCGTGGGTGACGGTGATACTGGTGCCGGAGGTGACGTAATTGGTGTCGCGGGTCTGTCATCCACGTCGACGGGTGGCAAGGTGACAATGACTTCGGGCGCGGGGACCGCCACGAGCAGTGGCACCATCGAACTGCAGACGGCAGATGGCGGCACGGCTGGCGTCTCTGGCGCGATCACCGTAAACACGGGTGATGCGGGAAACGGCAACACTGGCGAGTTCAAAGTGAACACGGGCGCTGCGACCTCGGGAACCGGGGGCGACATCACTTTGACGGTCGGTAGCGGGGATAGTGGCGCTGGCGGCCTTGTCGCCATGACCGCCGGCGAAACCACCGCACTCACGGGCGGTTCGGTGACTTTTACCTCTGGTCAAGGCACGACGACGAGCAGCGGCCACATTGACCTGATCACTGCTGCTGCCGGCTCGACTGGCACCTCGGGCTCAATTGAGCTCACCACCGGCGATGCTGGCAACGGCTACACGGGCGAGGTAATCGTGTCGACCGGTGCTGCGACCTCTGGCAAGGGTGGCGACATTTCTCTGCTCGTTGGGGACGGCGACACCGCGGATGGTGGCAAGGTCGTGATTACTGCGGGTCTCTCGAGCGCCAACACGGTGGCCGGCGGCGCGGTGGAGATCACTGCCGGTGCCGGGACTGGCGCGACCGCGAGCCGCGGCGGTGCAGTACTTGTTACTGGCGGTGCCGCTGCGGTCGAAACCGGTGGCAAGATCGCTCTTACCACCGGTCTCAGTACGGCCCAGAGCAGCGGGAACATCGAGCTGCTGACGGCCAACGGCGGCACCGCCGGCACGTCTGGCGCTGTCACCGTGACCACTGGTACGGCTGGAAACGGCGACACTGGCGAGTTCAAAGTGAACACGGGCGCTGCGACCTCGGGAACCGGCGGTGACATCACCCTGACTGTCGGCAGCGGTAACAGCGGCGCCGGAGGTCTTGTCGCCATGACGGCGGGCCAGACGAGTGCTCTCACGGGTGGCTCGGTCACGTTCACGTCTGGTCGCGGCACGACTGCGAGCAGCGGTCACATCGACTTGATCACCGCCGCTGCCGGGTCGGCCGGCACCTCGGGCTCGATCGAGCTCATCACCGGCGATGCTGGCAAT
>KQ758886.1:435098-459392 GCA_001462505.1 Aurantiochytrium sp. T66 | reverse complement strand
CTTGGTCCTGACGCGGCCCGAGGAGCGGCGAGAGGATGGCTCAGACGAGCCCGGCGCCCACGGGCGAAGGCGACCGCGCTCTGCCCGTCAAGTGGACGCGCGAGGAGCGGCAGTCGCTGGTCCTCTGCGGGTGCGCGTACATCAAGAAGCTCTGCGAGGCCCTCGACCTGCAGCTGCTCTCGCAGTGCACGGCGCTGGCGTTTTTCCACAGGTTCTATGACAAGCAGGCCCTCGAGGAGCACGACCGCTTCGTGGTCGGCACGGCCGCGGTCTTCCTGGCCGCCAAGGTCGAAGAGGACATGAAGAAGCTCGATACCGTGGTGCGCAAGGCCGTCGCGATCCATGACTTTGGCCGGAACGGATGCGTCGCGACGGCCATGAGGCATCCCATGCAGCTGGTGGACGACCAGTCCCGTCTCGTGAGCGCCGGCCTTATCGACGACGCGCCGATTCCCCGGGAAAAGATGGCGCGGAAGGTCCTCGAGGAAAAGGTCCTGCTCTGCGAGCGCGTGCTACTGCACACTCTCTCCTTCGACGTTAGCGTCGTCCACCCGCACGTAAGTGCCGTGGAGATCATTCGGGACGTGGCCCGGAACGTGAAAAAGGCCAACGAGTTTCGCCTTGCGTCGTGGACCTTTCTCAACGATTCCATGTTCACAGACATTTGCGTGCGCTTCAAGCCGCGGGCCATTGCAGCGGCGTCGGTGCTCCTGGCATATTATCTCATTCGCAGCCGGCCCAAGTCGACCCCGCAGAGCGTGGAGATCGCGGACGCCATCGAGCGCGATCACTTGCGGCCCAACGCAACGGCGCTATTCGGCTTCCCCAAGGCCCAACTGGAGGAGATTGTCCAGCGCATTCTCGACGTGTACGAACCGCCACGTCCGTTCGAACGGACCGAAGCCTCGCTCGCCGACTCGCTCGCGGGGTCCCCCTTTGCGGAAAGGCCGAGCCAGGCTGCCAAGCGGGCGCGCCAAGGCGCCTAAGACGTGTTCACAGTCAGTGCGCGCGCGCTTGGGCTCGGCGAGGTTCTATCTCCGTCCGCTTGCTACCATGTAACCAACGGGCCTGAATTGTAGCTGCAAGAGGTATGGCAAGGGTCCGGTTCTGCGAAGGCGCCGAGCGCGAGCTCCCCGCGTAGCCGTGGGCTCTGCGCGAACGGCCGCATCGAAAGAAAACACACAGAGAATTCCTTATCTTATGTAAAGGTCTAGACTCTTACGGACCTGCGACTGCTGCGATTTGACGATGATGATAATGGATCAACCGCGGGGCAAACGCATAATCTGGTTGCAAAAGTTCCTGCGCCGGCTTGGGATTTGTCAAAAGAAGACGAACGAATCTTCCGCGGCCGACCGTGACTTTGCGCTCGCTTCCACAGCATCCAACTCCCATCTCTCATCGACGCCTACACAGTACTACACAGAATTTGGACGAGAGCGAGGGGTGGAACAACAGAGCAGAAAAGGAAAGACGGCCATACACACAGAAGGTGACCGACGGACGGGACGATGCCAGCTGCTGCTGCTCTTGATGATGTGACAGTGGCCCCAGCGCCTCGACAACTGTCTTCCTTCTACGAGAGGATGCAGCAAGCTGCTGGCTCGCCGCGCTGCAGGTAGCCGAGCTTGCCTTCGTCCTCGAGTTGCAGCACGCGGACAAGGTCCTCCTGGTGCTTGACGGACGAGGTATAGTCAAACTCCGGGATCTCGTCTGCCGTGGTGAGCTTGAGCTTGCGGTAATCATGCTCGTTGCTCTTGCCGTCGAGGTCGCTCTGGTTGAAGGCGTGGATCTGCTCGCGCTTGGGCACCCAGGGCGGCGGGATGTCCTTGCGGCTGAGACGCGCCCAGTCGATGGACGCGAAGTACGGATCCTCCTTGACTTCATCGGCGCCGCGCTCCGAGGCGCCGAGACGCCTGTTCTTGTCCCGCACAATAAGGCGCGAGATGAAAGCTTTGGCGTCCTCCGGGAAGGGGCGCAGCTCGCCGCCCATTCCGCAACCGAGCTTGGAGGGGAACGTGAGCTGCCAGTGCAGCGTCGCCTCGTCGCGCTCCATCTTGGTGTTGAGCTTGGAGAACGGGCAGCGGCCAGCGAGGAGCTCGTAGAGTACACAACCCAGGCTCCACCAGTCGACAGGGAACGAGTATCGTTTCTTTTGCAGCATCTCGGGCGGCCAGTAGCCAGGGGTTCCGGCGCGCCCGCGCAGCATCCTCCCGTTGGTAATGATGGCAAGGCCCATGTCCGAGATGCGACAATGGCCGTCCTCGTCGAGAAGGATGTTGTCCGGCTTGAGGTCGCGGTAGAGGATCCCGAGGCTGTGCAGGTGCTCGATGCCCAGAACGACCTCGGCGATGTGAAAGCGCGCGCGCTCAGGCTCAAAATAGCGCTCGACGGCCAGGTGGTACTGGAGGTCGCCGCCCGAACACAGCGGCAGAGCGAGGTAAAAGTTGTCCTTGTCCGTGAAGGCGTACTGCAGGTAGACGGTGAAGGACGATGGGTGTTCGCCCAGCTTGGCCAGGACCTCGCGCTCGGCGCGCACGAGCTTGACCGCGTTTTTGCCCTTGACCAGTTTCTTGTTCATGCACTTTAGCGCCATGAGCGCTCCCGTGGCGCGAAACTTGGCGCCGGCGACCACGCCAAAGGCGCCGCGGCCGAGGTCACGGAAGATGTTAAAGTTGTCGAGCGAGATGGGCTGCTCGCAGTACCAGAGGACCTTCATCAGGCGCTCAAAGCCCTCGGTGTGCTCAAAAAAGGCCCAGTTCTGCTCCTCGGCCTCGAGGAGCTGCAGGTAGAGGTCCTCGAGCGTCTCGACGGCAACTATTTTGTTTTCGGTACGCTGCCGGCTGAAGCTGTTGCGCTTGCGCGCCAGCTCCTCGTCGGCGCCTCGTTCCGAGATGCCCTCGCTGGCCGTGTCTGCCACGTCCACCTTGACGATGTCGGTGCTCGCCTCGGTCTCGGACTCGTCGACCTCCTCGGCCTGGCCCGAGTAGGACGCCGAGTCCTTGCCGTCGGTCGAGCCGCTGTCGAGGTTCGCGGGCTCGACCTCGAAGTCGGCTGCGGACGCGACGTCGCCGAGCATGCTTGGCGAGCTCTGGAGGTGCGGCAAGACGCGACTTGCGAGAGTGTCCGAGACCGAGGTGACGAGATCCTTGTACTTTGCGGGCAGCTGCTGCGCGCGCGCGATCAGCCGGACGTACTCATCGACGGCGGGGTTCTCGGACCGCTTGAAATCATGGAGGGTCTCGAGAAAGAGATACACGGGCTTGGAGGCCGGGAACTCCTTCGAGAGGATGTAGACGCCCACGGGCTGGGAGACGCAGTACGAGAGGTCGATCTTGTGCGACTGCGCGAACTCGAAGGCGTCAAAGTCTGCGGGCGGCGGCGTAATACGGATGTTCGGCTTTGTCGTCTCGCGGCCGCGGAGCACCTCGCCAAACTGGGCATCCGCGATGCAGTCCTGGATCTCGTCCATGGTGCCTCTGCCGCTTCAGAGGCTGCTCCGAACTCTGGTACGTGGGCACGTGCACGCGCTGGGTTGGTTTCCCTTATTCGCTCAGTCGCTCGAGGAGAGCGCGGAATGCGAGCGCTGCGTCGGACGCGGTGCAGGGCCGGACTCTGGCGGCGCGGGGAGGCGCGTCGAGGCCCGCGGCGGCGCGCGCGAGCAGGTCGCCGCGCTGCGCGTGCAGGTCCACCTGGTACCGCCCGGCCTCCTCGGTGCTCGTCGAAAGGCCGCCCGGAGCTGGCCGATCCGCGGCCGACCGGCAGCCCGCGAGAGGCAGGCGCGCACGGAGGGCGCCTCGCGCGCGGGCAGGCGGCGGGCGTCCGCGCGGGTCCGTTGCTGCGCCCGAGCGAGCGAGCGGGCGGGCGGGCGAGCGGGTCGGGCGGGACGGGATGGATTACCTAGCTAGAACGCCCTTCAAGGTCTCGAAATGGACTCGGCCCCCGCTCGCGCGCGCGCCCGCGGGCTCGATCGGGGCTCGCTCGATCGGACACGCGGCCGGGCCGAGCGCGCCGGCGGGAGTCGACGGCCGGGGCGCGGACGCACGGGCGCGGGGGAGGCGGCGGCGGAGCTGGCGCTGGCTTGGCTCTTTGGAGTCCTGCGGAGCGCGCGATTTTAAAAAATATTTTATCTTATTATTATTTCAAAAATAAAAAAATAATTGAAAATTGCCCAATTTCATGATTTCATGCACATGCAGGCTTGCTACGTACCAGCGCTTTGGCACGAGAAGCCTCGCCAGGGGCTGAAGTTCTTGAAGAGCCGACCTGCCGGCGGCCGCGGTGGTGCGGCAGGTTAGGCCTTTACATCTAACGTGCGTGGTACTGCCAGCGGCGGCGGATGCACCTGCCTCAAAGAGTGTCCAAGGCCGTGCCACCTCACCTCACGTACGTACGTACGTATTGTTAGGTGTGCGCGTCCATCCGTGGGCCAATTTTGCTGCTTGGTCGGGCGGCGCAGCGATCGAGCGAGCAAAAGCTTGCCCCCGGCCAAGACTGGCTATGTCTGGCAGCCTCGCTCAAGATTTCCAAGGATGCCCGCGCTGCTCGGCGCCTTCAATCAGCTTGCTTGCAGTGCAGGGCGAACAAACACATGAAGGATTGTGAACTTTTTCACTTCCGCGGCGTGTGCATACTGCAAACAAAACAAATCCGTTCTCTCATTATCTAAAACCTTACGCAATCCGCCCTCGCCCGCGCCCTCCTTGCGTCCGGGCCCGCGCCTCTACGCGTGCGGGCAGTGAGGACGAGTGCAAATGGGGTGTATCGGCCGCTTCTCCCGTGGACGCCCCGCATAAGTGCAGTTTGCGACCGCAGTGGGTCTAAACCCGCACGCGCGCGCGTGGGGATGAAAACACAGGACGATCGAATTTCACTTTCGGCGCTTCCTGCTGGAGCAGCTGGACGGCGGCCGCGCCTCTCGCGACCACTGGCAGCCACGGTCGCGGCGGCTCGGCTGCGCTGCGCAGCTTGCGCTGGATACCCCGTCTTCCGGGAAATCTTGGCCGAGTATTTGATGGATGCCGTGTGATGATGATGCGACACGTGACAAATTTTTTCGAGCGCGAGACGAGTCGAGTCGGGGCTCGGGAGATCCCGCATCCACATCCAGCATCGAGGAATCCGCATCGGCGAGTACGTAGTACCAGTACTACGTACACGTGCGTACGTACGGATCGGGCAATCGGGGTTGGGTTTACTGTTTGATGTTCGAGCGTACCGAGGCTTTGTACCACAGTCATTGCGGTCGGATGGTCCGCCTTGGGGGCAAGTTGGATCCATCGCTTGAAAAACGGCAGGCAGACTCTCTGGCAGCTCCTGGGGCCACCTTGAACTTGAAGGACTGCGCTTTCACCGGCCTTCACGACGGCCTTGACGCCCACGACCTCGACGACCATGACCTCGACAACTCCTCGACCGTGACAATATGCTCAACAATGTCCTCGAGAGTGTCGTCTTCGACACCTTCGGCGACGGCCTAATGCTCGATACGCGAACTGGGAGCGATCGCAGATGAACGTTTGCGCGCTACAACTTTTGCAAAATCTGCTTTGCTTCGAGAAAAAGAATACTCCGTCGAAGCCTTTTCGGTGATGGAGGCCCTACTCCAGTCTCTCCACGGCTTGGCTCAGTAGAGTAGTACAAACGTTGTACAGGACAAATGTTATAAAATTGCTCACTCGCTCGCTCGCATTGGGCGCGCAGCCTCAGTGGTTTCTATTGCGTGGCGGTCTCGGCTTCGCCCATGATGACTTTCTTGACAATGACATAAATCTTCTCCTTGGAGGCAAGCATGATGCCCGCGTTGGTCACGCCCTTGAACAGCTGAGGGGACAAGCCCTTGTAGAGGCCCGCGACGCCCTCGTTCTCTACGACGGCCTGCATGGTGGCCATGAGCCCCGGGGTCTCGCGCGTGACCTCCTCGGCGGTGGGCTCGATGCCGCGCTCGCGCTCGGCCTGCAGGTGTTTCTCGTGCGCCTTCTTCCAAACGCTCATGAGCACCTTGGCGCGGATGAAGGGAAAGGTCACCACCGTGGCGATGCTTTTGGAGATGATGCCCACCACGAGCGCCTGCATCGTGGTCAGGGTCTCGCTGCCCGCGCCCCAGCGCTTAAGCACGTACGACTTGATCTCCTCAAAGGCCACAAAGGTGATGGCCGGGTTGATGCAGAGGATCATGCTCGGTGGCAAGGTCTTGTAAAATGACATGGCGCCCTCCTTCTCGAGCATCTCGTAAAAGGTGACCCAGAACCCGGCCTGCTTCTCGTCCTTGTGCGTTTTCATCGTCGTGACGATGCGCGTGTTGACCACCTCGAGCGGCATGGTCGTCGCCAGCCCCGCCAGCGCCGACACGTAGCCGATGGAGAGGTCCATCATGGCGCCGGGCTTTTGTCCGTACCTTTGCGTGAAGAGCTGCTTCAGCAGCGCGTACGTGTAAAAGTACTGGAATTTCTGGATGACGCCGTGCACGAGCTTGGTCTGGATACCCTTGTAGGCCTCCGCCGGGTGCTCGGCGATGTGCTCGAGCACGTTCGTCAGCGTCCTGTCGCTATGCGCCTGCATTTGCGTCTTGACGGCGTCGATCGGGTACGTGCATAGCGACGAGAAGGTGTCGGCGGCCGCGCCGCTCACGGCGTTGCTGAGCGCCAGCTTCGAGCCCAGCAGCTCCATCTTGCCCGCTCCTGCCTCTGCGACTCCGTTCTGCCGAGCCTCTCCGCGTCGTCTGCGCGCCGACGGACTCTGCGCAGTCGGTCGGTCAGGCCTCCTTTTTTCGCTCTGTCCGCTGCTTTCCTTCTCTCCTCTGCGCGATGCAATGCAAGGCAATGCGCTCGCGCTCGACGCCTCGAGCCCTCGTCACGTCAGCACGTCACAACTAGTCTAGTCCCGCGCCCGCCGAGCTGCGCCTCGCCCCTCGCGTCGCCTCGCGTCGCCTCGCGTCGCCTCGCGTCGGGGGCGAAAACTCGCGCTGGTGCAGACCGAGTCGGGCAGCGAGGGGCCCGGGTCACGGCTTTGCTCGTGCGAGAATCGGGATTTCACGACGAGCGGAGCGGCGGTAAAACATCATCATCATCATCATCATCATCATCGAGCATCATCATCGAGCATCAGTGAGTCACCGCCAGCCAGCTCGTTACGTACAGCACGTACTACGTACCGTACGTACTGTGGCCTTGGCCTCGCTGCAAGTGGGCGCCAAGGCCTCTTCTCTTGCAAATGGCGCTCCGCTTGGTCCTCCCCCGGGTCATCATCATCATCATGACGACGTCCTCCCTCGAGGAGCGGAGTGAGCCCGATTTCGGCCACGATTGATCAGCAGGACCGGGAGAGGAGAGGAACGACACAAGCAAGGAGATCTTGGTCGTGTCCGTCCTACAGCGGAACGGGAACTACGTAGTACGTACGTGCGTACGTACGTCGCACGCGCGCCGGGGGCACGCTAACCTAATCCGAATCGCTCGGCCAATGACGCACAGGCAGGTTCAAGATCATGGTCATTGGCAAGAGACTGCACAGCATCGCTCGCGCAATCCTGATCAGGACGGGACGGGCCTGTTGGATGAAAGTATTTTTACGTTTGGTACGTTCGACTGCGCGGTAAACTCAGGGTATGCTTGAAGCGGCGCGGCGCGGGGGGCGCGGGCGGCCAGGTTGCGCTTGGTGATGTACGACTTACTTGGCGCGGCGACCGTAGTGCTTCTTCTTCTCCTCGAGGTCGCGCTGGAGCCACCACATGGAGCCCTGGGTGGGCTTGCTCGAGACCTCCTCGGAACCGCCCGAGCCGGATGGGACGGGGACCTTGCCGTTGCCGAACTTGCGCATGGCGATGCGCACGGCGGCCTCGGCCGTGATGAGCGACTTGTTGAGCTGCTCGGCGAGGGGCGAGGCGTCCAGGATGGCGAGCTGGTGCTTGCCGCCGAGACCCTTGACGCCGGGCTCCTTGCTGAGCTCCGTGAGGCGGTGCTTCTCGGCCTCGTAGGCCTTGATGGCCTTGGTAACCTCGGCGAGGGCCTGCCGCGCCTTGACAATCTCCGGGTGCTCCTCCTCGTTATCGTGCCTCATGGCGCGCTGCACAAAGTCAGCCGGGTTGGCGTGCTCGCGGTACTGGTACAGCAGGTACTCGAGGAAGGAAACGCGGCCGTCAAAGTTGACGTCCACCTTCTCGCGGAGCTCGATCTTGCGCTTGATGGCCGTCATCATGGTGGGCATCGACTGGGCCCATTGCGCGTCGTCGCGCCACTTGGCGCCCGCGTCGTCGTCGAGGACGAACTTGCAGAGCTTCTCGTAAAAGTAGAGCCCAATGTTGAAGTCCAGGTCGTTGCCCTCCTCGTACAGATGCACGTAGTTGA
The DNA here is from genome assembly GCA_001462505.1 of Aurantiochytrium sp. T66. Lineage (NCBI taxonomy): Eukaryota > Bigyra > Thraustochytrida > Thraustochytriidae > Aurantiochytrium > Aurantiochytrium sp. T66. Next base: position 451,047 of record KQ758886.1, on the reverse strand, counting down.
CGCCCTTGGCATGCATGTCGGCCTTGCGCAGAACTTCGTACGCCACCGTGAAGATGAACTCGGCCTGGGAGCCGACCTCGTTCCAGTACGCGTTCAAAAAGGCCACCGCCTGGTCCGCGAACTGCTTCTCGCACAGATCGTTAAAGAACTTGAGGCCGTCCTCGGACAGCTGCTCGGTAAAGGCCGAGCCATGGTGCGCCTCGCGGAGAAATTCGGGCGCGTCGGCGGGCACCGCGCCGGTGGGGCGCGCAGCGCCGGGACGCTTGCTTGGCGAGGGCGACGACGAGGCCGGCGCGGGCGCGGGCGGCGCCTGGCTCTGGGAGAGCGCCGCCTCGCGCTCAAAGTTCTCCACGTCGAGCTCCGCCTTTGGGGGCATGCTTGTCTCTTCTTGCTTTTCCAGCTCGAGCGCCTCGGCAGCAGCTGCTGGGGCCTGCGGGCCGTCAGTCTTCGGCGCCTCTTCCTCTTGCACGGAAAGCTTCTCCAGGGGCGCGGTCACCTCCTCCACCGACTGCTCTCCTCCCGCGGATGTGGCAGCCGGGCTCGCGGCGTTGATCGTACTGTTGCTGGGGCTGCTTGGATTGCCGGCAAATGCTGATTTGTTGTACGGGTCGGCGGGGGCCTCCTCGTGGGCCGAGGTATCCCAGTCGTCGTCCGCCATGGTCTCCTTTCGAGTGTCCTGCTTGTCTTAGCTTTGAAGTCTGTCTGCCTGTCTGTCAAAGTCCCGCACGCATCCATGGACCGGCGTCGTCGCCACCGCCGCGGTTCGGGGGCATTCGCAGGTTGGTTAGTTAGTCTCAATCGTCCATTCATCTGCATCCATCCCCGCCATCCGTCACACGACCGACCAAGCCCCGGCAGAGGTCAGGCAAACGAACCCCAGCTCGCATGCCGCAAGGTCTCATACAGCTTCGCGAGCGAGCAAGCGAGCACGCGCGGCTTGCGGGGCCCCAAATCCGCCTGCCTGACAGCTGCTGGGCCTCGCGCGGTGTCCCAAGGGTCCAGATGCCTCTTTCCTCTCGACGCGAGGCGATGCGATGCGACGCCTCCGGCGCAACATCATGCGCCTGCCGTGCTCTTCGCTGCAGGCACACACGCACGCACGCACGCACGCATGCGTCGTGGCGCGAGCCTGGGCGCGACGCCGCTCGCGCGAGAGCTTCGCGGCTCAGCGGCTCGACGCGGTGCGCGGAGAAAGATATTCTCGCTCGCTCGCCGCGCCCGGCCGCCCGGCCGCCCGCTCGTGGTGCCGACACGGGCGCGCCGACCGGGCGGGGCGCGTGGCCCGTCCCGTCCTTCCGGGAGGCGGCGCGCCGGGCGTCGGCGTCGAGGCTCCGCCTGCGAGCGGTCGGTCCCGGCGTCGCCCCTCCTCATTCCCAGCCCTCCATCTCTCATCTCTCTCCAGCTCCGCGGCGCGGCGCAGGCCGCGCGGGGCCGGTCGGGCCGCGCGCCGGGGGCGGCCGGGGACCGCCGCGACGTACCGTCCGCTCGCGAGGCGTCAGAAGGTTTAGCGGCGTTGTTGATCGAATCGGGTCTGCCTCGCTGGCCCGCGGCGCCTCGCCGGCCGCCGCCACCCCGGGTCCGCTGCGGCCCGCACGCCCCCGGCGCAGGCGCGAAAGGGCCTTCCGCGGGGCGGCGCGGCCGCGGCGGACCGGGCGAAATCTCCGCCCTAGGGCGGTGGATAAAATGGATCCACATTGGTCCAAGACAAGACTCCCGGACGGACGCGACGCCGGACGCGACGCGAGGCGGGGCGGGGCGGGGCGGCGCGAGGCGGGGCGAGACCCGCGCCCGGGCTCCGCGCGCCGGCCACGGTGCGACTCTAGTGGCCGGCCCATGACTCGAGTTCGGCACTTCGGCGCGGCGGCGCTGGCTCGAAATATGCCAGTGGTTTAACGCAGACTCGTCGCAGGGTTCTTCGGGCAGCAGAGCGGAGCGAACCCTCAGGAGATTGTAGCTCGTGCGCTTTGTGCAGCGCAGGGCCCACGTGGCATGAAGCCGAGATGTGGCCCGAGATGTGACCGAGATGCAGCACTACGCACATACTCCGTGCGTCCTACGTACAAGGCAGCCTTTGGACGCGTGACTCACGGACTACAGCCCGAGCAACCGCTAGCTCATGAGCAAGAGCAAGAGCAAGACGAGCAAGACGTCGTGGGATCATGACCCTGATTATTCCCGTGTAAGTGCCAGTGGTGTGCGCAACGAACGACCACAGCAACACGGACGACGGCGACGAGATCGACCGCCAGAGATGGCCGCACCGCAGCGGAGCACAATGTCTTCGTAGTTCTCCGTGGTACGTACGTACGTACTGTACGTACTGCGCGTCTACGATCGCGTCTACTACGCAGTGCGCACGTCAGTGAAGTGTCTTGAAAGTGGTCCTCGACTCCACGGCGTGGCCCATGACGAGGCCTGCGAGCGGGGGTACTACCTTGGCAGACGGTATTCACGCCCGCTCCGGCTCGAGCTTGCGCAGGTACTCGCGTGCAGACCCCAGCAGGCTCTGCTCCCCGCTCGCGCCAGCCGCGCCCAGCAACAGCGCAGCAGCAGCAGCAGCAGCAGCAGCAGCAGCAGCAGCTGTAGCCGGGCCTCGCGCGTGCCGCTCCAGCAGCAACATGAGCAAGCTGGCCGTGGGCCCGGCGACGCCGGCCGCACAAACGTTGCCGAGGCCGAGCAGTACGAGCGGGAGGTGGTCGCGGTCTGGCCCGCCCACGAGGCCGCCCAAGCTCCCGCGCTACGACGAGGAAAGCGGAGAGGAAATCCTGACCTTTGTGGTCCGGGCAGGCTCCGATGAGTGCTATCAGGCCGTGCTCGATATGAGCGCGCTCATGAAGGCGGAGCAGCCGCACGGATCGGTAGCGCGCACCTCGGGCACTGCCGACGGGGTCGGCGCCGTGTACACGCAGAATGTTGGCAAGCTCCAGATCAGTGTCGAGGTGCGCAAGGCCACCCCCGGCCGCCACATCATCCTCACCACGAACATTATCGGCGACGGGGAGCCCAAGCATGCCATGCAGCGCTGGGACTTTGCCCCTTACCACGGCGACGAGAGCCTTTGCCAGGTCACCCGTGTTCAAAGTGGCCAGACGCTCCGGGATCTCGAAGCCGCCTTGCGGAAGGACGCCGGCATCTGCGCGCTCTGCATGGGCCAGCAAATCACATCTCGCGCCCAGGATCTCTACCTCGACGCCGTCTCAAGGATCAAGCTCTACCTCGAGCACCACGGCTCCGGCGTCCAGGGCGATACACTCTAATCCAAGACTGATTTCTACCGAGGATCCTCGCGTGCCCCCTCCACTGACCACTATTATGCTATCGCGATCAGTTTCTTTGGGTGAACATCGTCCGAGTCCCGCTCCTCGCCTTCCGAGTTCTTGACCACCATCAGACTCTTCGCGGTAGGCTGGCGGTCCTCGCCCTGGCGGGACTTGTCGCGGACTTCCTTGTCATCGCCTCGAGAGGTAAGGCTCGCTGAAGGGCGCCATGGCTCGCTCGAGGGCCAGCCCAAGTTTGGCGCCCAGAGCATCATCTCCGCCAGCCACGCGCGCAGAGCCCGCCGGCGCGCCCGCACGCCGGCCCTGCGGCCCGTCCGCCCGCTGGCCCTGCGGCCCGCGCCGCCATCGTCGACGCCAGAGGCCCCCTCGGCGGCGCGAGAGTGGCGATTAGATCTTGATCGAAGATCGACGAGAGCCTCGAAGCCGCAAGGCCGCAGCACGCTCGCGCTCGCGAGGCCGTAGCACGCTCGCGCACGCGAGGACGTAGCACGCTCGCGCTCGGGAGGCGCGCGAAGATGCCCAAGACCAAGTTCGGGGCGCTGGATATCCGGCGCCTCGCCACCGAGCTCGACGCCAGCTGCGTGGGCACTCGCGTACAGAACATCTACGATGTGGACGCCAAGACCTTTTTGCTCAAACTGAACGAGCCCGGCCGCGAGAAGATGCTCATCGTCATCGAGTCCGGCGTGCGCTTCCACCTCACAAAGTTCGTCAAGGAAAAGGCGGACATGCCCAGCGGCTTCTCCATGAAGCTGCGCAAGCATATCCGTCAAAAGCGCGTGCTCTCCATCGAGCAGCTCGGCGGCGACCGCGTCGTCGACTTCAAGTTTGGTCTCTACGAAAAGTTCGAGAGCGAGTACCACATCATTCTCGAGCTCTACGCGGCCGGCAACGTCGTGCTCACGGACTGCAACTACAACGTGCTCTCGCTCATCCGCGTCTTTAAAGACGACGAGGTCCGCTTTGCCGTCGGCGAGAACTACCTTGAAGCCATCGGCAAGAGCCAAGGCGCCGCTCTCACTGACGCAGAGGCTCTCGGCTCCCTCGACCGGACCGCGCTGCAGGTCTTCCTCCGAGGCGTCCTCGACGACTTTAACGCCTCTCTCGCGGCCGCGTCGGCGACGCAGCAAGAGCTCGCCGACCAGGACAAGTCGCAGCAGCAAAAGTCCAAGAAGCAAAAAGCCGCCAAGGCAAAGAAGACCGTCGCGCCCACCCTCAAGCAAGGCCTCACTCTGCGCACGAGCCCCGTCAACCACCTTGGTCCGGACCTCGTCGAGCACTGCATCCTGCGCGCCGGTCTGCAGCCCGGCCAAAAGCTCACCGACCGCCTCTTCGAAGAGGAGAGCGACGACCAGGACGCCCCCGCCGGCGGCGACGCCACCGGACAGCTCGACCGCCTCGTGGGCGCTTTCCAGCGCGACGCCCTGGACGTGCTCAGCAAGCTAGACCAGGCGGAGGCCAGCGAGGCTGTCCTTGTCTTCGAAAAGGGCAAAACCGCCGAAGACGTCGAGGACGAAGAGGCGCACCCGACGACCGTGTTCTACGACAGGTTTGACCCCGTACTTCTGGATCAGTTCAAAGACCGCAACGTACAACGCTTCGACTCGCTCAATGACGCTGTCGACGAATTTTACTCCAAAATCGACATCCAGCGCCAGGAGCGCGCCTCCATGGCGCACAAGAAGCAGGCCGCGAAGAAGGTCGAGGCCATCCGCAAAGACCAAGAGTCGCGTATCCAGACCCTCAAGGACGAGGTCCTCCGTAAGGAGCAGTGCGCCGAGGCCATTACGTACAACGTTGAAGACGTGGACAAGGCTATCCTCGTTGTGCGTTCCGCTGTCGCTTCGGGTATGTCCTGGGAGGAGCTCGACGAGCTCATTGCAGCTGAAAAGGCCAAGGGCAACCCGATCGCCAGCCTCATCCAGAGCACCGCACTCGAGCGCAACGAGATCACCCTTCGCCTGCCTCTTCCGGATGAGGACGACGAGGACAGTGACGCGCACGATGACGACGACGACGACGACGACGACGACGACGACGATGATGATGAAGACGACACCGACGGCGACGCGCTCGAGAGGCCCCGCCGTACACGCAGCCGAGCGCGCCCTAAGCGCAATCCTTTCCTCAAGGTCAGCGTCAACATCAACGAGTCTGCCTTTGCCAATGTCTCCAACATGTACCAGAACAAGAAGCAGGCCGTCGACAAGGCCGAGCGCACCAAAGAGGCCTCGGAAAAGGTCCTCGAGGCCGCCGAGAAAAAGTACAAAAAGGAGATGGAGAAGCACGAGGCCGGCCGCCGCCGCGTGCGCGAGCAGCGCAAAGTCAACTGGTTCGAGAAGTTTCGCTGGTTCATCACGAGCGAAGGCATCCTCGTCCTCTCAGGTCGCGATGCCCAGCAGAACGAGCTTCTCGTCAAAAAGTACCTGCGCGCCTCGCACGGTGACATCTACATCCACGCGGACCTGCACGGCGCCGCAACCTGCATCGCACGTGCGCCCAAACCGGGCGTGGAGATTCCGCCAGAGTCCTTGCGCCAGGCTGGTGGCATGACCGTGTGCATGTCCAACGCGTGGACCGCAAAGATCATCACCTCGGCCTGGTGGGTCCACGCCGACCAGGTCTCCAAGACGGCACCGTCGGGCGAGTATCTGGCTACGGGAAGCTTTATGATCCGCGGCAAGAAGAATTTCCTCCCGCCCTGCCGCCTCGAACTCTCGTATGGTTTCATTTTCAAGCTTGACGAAACGCAGGAGTCCTTCGAAACCCGCAAGCTCGACTGGCGCGCCATGGAGACGCACCAAGACAAGCAGTCCAAGGCTGACGGCGACGATGAGGACGAGGTCGAGGGCGAGAAAGAGGGCGAGGGCGACGATGATGCTGACAACTCCGACGATGACGACGACGATAACGATGACGACGACGATGACGGCGGCAGTGAAGATGAAGGGAATGACGAAGACGAGGTTGGCAACGACCAAGACGCCGGCACTAAACAGGCGTTAGATAAGAGTGATAACGCCGCGGTAGAAGATGGCGCCAAAGTCGCTGCCGACGGCAACGACTCTGACGAGATGGACGAACTCGAGGCGCCGCGAAAGCGTGAGTCCGAGATTCAGGACGACGCGTCGAAGCGCGGAAGCCGCTACATGACCGCAAAGGAACGGCGGCAATTGAAGAAGGGCGGCTCCGCGGCCCCGCAAGCGGGAACTGGCGGGGCAAGCCGCAAGGTCCAAAACGGCGGGCCCGCTGCCGCTCCAGCCAAAAACGCCAACACCAACTTGCCGCGGCGCAAGCGCGGCAAGCTCAAGAAGATGAAGAAAAAGTATGCTGAGCAGACGGAGGAGGACCGCAGGCTGGCCATGATTGCGCTTGGGCACAAGGTCCCGGAAGAAGGCGACGAGGCCGCGGACGGCAGCGACGCCGACAGCGACGCCGGCGCTAGTGCGCCCTCGTCGGGAGCGGGCGGACCCGGCACTTCGCGCAGGCAGCCGCAGCAGCACCAGAAAAAGACCAAGAAGACAGTCGCTGCGGGCGGAGATGACGACGACGACCTGAACTCGGACGAGCTCAATCTGCGGTCCTTCACGCTGAACCCACAGCCGGATGACGTCCTTCTTTACGCGCTGCCCATGTGCGGGCCACCGCAGGCGACGACCAAGTTTAAGTATCGCGTCAAAGTAGTCCCCGGCGCGCTCAAGAAGGGCAAGGCCGCGCGCATGGCCACCGAGGTGCTCTTGCGCATTCCTGGCGCCGGCGAGTCTGAGAAAGAGCATATTCGCTACGTGACCGACAACGAGATGGTGCAGACCATGGCCGGCAACGCCAAGCTCATGGCACCCGGGCTCGCGGCGGCCTCGGGGGCCGCCTCCAAGAAGAAGGGCGGCAAAGCGAAAAAGGGGCGCGGCGGCAAACCCAAGGGCGGCAAGGTCAAGAGCAAGAAACAGTAAAGGTGATTGAACGAACTTACAGTCAGTATATTCCATTGGTACAATTGTCGTCCTCGACAAAGCTGGTCTCACTATACGTTGGGAAAAGCTCTGCAAAGGCCTCACGAATCGACGTGCCGTTTACGGCCGAGTCGCTCGAGCTAAAGTTGCCATCGGCCCACTCGATGACGCTGCGAATGTCGTAGGTGCCCGTGGTGTCGCTGCGGTACCTTTCCGACTTGATGTGAAGCCAAACGCGGGTGCGCGTGGCTGTAAGATTGCTCTCAAACTCGCGATAGTAGAGAGACTGGCCGTCGTTCAGGTGCTGCTCCAAAGCAAGACCCCGCGGCACGCCTAAGTTGTACATGTATTCCGGATAGAAGACGTTGCCCGCCCAGAGCTCCTCGTCAGAGAGCCCGAGGTCGGCATTGTTTGGTTGTCGGCTGTTCCAGGCATTGTCCGCGATGAAGCCGAGGGCGCACGAGTAATACGAGTAACGACACATGCCAATGAGGAACATTGCTAGCGTGTTGATGCGCATGAAGCGCCCGCTCACGAGCTGCGTGCCAAACGAGAATTGAATCGTCGCTTCGTCGATCGAGCACGGGTTTGCGAAAGCCTGCATGACTTTACCGCTGCGTGCCCCTTCCATAAATGACTGCAGCGCCTCCGAGGGCTTGAGGTAGTACTCCTCAATCCCGAATTTCTCGTGCTGACGCGCCTTGAGCCCCGGCACGTTGCGGTTGTTGCCGACTACCAGGCCCTTGGGGAACACTTCTGACTGAATCTTTCGCATCATCGCATCGTGCGCTGCGTCCCATCGGAGCGATTCGCTGGTGTTTGCAAAGGTGTTTGGGATCCAGCTGGGCTTGCACACCCTCCGACTGGCGCAGTCGATGTCGGCGCGGTCGAGGAAGATGCCTTGAAAGCCGGCCGCGTCGCTCAGACTGGCAAAGTTCACCATGACGTCCGTGACCTTTTCGTTGCGGAGGTCGAACAGAGGGACGTCCGTGGCTGCCGTCGCCAGGCTTTTGGTACGTGCAATCGCGCCCTTCTTGGTCGTCTTGCAGCCGTATCGCGGCTTGTCGATGCCCAAAGAGACGTTCTGGAGCCACGCGTTTTCGAGGTCAACGAGCGGGCACCAGACGTTGTCGAGCATGGGAAAGTTGAGCGCAGAATTCAGGTACGAGAGCACCGGCTGGTCAGGAACCACGGTCTTGATGCTATCGCGCACGGCGGTCATCTTCGTGAGGCAGTGCACATACTCTGGGTCGACGTCTTGCTCGGCAGACTTGCTCACGACGTACATGGACACCGGATAGGTCTCCAAAAACGCAAGGTCGCTCTCCGTAATGGCGCTCTTTCTGCGGCCGCGCTGCGTCCATATTTGGACCCAGTTCCAATCCCAGAGCGGCATCCCGTTGGCGTCAAGACTGCGATTGACGGCAAGATTGCGACCTGTCGCGACCGCTACCTCCTCTATCGTCGGCGCACTTATAGGTGCCGGGGACGGCTCAAGGGTGCTTGGCGCGCTGGTCTCCGGTCCTTCCGTGGCGCCTCCGCCGCTCGAGGGGGCGGGGGTTGCTGATCCAGTCGGCTTGGCCGTCCCGATGTCTGCGTCGTCATCTTCGCCTGCGCCAGCATCGCTGACCACGCCTCCCGAGGAGTTAGCGCTCTGCGAGGGCTCGCCCGAAGAGACCACCGACACACAGGCTACCACGGCGACCACGAGGAGCGTAAGTAGAAGAATGGCCGTCTTCTTGCGGCGCTGCCACAGCCCAGGAAGCCCGGCGCCGGTCTCTGCGTCTTTGAGCTGCGGCAGCTTCTCGAACGGGATTTCTGCGCGGAAGCTGCCATTGTCGTTCCCGTCAAAGGAGGTGTTCTCCGGCGTGAGCGTCGTGAAAATGTGCCCGATGTCACCGCTATCAGTGCCATCATTCCCAAAGCTTGGCGGGTGGCTGCCCACGACGCTGTGCCCGAAGTCGCGCGCCGTGCCACGCGATGGCGGGCCGCGGCCTTGGTCCCTAGGGTGTCGGATCTGCCGCCCGTCATGTCGATGTCGATGTCGACCGGGTTCCGCGTCGAAGGCCTCGGGGCCCAGCTCCCGGAGATCGGCGGGCGGGAGCGCGCGGTCCCAGCGGCGCCCACCGCGCCGGCGCCGCCTGCGCTCGTCGTCGTCCATGCGCGCGACGTGCTCGATCGCTGGCCGATGCCCGATGCCCGACGATCGATGCCGCCCGCCCGAGCAGAGCAGAGCAGAGCCTCGCGCGCGGGGCGCGGGGCGACGGGGGGCGGCCGCGGCGCGGCGGTCAAGGCCGGCGGCGGGCCCGACCGCCGCCAGGCCGCGCGGCTCGAGCGGTCCGAGTCGAAGGATGGGAGCCTGGGCCGTGCGCACAGACCCGACCCGGCGCGCGAGGTCCGCTGCGCGCCGCACGCGGGTTTAAGGGCAACAGAATGTTAGCGGAATCGGCGCAAACGGGGCGCCACATTCGTCTCGCCATTTCTTTCTGGGCGGCCCGCGTGACGATGCCGCCCGCCGCGAAGCGAGGCGGAGCGATGCGGAGCGCCGCTTGGCAGGCAGGAGCCTGGCAGGCGTCTGGCAGACGCGGAGGAGGCGACGCGGCGACGCGAAGGATCTTGCAAGTCCGACTTCTGAGCGGAAGCGCGACGAATCGTATGAGTCGAGTCAGTCGTCTTGAGCGAACCCTGGAAGGAAGGAAGCGTTAGCTCACCGGTACGTACCCCGGGTACGTACTATGTACTCTCCCACGTACTACGACGCGGCTTCAGACAGCGACGCCGTGCCCAAACGAGCGACGCAAGCGCCGCTCAGACGGCACCTTCGGCCAGCGGCAGCACTCGATCTCCAGCGTGAAGTATCCGGACCGAGGATGATCTTGGGTACGTGCGGGTACGTACTCGGTACTAGCCTAGGCCTAGGCCAACCTACATTGCACGCCATTTCTTGAGCTTCGCATCGGTCATACGTACTGCACGTACTGGTACTACGTACCGCACGTACCCCGGGTACGTACGTAGTATGTACCCACTGGCAGTAGGACCTAGGCCTAGCCCGGCGCCGCAAAGCTTGCGTCAAGCAAGCTTGTCCTCATCACAATCAATCTAGGTCTACAACCTCAGCAGCTCAAGCACTTTCTCCGCTCCGGGCTGAGTTCTAGTTGGGAATCCGCACGACGCGAGCTTGCCAGCCTCGACGGAGGACTCCGAGTTTGAGTGACACTTGGAGGCTCGGGGAGGCGGCGATGCTTTTCGACCCTGCTGCCCACACTTGGCACCTTTGATGATTGATCGCGCAATAGCCTGCAATGGTACGTAGTATCGATGTCGCATCGATGATGGAGATTGACGCAGCAACGCCGCGCAGGCGTCGATCGATCATCGAACAACAACACACAAACAAACAACAAACAAACATCAATCAGCGAGCGTCCCTGCGTGCACGCACGTAGCACCCGGTACGTACGTACCCACGTACGTACATCGTGCAGCGCCATGTCGGCCTACGATGCACCGCCGGGAGGCGCGGCGCGGAGCTGGAGCCTCGCGGCGTGCTACGCGTACCTCTGCGCGTGCTACGTGGCCGGAGCGGGCGCTGGCGCCGGCGTCGCGCACCTTGTCTTCGCCAATATGGAAAGCGTCAGGACCGCGTCGGTGCAGGGCGTCCCGGCGTACCCGCTGGTCCTCGCCGGGGTCGCCGACCTCGTGGCTACGCTCGTGGTCTGGGTCTCGGCCATCCCGGTCAACAACTCGAGCATGTACGACCCGTACTGGAGCGTGTTCCCGCCGGTGGCGGTCCTCTACTGGGTTGGAACCGCGAGCCTCGCCCTCGCGGGCGAGGTGCCCACGGCGCGGAGCGTGCTCGTCGTTGTGAGCACGTGGATCTGGGCCATCCGCCTGACGCGCAACTGGGCCCTTGGGTGGATGCACGGCCTCGCGCACGAGGATTTCCGATACGGAAACATCCGCGACTCCTTTCGCGCGCTCGGGGCGCCCAAGTGGGTCTATTGGCTCGGCGGCTCGCTCGGGGCCATCATGCTCGTGCCGACCATCTTGGTCTTCGCCGGGTGCATCCCAGCCTTCATGGCCCTGACCGCCGGCCGTGCGAGCGCAGGCGCGAACGCCTTCAACGCACTAGACGTGGTTGCGACCTGCGTCTGTGCCGGCGGCGCCTTACTGCAGCTCGTGGCAGACCGCCAAATGCGCGAGTTCAGGCGCCGGGGCTTGCCCGCGAGCGTCTGCATGCACGAAGGTCTCTGGCGATACTCGCGGCACCCGAACTACTTTGGCGAGCTCACCTTCTGGTTTGGCATGTACCTGCATGCCCTCGCGGCCAAGACCGCCTTTTGGTGGTCCGGGATTGGCTTCTTGCTCATGACAGGCCTCTTCGTCTTCGCGTCGGTGCCGCTCATGGAGAAGCGCATGCTGAAAAGGCGGCCCGAGTACCGCCGGGTCATGCAGACGACCTCGAGACTGGTTCCCTTCTTCCCCTTTCCCGCTCCGGAGGAGAGGACCGGCGTGGCGCCTGTCTCATAGCGACGACTTTGGTACCACCGACGGCGGCGGCATCGCGGAGCTGGAATGCTGCACGGAGGGCGCGATCTTGGTCTGCAGCGCGCTGCGCATGTTGCCCAGGTGCGAGCCGAGCGAGCGCGCCGCGACCGAAAACAAGAGGAATACCGCGAGGAAGAGCGGGAGCAGGTTCCACGAGAGAACGCTGAGCGCGATAAAGTCCTCGGAAGGCGTGACGGCCTCCGGGGCTTCGCAGCTTGGCTCGTTGGCGTCAAAGACGCTGCACGACATGAAGTCGATGTACTGCTCCGTGTACTCACGCATCTCGCGCCTAAATTTCACATTGCGCGTGACCGTGCACACGAGAAAGACCTGCGTGCTGAGCATCAGGCCAATGATCTGCTTTGAGAGCGCCCGCGTAAGCTTGACAATGGTCTGTAGATGCGCGTGCTTGGCGGCGACGCGCTCCATTTTCCTGCAAAGCAAAAAGAGTCTCGTCGCAAAGACGATGCACACGACCGAATTGATCGCAAAAATGCCCTCGGACATGAAAATTTCCACAAACTCGGATTCGTACGTAGGGGCGCACATGTGGAGGTGGCGGACGAGGTCCAAGAAGAAGCGCCCATCGTAATAGTCTTCGAGGTTAACCTTGCCGAGAGTGCTGGTTGCCACGAAGCCCGTGACGGGAAGTACCACGATGAGAAGAGTGCCGAGGATCCTCGAGGCCTGGCAGATCGAGTTCGAGGGCTGCTGGAAGCGGATGGACCTGTGAACGTTTTCGTCGATGAGAACGACAAAGGTCGTTATGGCGCCGTACATGCTCTGGATGATGTGAATGGAAGGCCCGAGGATCGCGCAAGAGACCCTCTGCATCCTCGTTTCGGTCCAAAACCCGAACCCACCCGTCGAGTTTGCAGACTTTGTCAGATCCTTGAGAACCCCGGAGCTCGGGCATCCATCCTCTTTGCCACTTAGCAGAGCGACGACTAGCGCAGTGTACACGAGTCCCAATACCGTGCTCATAAGCAAGAGCTTTTCTGGTTTGTTCTTGGACTTGCGTACATTCCGGCACCCTTGAATTGAAAGCACTGCGAGCAGCGGCAGCCCCATGAGAGCCGAGATGAGCTCGACACGACGCAGCGTCTCGGAGATATCCACGCCTGCCATCGGACACTTGATTGCGCACGATGCGCATCCTTCTTCGTCGACAGTGCTAACGAGGGGCCCTCCACAGGTCGCCTCGACGGGACACTCGAGGCCATCGTAGGACAGATCCAAGGCAGGGCCGTCTGCCCGGCAGCTCACCGTCACGGGAGGGTCGTCGTCCACCCGGAAATCCCCAGTCGGGTAGGCAATCAATCCCTCGTAGGAAGGCGGCACGAGCGTGTCGGCCATTCTCGTAGTAGACGAAGACCCCAGGATGAGTCCAATCGTCGGTGCTGCAAAAGTAGACCACTTTGGATTCGTGGCTGCTTCGTACACGCCACAGCGGGGCGTTCCGAAAGGAGTGCCGATCTCCACGCCATAGCTGAAAATCTCCCCACAACGATCCCACATATCGAGGCAGGTTGCTTCGCAGGAGGGGCGAGGATAGGCGCGTCCATTGATCTCGACGCACCCATGGTAAATATTGAGGCAAATGCCGACGAAGACGATCGAGTGGCAGGTCTCGCCGAGAAAGGAGCGCAAAGACGGGGATTGCGCAAATTTTTCCATCTCAAGGTCGCCCAACCAGCTCGCGCCCATCGGGACAATTGTTCCATCGCTGAGCTCGGCCTCGACCGGTACATATACGAGATCTTCGCCGATAGCTGCGGCGACATCGAGGGCCTCGTTACACATGCTCGAATTGCCTTCCCCCTGAGGCCATAATCCTGCACTTTGAAGCTGAGTGCTCAAGGAGTCCAACGCGACGCACTCGCCCCGCACGTCGGTGACTGTTACTTGCTCGTCACTCGTGCGGCGACGCTTGGCGCCAGTGGCTGCACCCGTGTCCTTTTGCAGGCCTTTCGCCAAGAGCATCTGCGCACATATCAGAAGGACGACCCAGGCCAGCCGCAGGACGCGCAAAAGCGAGGTCTCTGGGCTTCTAGTTCTTCGTCGTCTTCGTGCGAGAGAGCCATCTAGACCGACACGCGATGGCATCGCGGCCAGCCCTAGCGGGGGCCCGCCGCGCCGCGCCCGCTCGTCTCCACCCTGGCGACGCGAGCTTGTTCGTGGCAAAGGGATCGATGCGCGGTCATTCGTCTCTGCGATGAATTTCACGAAATAGGGCTTACTACTGTCATCAAGCCTCACTCAGGCTTCTCAGGCTGCTCGTCAGAGTCATCCGCGCTCTCCGGTGCATGAACCGTTCTTTGAGACCGTTGCACTGGGCTTTGGGTTTACCTTTAGGTTTCCGGTCCAAGGCGAAGGTCCGAGTTTTCTCCCCAAAGTGGCAGGAGCCTGCGCGGAAAGGTCTTACTCATCGAGCATTCACTGGGGAATGTGCTGCGTGCGTGCTTGTGCGCCTCGTTGCAATTTGCAAACCCTACGATCGCGTTTCAGGCTTGCAGCCGCTAGGCCTATTGGTGGTCAGGGACTCGAATTTCGTGCGACTAATGACCGGCGAGGTTAGCGGGCGATCTTGAGCATGAACCGATCGTACCACACGCTCACCCGGCTGTCAGGTTCAGCAACGATGGCCACGGACCCCGGGGACCGGGCTTCTTACCAGTAATCGTAGGCCAGTCTGCAGAACCGGGGTCTCGCGGGCGGGCCGCGGCCCGGGCCGCCTGCCAACTTGAAATTTGGCATTATAACGGTCAAACGGTCACACCCAACCCAAACTGTGCAAGAAAGTCGCACCCCTCCTTCTTTGCGCATTGCGGCGTCGCGGACTTGCAGCGGCGTTGCGGACTTGCGTTTTGCGACCTTGCGGGCGAGGCGAGGCGAGGGGTCGGATCCTGGGATCGTCTGTGTTGCTAAGGTCTTCGCGGCGCCGCTGGGGCTCAATTTGTGAAAAGTGTCGCGCACCTGGTCAAATTAGGCCCTTGGCCCAAAGAAAGTGAGGGACTCGTATAGAGTCAAAGTTGGCGACCTGATGAGCTGGTCGGAGGTCGCTCTCGTAAACCCTCACTCTCGCTGGCAGGCGCCTTGGAACTAAAGTGAGTGCTGCCACCCGCAAACTTGCTCTGCAAGAATAGCGAGAAAATGCTTGGGACCTGGGGGGACGAGACTCGTATTTCTCGTGCTCCGCGCGGTGTGCGTTCTGCCTGCCAGAACAATCTTCTTCTGCTTCTTCAGGACAAACCTTACTCGCCAGCGAATGCCTTCAACTCGAAGCTGCTCGAGGATGCCGTTCATCTCGTTGAGCGCCAAGAAGTCGCACGCTGTTATAGCGACGTCGACACCCTGACTCATGAACAGAACTATTACTTTTCGACTTCTGACGACGACGATTGGATTGTTCGGCACGAGGAGCCTGATTCGCTAGCAATAGAATTCGGATCAGCCGGAAGCCCAGCTCGACGTGCTTATGGTGCATGGATCTCCCCTTCAGAGCTGGCAACAATGCGATCATCGACGCTGCAGTGCGGCGAGCATAATCGTTTCTCTACTACCAGACAGACTGCCAGGTGCAGCTCAACGTCAGGTCCCCGGGGCTCTCCCGGACGATGGCCTAGCGGTCGCCAGGGCTTGCTCGGCTTGCTGGTCCGATCATCGTCATGAAACTTGGTCCGTCCGACTGCCCTTGGACCCGAATCATCTCATCCCTTCGCTGCCCATGATGATCTGCATCGGCCAGTAGTGGCTGGCGGCAGTGCGTGGGCTTCCCTTCGCGCTCACCGAGAAAACGACAGTCACAGAGTTGATTGACATGAGCTGATCCATGAGCTCGACGGACGGGATGCGCTTCGCGAGAAGGACTCGCAAGCGAACGGAGAAGGCGCGACTTCCCGGAGGAGTCTCCACTGACAGTGGAGTGCTTCGCAGCGGCCCTTTGCGGGCCGGCATTCTCCACTTGCGGGCCTCTATTCCCCACTTTCCGGCCCCGACGAGAGCCGGCCGCTCGGGCGCCGCCATTCTCCACTTGCGGGGCCGCTTTAGGCGCTTGCGGGCCGCTATAGGCTACTATAGGCTACAATGGGTCTTTCCTTCTCTTCTTCTTTGCTGACTTTCAAATCATCAGTTCAGAAATCAGCCGCCGCCGCGCCTCCGCCGCCGCCG
>KQ758886.1:412401-431494 GCA_001462505.1 Aurantiochytrium sp. T66 | reverse complement strand
CGGGGGCGCTCAGGAGCGGCGGCGGCGGCGGCGGCGGCGGCGAGGGGCGGCGCCTGAGCGTGGTGGTGCCCGTGTACAACGAGGGCGCGGCCGGCGTGCGGAGGCTCGTGGCCGGCCTCCACGCGAGGGCCGCCGACCCCGGGGCGCTCGAGATCGTGCTCGTGGACGCCGGATGCAGGGACGACTCGTTCGAGGGCGGCATCGAGGCCCTGCGCCGCGAGGCGCCCCGCGCGAGCGTCAAGATCGCGCGGTCCGCATCCGGGAGGGGGCCGGCGCTGCGGCATGGCGCCGAGGTTGCCACCGCGGAGAACCTCCTCTTCGTGCATTCGGACTGCCAGCTGCCCAGCGGCTTTGACCGCACCGTCGGCGACGCGCTCGCCGACCCGGAGGTCATCATGACAGCATTTGCCTTCGCCGTCGACGACGCCCTCATCGACGAGACGCTCGACGAGAGGTCTCGCATTGCGCCGCGTCTGCGCCGGCTCGAGCGCATGACGAACCTTCGATCGCACCTGCTGTGGCTGCCGTACGGCGACCAGACGATGGGGTTTCGTCGCGGCGAGTACCTTCGTCTGGGCGGCTTCGAGGCCATACCCATGATGGAAGACTTTGCGCTCGTCTCCAAAGCGCGGCGGCACGCCCTTCTCGAGGGCTCCCGCATCTGCATTCTCGACGACGTGGCGCTCTGCTCGCCGAGGCGCTGGCAGCGGCAAGGGGTTCTCGCGAACTCGGCGCGGAATTGGATCTTCGTGGCGGCCTACGTTCTCGGCGGACTATCCCCGCATGAGATATTCCGCCTCTACTACAATGCCCCGCCGCCCTCCGCATGACCTCGCAGTCGACGCTATTCTGGACGCAGCGTTGCGAGATCATCGGGGCTTCTGCTGACCGCTGCCGCGCGGCGCCGTCGCGGTGCCCATGCTTCGTGTCGATTGATTACGCTGATAACTTTATCAAGTGCGCGTCGTTGTTCATTCATGTCCCCCGGGCCGCGAGGCTCGCCCGTCCCCCCGGCGGTCGGCGCGGGCCCGCCTCGATGACGGACTGCCTGCGCGAGCGCGCTCACAGGCGCCCTCGAAGGACACCCGGCCCCTGTCGCCCGGCACGGCTCCGGTTATAAGGGTCCTTGCGCGGCCTTTGCGTAGGACTATTTTGCACGTGGGGGTGGTGCGAATACTAGCTGCGTCGCGCGATGACTTGGGTCTCGTGCGAGCAGGTCCTCTATCACCCCCGTGCGCGATTGCTACCGAATGCAGGGTTGTCCGAGTGGTCTAAGGAGTCGCACTTAAGCGCCTTAATCGGCGAGTCTATGCGATGGCGAGAGCCTCGCGGGTTGTACGTGAGAACACACTGCTAGGGGTCACATGGGCGAAATCCTAACTCTGCTTGCGGCGACACAGCGAACCCCGTACTCTGCACCTTAAACTGGGAGTGAGCCCAAGCAGCAGGGCAACTACAGTTATTCTTTTTTTTCCTCTAAGACTTTTTTTTTCCCTCCGGCTCGAGCCCGGCGAGCAGCGCCGCGAGGAGCGTGTGGCAGACATTGTTCGACCCCGTCACACGGTCGAAAGGAAGGCAGCGGCCAGCACCGCGGCAGGGCAGCGGCCGCACTGCCGCACCGCGCAGCGCGCGAGGGGACTTCGCGGCGAGTCGACAATCAAAATAAAAAATCAAAATCAAGATCTCAGTAGTTTATTTGACAGGTGACTTGAAGGCGGTCTTGGTCGGGTCGTCCGGCGCCGCGGAGGCCGCCCAGACGGGCTGCGCCAGCGTATCGGTGACCTCGAAGTGGATAGAATACACGGCGTCCTCGGCGCCAATGTGCTTGGAAAGGAGCTCGAGGGCGTCCGTCGGATGCGCCATGAGCGGATAGACCTTGGCCAGGGGCTCGTGCTCCAACGCAGACTGGACGTCTTTGTACGGGATGGCCGCCTTGACGCGGACGAGCTGGTGCTGATGCGCTCCTTTGAACTGGACGATGTCGCCCATACGCAGGTTCTGGATCTGGTCCGTGGCGCGACGAATGTCGATCGTCTTGCGCCCCACCATGATACTCGACATTTCGTCGCTGCGAGTGTACAGCACGAGACGACTCTCGTGTTGGTCGGGCTGCTGCCGCGCCTGTTGCTGCTGCTGTCGCGAGGCTACTCTGGCCTTGTACCGTTCTCGCCACTGTGCCTGTTTCTCTTGCTGGAGCCGCAGACGCTCCTGGCGCCGAAGGGCCTCTGGCTTTGGTTCTCCGGTTGGCGGTTGGATCTGCACCTGCGGGTTCTGACTTGCCCGCGGAGAGGGCGTCGACCGAACCTGCCGGTCGTTGCTTGCGCCCATCATCACGGGTGGCTCAGCACGTGCGCCCACGGACGCTGCAGCAGTCGGCAACGCACCAGTCGAGAGTGACGAGGATGACGAGGTCGACGAAGTAGAAGGGCCAAGTGAAGAACCCGGCAAGGCCGCAGCAGAGGACCCTGGCACGGGCGCGGGAAGTGTGGCCACGGCCACGACGGCCTGGACACGCTCCTTTGCGCTGGCGAGAATCTCCTCGCTGGCTGGGGAGCGTAGAAATGCACGTAGGGAGGCTTCTTGCGTCTCGAAAGCGCGCCAACGGGGCTCGCGCAGGCACGGCCGGCTCGGATCCGCCACGATCGCGCTGTGATGCGTCTCAGCGCAAGCGAAAAAGTTGGACGTGGGGTCTCGGGTCTGCACCGCCAAGTCCCGCGCGCAGACGACGACTGCGCCCTCGCGTCGTTTCTCAAGACCGATCCGCTCTGCACTGAGCGCCGAGTGAGCGCCGAGCAGTACGGAGACAATGTCAGAGCCTCCGGCTGGCCCGCAAAGAAAGGCGTGACGAGCTGTGGCATGAATCAGAATCCCTACGAGATCCACAAAGGGCGAGCTGGCGGCCTCGTCGTCGCGGCTTGCTTCGGTCACCGTAAGAATCTGGCGAGAGCACACCGCGCTCACGTCGGGGTACTTTTTCTCCAGCAGCTTGAAACGAGTTTCCTTGTTCGAAGAGAGCATAATAGAGCGCCCATGCTTGACCTTGGCCGAGCGTACGACCGTAAGTGCGCGCAGTTCCAGGAAGCAGCCCTCCGGGTACATACGAGTAAAGTCGGTGGGAGGGTTCCACATGACCAGCTCTGCAAAACTGTCGCGGCCTGGCTGCTGCAGGAGAACTCGCAGCTTCGTCTTGATCTCTCGTCGCCCCGGCATGCGCGGGTCACCAGCCAGGGCGCTCGAAACGGCGTCGCGCCTGCGCTGCACCACGGCCTCTCGTGCGCGCGCTTGCGCGGACCCGCCTGAACCCTGAGAGAGATCGTCCCACGCGTTCTCGTGCTCCGCAATGATCGCATCGCGGGCCTGTTGCAACGATTCCTCGTGCCGGCGGCGCGCCAGCTCCTCCTCGTGGGCCGTGCGCGTGACCCACTGGCCCGAGGCCGGCTCGCGCTCGCAGAATAGTAATTCGAAATGTCTTACCAGCACGGCGCGGAGCCCGGGCACGGTGGTTCCACCCGAGGGCTGAATGTGGCCCAGCTGCTTGTACAGGACGGCCTCCGGGCGGAAGCCCATCTTGGCGTCCCACGCAGCGGGGAAGCTGCAATTCTGAGAGATGCGCAGGCGCGGTTCGGGCCGACCCCCGCGCGCTCCTGGCGCCAGCAGCGGGTTGCTCGTGGCGAGTTCCAAGGGACTCATGCCCTCTTCGTTATCCACCATGATAGCGCCGCAGACGTGCATTTTGGTCCCCACAGAGATGCGCTTTGCTTCGATCAGACGCAAGAGAAACGGGTCCACGGACGCCTGCACAGCGTACCAGCCATCAGTGAGGACAAGCTGGTGCGCACCACCGGTCCGCGCGACCGATGCGACACATACTACCATATGTCTTCCTGCAGGAGCGTCCTTTTCTAGCACTTTGCGAAGTGCAGGCCGCTCGGCGCGAACAAGCTCGCGCTCGTAGCGGTACTTGAGATCGTAGACAACGTTGGAAAGCGTACAGGCGCGCGCCAGCGCCGACGAGGCCGATCCCAGAACACGCTGGTACGCGACGAGCTTCCAGACGATCCACCTGTAGTGGTTGGCGACCCAGGCCTTCGAAGCGGACACCTCGTCAACGCCTTCCGTCTCGAGAAGCAAACTTCGCGCGGTCTCGTAGGTGCCCTCTGAGGATGGAAAGGGAGCCACGCCGGCCAACTCGCCCGTCTCTCGGTGGAAGCGCACGCAGGCCGAAGTCTCGGCGTCGAGCGCCAGCACCCACTTTGGCGTGCCGAGCTCCAAAGCATTTTCCCGCAACGATGCAGCCGAGGGACGGCCCTCCATAATGAAGCCGGCGTGTGCGTCGAGGCGCTGGCGCTCGGCACTCTTGATCGCATCGAGAACGCCAATAGACGCGGCACTCGAGATGGCATTGCTCGTTTTTTGCTTTTTGGCGCTGCCCAGAAGGGCGTCATCCCCACCAGGATAAATACCCTTGAGCTTTGGGGGTGCGCTCGCTGCGGTTCTCGCTCCGGGCGCGGCGGCATTGGGCCCATTTTTGAAGGGCGTCACAAAGGCTCGCGGTCGCTTCGGACGACGATTCTCGCTTAGAGAAGCGCCAGCTTTGGGCCGCAGCTGAGGGCGCCGCGGGCCGGCTGTTGGGGTCGCCGCGACGCTTACACCATTCGCCGTTGGCCGCGGTCGCACGGGCGTTGCAGCAGGGTCTGCACTCTCGGAGGCGTTGCCCGAATTCGCCGAGGATCCAAGCAACTTTTGCGCGTTGACAAGCGCTTGCGCGCTCACGTCTACCCTCTTGCCCGCGCCGGTGGAGAACAGGCTTGGCGTCGAGGGCGCGGCCAGGGAGCTCTGAGCATTCTCGAGCGCCTTTTGGCTAATCTCGACCTTTTGTCCGGAGCCTGTGGAAAACAAGCTCGCCACCGCTTGTTTTGGCCTTGGCTTCGGTGCCGGCGTGCTGGGCGCTGGCTGCAGGACTGCTCTGGCGCTAGCGAGCGCCTGCGAGCTAATGTTGACCGATTTGCCTGCGCCCGTGGAAAACAAGCTCTCCACGCGGTCTTTGGGCCTCTTGGCAGGTGCGGCGTTGGTGTGCGTGGCGCTGGCGCTGCCGTGCGTGGCGCCGGCGCTATCGTGCGTGGCGCTGCCGTGCGTGACGCTGGCGCTGCCGTGCGTGGCGGGCGCTTCGAGCATACTTTGGGCATTTTCCAGGGCCTCGCGGCTGATCTCCACCTTTTTCCCCGCACCTGTGGTGAATAGAGTCGGCGCGGCCTGACTGGGCCTCCTTACCTCGGCAGGCGTTGCCGGGGCTGCAGGAGCGCCCACCCTTTTCTCTGCTTTTGCAAGAGCCTGCGCGCTAATTGCCATACGTTTGCCCCCGCACGTGGTGAACAGGCTCGCAACCTGGGGGCGCTCTTGCTCGTTGGCTTTGGAAGCGGTGCTCGCCAAGGACACTTCTCGTAGCGGGCCTGGGCTGCTCGCCAAGCGGGGCCCAAGAGCCTGAACCGCGACATCAAGCGAGTGCTTTTGTACATGAACAGCCTTGCCGCCCCCCGTGGTGAAGAGACTCGCTTGCACCGAGTCCTCAGAGTCTTGTTGAGGTTTCGGAACCGACCCCTCGCGGGCGGCGCTTGCCGAGCACAGTTTGCTTCTCGCAGCTTCAATCCTCTCTTCACTAATGGCGATAGACTTTCCAGCGCCGGTGGTAAACAGAGACGCCTCGGGCGGCTTCGTTCCGTGATTTGAAGAAGTCGAAGACCGCACGGCTTGCTTCGGGAATGGCGGCGGAGATACTCGTGCGCTGGCCGCAAGCATCGCGACCGGCGAGGCAGCAGAAGCGCGCGCGAAGGGAGCTCCTTTGGATTCAGCGGGAGCTTTGGTTTCCAAGTTGCGGTCCCCATTTTCCTTGTCGTGGCTGTCGGCCACTGCGCCGGTCCCTCGTTCGGGGCGGCGGACTGTGTCTTCCTCGTCAAGAAGTATCTCCTCCTCTTCCTCGTGGGCAGCCCCAGGATTACTGTCGCTAGATCCTAGATCGGAAGGTGAATGCGCACAGGGACGTCCCTGGTGTGACCGTGAACGCTTCAAGCGCTTGCGCGTCGACTCGGGCGTCTCCAGAGGACCGGGCGGTGAAGTCTTGTTCTCCCGAGCAGATCCTTGCGAGGACGGCTGGCTCAACTCGAAGTCGTAGCGAAACTGCACCACATGATTCCGCTCCGCCTTGTCCTCCTGGCTCTGCTGCGAATCTCTCCATCGAAGCGAATCGGTTTCGCCCGAGGTCGCGAGGCCCGCGACGTTGGCGTCTTCCGAGATGCACGAGTCCCCGCTGTCGGCCGTGAGCTGCGCTGGCGCTCCAGAGTCCTGGGCCGGTCCTTGCCGGTCCTCGGCAACGCTTCCGGCGTCTTCGCGTTGTGCGGATTTGCCGTCGTCGTCCTCGTCCCCGTCGTCGTCGTCGTCCTCCTCCTCCTCCTCCTCGTCATCCTCGTCCTCGTCCTCGTCGCTGAGGCCAGCCAAGAGGTCCGGGCTTTGCGAGCCGGCCTCGGCGTCGTCGTCGAGCGCCATGCGCGCGGGCGCAAGCCCTCGCGCGGGCGCGCCGCCGCGCGACGCCCGACGCGCGGTCCCGGCGAGCGCGGATCCCTCTCGCCCGCGCTCGCTCGCTCGCACGCGCGCTCGCGCGCTTCGCACGCGCGCGCGAGGGAGGGAGGCGAAGGTGGGCGCGGCGGCGCGGCGCGGTCTGGCTGGCGGTCTGCGGCGCGCGGGATGCGGCGCGGGCGGTTGGCGGAGATGCCTCGACCTAACCACCGACCGACCCGCACCCCGAGGGCCGCAGCCGCGGCAGCGGCGCGCGCGCGAGGGGCGCGGCCGGGGCCGGCGCAGCCCCGCGTTCGCTGCGCCCGCGTGCGGGGTCGGTCAGGCCGTCGATGAACGTCGCGTCATGGCTCGAAACGCCGGCGCATGGAGGTGAAGTGCAGATCCCCCGGGTGCGATGCGCTGAAGGAGCAAAGCGCGCGGGAAGAAACAGGGGAAAGGACCGCGGGGTGGGGCCGCGAGGTAGCGCGGGCGCCGCGCAGGACGGCGGCGCGCTGCAACGGAGGGCTGAGACGGTGGTGCGGCTGGGGTTTCTCTTCGGATCTTCAAGTTCGCCGGGTCAGAATCTAGTGGCCTATACTACGAAATTGGGCCTTTACAAGCAATAAGGCGGCCGGCGCGATAAACCACCTTATTCCATCTCGGGTTCTCGAAGTTCTTGCCCCTGCTTGCTCTGTTGGCCTTCGAGTTCTTGCCAGTGCCTTCGGCCTCGCCCGGACATCCAGGCTCGAAGCTTCGGCCCCACGATCGGCGACGAACGACCATCAAGTCGTTGGCCAGAGCGCTCTGCGTTACCGCAGGCCGTGTCGCGGCGAGACATGAGCCAGCCAGCCAGCCGCCGGCAGGTTGGTTCGGAACTCAGGACCAGTCGAGGAATCCTCGCGACGATTCTCGAAGCCCGAGCAATACAATCATTCGACAGTCCTGCAATCCAGAAATTCTGCCGCGTCCCTCCGAGCGTCGCCTCGTCCGCCCCGCCCCGCCCCTGGCTGGCCAGGCTTCCGAGCGCGTCGGCTCCGTGCCGCGAGTACGTGCTAGCCTACAGCTTGCTTGCTTGCTTGCTTGCGTGGCTGCAGTGGCTGGCTGGCTGCCGAGCCTCCGACGCCCAGACCCGCATCGGCGCCAGCCCAGACAGACCGCCGCCACCAGGACCGTCGTGCAGCAGCGCGCGACAGCCTCGCTCGCGCAACGCAGCGCAGCGCAACGCAGCGCAGCCCGCGGCCACGAACAGCGAGCGAAGATGGCGGCCGAGCAGCAGCCCCAGGAGGCCGACAGCATGTACCCCAAGATCGGCGACGTGGTGACGGTGGAGAAGGAGATGCCCACGGAGCTGGAGAGCCTCTGCATGCAGTGCCATGAGAAGGGGACCACGCGCCTGCTGTTCACGGACATCCCGTTCTTCCGCGAGATCATCATCATGAGCTTTCGCTGCCCGCACTGCGGCTGGTCGAACAACGAGATCCAGAGCGGGTCCCGCGTGCAGGACCGCGGCACGCGGTACCGCCTCCGGCTCGAGTCCGATGAGGACCTGCAGCGCCAGCTCGTCAAGAGCGACAATGCGACGCTCTCTGTCGAGGAGCTCGACTTTGAGGTCCCCAAGGGCAAGGGCCGCTTCACCACCGTGGAGGGAATCCTGCGCAACGCGCTCGACGAACTCAAGGAGAGCCAGGAGCAGCGCCGCCTGGTGGCGCCGGACGTCGCCGCCCAGGTCGATGAATTTGTCGGCCGCCTCGCTTTGCTCCTGAGCGGCATGTCCTATCCGGCCCACGTCGTGCTTGACGACCCGACCGGGAACTCCTTTCTGGAAAACCCGGCGGCTCCCAAGGCGGACCCCAAGATGCAGATTACCCGCTACGTCCGCAGCAAGGAGCAGAACGAAGCCCTCGGTCTGCAGCTCGAGTCTTACGAGAACGAGGAGGAGGCACTGGCTGGCGAGCTCGACAAGACGCAGACCGAGGTCGAGGCCGAGGCCACGCTTGAGCAGCGCCGCCATGAGCTTGCGGCTTCCTTCCACGCCCCGAAGGGATCCACCATCGCCCACGATGAGGAGAATAATGTTTACGCCGACTCCATGGAGAAGGAGGTCTTTCAGATCCCGTCCAACTGCCCGAACTGCTCCACCGAAGGCACCTCGAAGACGTGCATCACCTCTATTCCCTTCTTCAAGGAGATCGTGATCATGTCCTTTGACTGCCCCGACGATTCGTGCGGCTACCGCTCGAGCGAGATCAAGGGCGGCGGCGCCATTCCAGACATGGGCAAGGAGCTGCGCCTCGAAATGCCCACCCAGGACGAGCTGGGTCTCGCAGCCTGGCAGCAGGACATGAACCGCGATGTCGTCAAGAGCAACTCGGCGGGCATCTCGATCCCGGAGCTTGAAATCGAGGTCACGCAGGGGTCTCTGGGCGGCATGTATACCACCGTGGAGGGCCTGCTCACCTTGGTCAAGGACACACTCTTCGAGGGTGTGGCCGCCGACTTCCGTCACGGCGATTCCGCACAGAACGACGTTCGCGACAAGTTTGCCGAGCTTGAGACGAAGTTTGACTCCCTTATTGCCGGTGAGATTCCCTTCACGCTGGTTATCCGCGACCCGCTCGCCAACTCGTTCATCTACAGCCCGACGGCCCCGGAGCCGGAGCCCCGCCTCTCGGAGGTGCTCTTCGAACGCTCCTTCGAGGATAATGAGGACCTAGGCCTCAATGACATGCGCACCGAGGGGTACGAGGTCCCAGATGCCCCGGCCGCGCCCTCTGGCAGCGCCGGCGAGACCCCCGCTGTTGAGGCCGTTGATCTCGACAAGGGCGTCTTTGACGGCCCTTATGAGTCCTTTCAGGGCGCGCGCGATGGTGCGGTCTTCCGCCTCGGCGCCAAGGGCCTTGGCTATTATACGGATACGTCGCGGCAGGCCCTTCTGCGCTCGAGCGACGCGACCAGTGCTCAGTCCAAGTTCCGTGATCTGCAAAAGGACGGTAAAGAGGCGCACCCTCAGGGATCTATCCTCTCCCCTCCCGACGCCAGCGACAATAGCAAGGAAGCCTTGTGACCGAGGCGAGCATATTCGTCATGTATACTTTCTTCACAGCATCTCGGATGTGCCATAGTTAAATGCAGCTTCAATCGCCATGTCCTGACACGAGTCCTCCTTGCACTCTTGCTCTCCTTCGTCCTCGTTTAGATGCGTGTATTCTAAGTCTTGTTTGTTTGCGCACAGGGTCGCTGCGCGAAAGCCGAGGCCCTGGCGCAGCCGTGGCCGGTTGGCAAACTCGAGATTCTCCTCGTCCAGCATTACATCGAGGTCATCCTCGTCCAGGTCTTTGCTTTCGTGAGCGTCCCCAAAATCTTCAAAGGCAAACGTCTTGGCTCGCTGAGCAAAGTTCATCGGAATTGCCCGGCCGTATGCGTCCGCGAAGACACTTTTGCGACAAAGGTCAGGGGCCGCGACGCAGAGCTCTTCATCTTCTTCGTCCCCCGCCTCGTCAATATCGCTCTCCTCTTCGCCGTCGTCGCTGTACGTGGTCATGTCTCGAAGGTAGCACACTTCCCTTGGGGGTACGTTCGCCGGAAGGGCCTGCGCCAAAGGAATCCTCGGTCTGGAAAGGCGGCTTTGGTGACGGTCGGAAAATCCGTCTTCGAAGGAGAGCGACTGAACGCATGCTGACATGCGCTCGGCACGCTCCTGCTCGAGCAGCACGAGCGACGTCCGAAGCGTGAGCTGATACTCGCGCAGCTGGTCTTGCGTCAATAACTGTAATGAGCTCGCCAGCCCATTGATGAGCACGACGCGCACGCCGTCGAGAATATTGTCATAAACGCGCTTCACCACGCGCTCGTACGCTCCATAGCAGCGCACGGCCACTGCGTTGTAGAAATGCTCCACTAGCGCGGACCCGACGGTCTCGGGCATTGCGTGTGCGTCCACGCCATCCTCGACCCCATGCCAGGCAGATGCGTGGGTCGCAAAACGGATGACAAGAAGTGCTTCGAGGACGCGTAATCGAGGCAGCCAAGTGCTCGCGCAGCGAAGAAGACCAAGGCAGCACCATCCCTTGAGGAGGCTCTCCCTGTGGAGCTTGCCGCTCCTGAGCTGCTTGAATGTACGATAGGCGGCCAAGAGGTAGCCACCGGCGCCCAGGAGCGTCGCGATGCGAATTGTCCCGGGCAGCGTATCGTTCGCTCTGAAGAGGCGCCTTCCCGCGCGTCGCGCCTCTTTGGCGGGCAGCACATACACGACGCTCCCAGGGCCGTGCGACGAGGCCTCTGCTGGGTGCGCCATTACGCACAGACCGTGCGTTGCGTTGGCGCGTAGCTTTGCCTGCCCGAGGTTCCTAGCACGCTAAAGCCGAGCGGCGGCTCCGGTCTGCGGCTCTGGCTGGCTGGCTGGCTGGCTGGCTGGCTGGCTTGTTGGCTCAATTCTGGTTTGCCAGCTCGCTACGGCTCTTGGCAACTGGACTCAGCGCAGCTGACTGGCGAGGCGGAAAATGATCTTTGCTGGAGCCAGTGGGCCGCGACCTCGGCGACAGCCCCGCGGGATTTCCACTCTTTGCATCCGTAGTAGTTCTTGCGTGCGATGACTTGGGTAAGTAGTAAACTGACCGCCCATCAAGTCCCATTCCTTCGCTCATCTTGGTCCCCGATCACCGGCCATCTCTTGCGAGTCGCGTAGGTACTCGTGTAGACCGGCCTGGCCGCATCTCCCACGCGTCCATCGACTTCTGGCCCCTGCGCTCGCTGCCTGCGGGCCCCGACGCGGCCAAAGTTTGCGGCGCTCGCCTTCGAGTTGCCCCTTCAAGTTCTCGGTCGTTTCATGCACGCGGGTTCCTGGTTCCCATAGAGCAAACACGGCCGGGATCAGGGGGGCAAGGATGGTGAGCAGCCCCAGGGACGCCCTTCGATGTGAATGGCACTCCACGCACAGAATCGTGAATAACTTGCAGCCTACCTCCTCCCTCGGCCGCCACGGGAGAATAGTTCGTCCGTGGGTGTACCTTGGGATTCTTGCTGCAGAAATGCCCTTTGAGGTCCGGCAAGTGAGGCCAGATGTAGACGATATACGTTTGCAAAGCTCTAGGATACCCCCAAGAGATTCTCCATGTGACCGTTACGATTGTTGTCGCTTGGGCCGCCGAGGGCCCTTGAAGCGGCGGCGTGAAGGTCGGGGAGCGAGTCTCGGGCCAGCCAAGAGTAGGGCCAAGAGTCCTGTCCCGCGAGTAGGGAGCAAAGACTGCCGTGTCAACTGGTTGATTGATGTAGAGACTGGGCAAGGTCCGCGTCCTTGTATTTCCGCGCGCGTGGTGCGATCGACTGCGTCGATTGCTCGACGACAGGACAGCTTGACGTCACGACAGCTTTTTTTGGGACGCACATCAACGCAGCCACGTCATCAGTCAACCTAGGCTAGGCCTAGTCGTCGCTCGATACAATAGACAGGACCTGCAATTGCCAGTGCCGAGGCCCTGACAAACGGACCGTAAAAGTCTGAGCAGGTATTGCTCATCAGGCAAGGAGACTACTGAGTAGTACAGCGCGCAATCGGCTGCCCCAATTCACTGCAGCCAAGTGTCGAACGTGCGCTCAAGGCGCCAGCTCTGTGGCGAGAGTGGTGTACCGAGGACGCGTGCGAGCGGCGAGCTCGGTCGGAGGCTCGCCCGCTTCTTCAGGAGGGTAGACGAGCGGGTGGGTCTTCTGTAGACAGCGCCGGAAACGAGCACTGCTGCGACTTGGGCGACGCGCCAGGACGGCGGAACTCGGAGCGCGCGCTGACAGGAAGTCGCACGCTGTGAGCCATGTCGGAGTCGGTGCGGGTGGCGGTTCGCGTGCGGCCCTTCATCCACGAGTATGAAAAGGCCAAGGGGATCCGGAACATCATCAAGATGGACAAGACCACGCAGCAGACGACCATTATCAATCCGGACACGGGCGCAGAAAAGGTCTATACCTTTGACTACTCGTACAATTCCTTCGTTCCAGCCGGACATCCGGAGCACGCGGACCAGGAAAACGTGTGGCAGGATCTTGGCGTTGATGTCTTGGACAATGCGTGGAAGGGCTTCAACGTGAGTCT
The DNA here is from genome assembly GCA_001462505.1 of Aurantiochytrium sp. T66. Taxonomy (NCBI): domain Eukaryota; class Bigyra; order Thraustochytrida; family Thraustochytriidae; genus Aurantiochytrium; species Aurantiochytrium sp. T66. The sequence goes on along the minus strand of KQ758886.1, from coordinate 418,863 downwards.
CTTTGCATATGGGCAGACTGGAGCGGGAAAGTCGCACTCAATGGTAAGTCAATTCATCTCGGAATCAAAACTTCCGCCAGCCCTCTGGCCTCCGAAGTTCGTTCTTGGCTCACGATCTCTACGCTCGGTGCGGCGGCACCGTAAATGTGCAGATCGGCTACCCTGGCGCGGAAGGCATTGTCCCGCGCGCGTGCCGTCAAATTTTTGAGCGCATTTCGAGCAACACCGACAGCGACACCACCTTCAAGGTGGAGGCAAGCATGCTCGAGATCTACAATGAAAAGGTGCGCGACCTCTTCAATCCGACAGCGGGCGACGCCAAGGGTCTCAAGGTGCGGGATCACCCAAAGACCGGGCCGTACGTGCAGAACTTGACCAAGAGCGCCGTGGGCAGCTACGACGAAATCTCCAAGGCAATGGATGCGGGCACGCGAGCGCGAACTGTGGCGGCCACCGCGATGAACGCGACCTCATCTCGCGCGCACACCATCTTCCAGGTGATTGTCACGCAGACAACCGTGGACAAGGACGCCGGCAAGGCAATGGACAAGGTCTCCACAGTGAGCCTTATCGATCTTGCTGGTAGCGAGCGTGCAGATCGGACGGGCGCCAGCGGCGATCGGCTCAAGGAGGGGTGCGCCATCAATCAAAGTCTGTCGGCGCTCGGCAACGTGATCTCGGCTCTGGCGGAGCGCGCCACAAACGCGAAGAAGAAGAACGTCATTGTACCCTACCGGGACTCAGTGCTAACGCACCTGCTCAAGAACTCACTGGGCGGTAATGCAAAGACGGTCATGATTGCCGCCATCAGCCCTTCGTGCGTCAACTACGACGAAACCCTGAGCACTTTGCGGTACGCTGATCGAGCCAAGCAGATCAAGAACAAGGCCGTGGTGAATGAGGACCCAAACCAAAAGCTCATTCGTGGACTCAAGGAGGAAATCGAGGAGCTGAGGCGAATGTTGGCCCAGGGTACCGCAGGGGGTGCCGCCGACGCAGCGCGGCCGGGCACTGCCGAGGTGCGTCGCATCAAAGAGGAAATGTCCGAGAACGAGCGTCTCCTGCGCGAGTCAGAGATGACGTGGGAAGAGCGCCTCAAGGAGTCTCAGGACCACATGGTGCAGCGCGACGCGGCGTTGGCCAAGTTGGGCATGGGCATCGACCAGGAGAAGGCCCATTCGACACCGCACATCCTCAACGTGAACCAGGATCCGCTCATGTCGGGCGTGCTCATGTACTTTTTCGAAGAAGGCCTGAGCAAGATCGGTCGCGCCGACGCCCCACAGCCGCAGACCATTGTGCTCAGCGGGCTGAGCATCCAGAAGGAGCATTGCGTCGTGTCGCGCGTGGGCAATGAGCTGTCGCTCGAGACCTTTGGCGAGGCCAAGGTCTTTGTGAACGGGAAGCGCGTTCCGGCGCGCGAGGCCGCATCTCTTGGTCACGGAGACCGCATCGTCGTGGGCAACAACTACGTTTTCATCTGCGTCATTCCCGGCGCGAGCGCCGGCGGCTACGGCGCGGCTGAGAAGGAGGCGCTCTTGGCGAAGAATTCGTGGGACAGCGCCATGCTCGAGCTCAACGAGGCGCAGATTACCAGCCTCACAGAGGGCGAGCGCGAGGCTCGCGAACGCGCCGAGCGGGAGGCGCGCGCCATGCAGGAGAAAGTCCGCGCTCTCGAGGCGCAAATGGCGCAGGAGCGCCGACGCGCAGAAGAAGAGGCGCGGGCCGCCACAGATGCCGAGCGGGAGCGCATGCTTCAGGAGCAACGCGCTCTCGAGGCCAAACTCCAGGCCCAAATCGACTCGACGCACCGGCTGCATGCGGTGAGAGAAGAGGAGCGCCGGAAGCGCGCCGTGCTCGAAGAGGAAATCCTCAAGACGCTCCCGCTCGTGACGGAGGCGAACGCGATCTCGGACGAGCTCAGCAAGGGCAAGGAGTTCGGACTTCAGCTCGTGGCCACGACCGCCTCGAGCGCACCAGGCGGACCCGTGGGGGCATCGGGCCAGCGGCTCGCCAAGCAGACGGACGCCGATGCCATTGCGAGCGCCATGGAGACCACCGTATGGATCCGGGTCTGCCACGGCGAAGAGGACATTCCGAACATGTGGTCACTGGAGAAGTTCGTAAACCGTCTGTATCTGATGCGGGAAATGTACGAGGACTTTGTCGACGCCGGTCGCGACATGGCCGAGGTGGACGAGATCTATGGCCAAGAGTACGACCCCTTCTTTGACCCTCCCGAGGAGCAGCTCATCGGTAAAGCGTATGTGATGCTCGCGCCGCTGGGATTCTTCATCAACATTGACGATACGCCGCCCGTGATCCAGTTCCAGGGTAAGACGGATGGCGCCCTGCACGTGTCAGTCACCTTGGACGAGAAGCAGGTCGAGGCGCTTGAGCAGTTCGACACTGACGAGGAGACGACACTGGCTGACATTTCTGGCACCGAGCTCCGCCTGACGGTGACGGTGCATGGAGCCGAGGGCCTTCCGCAAAAGCTCTCAAACCAGGTCGCCGTCTCATACAAGTTTTACCACGAGGACTCTCACCGCACGCCTTCTTGTGCGACGGCGTCCATCAATCCGCGCTTCGATCATGTGGCGCGCTTTACGGTCCGTGTCGACGATGCCTTTGCAGCCTACGTGCAAAACGAGCCGCTCGAGTTCCAAGTGTGGGGCAGCCCGAGCCCGGAGCTGGTCTCGACGAGGCTCGGCAAGTCGGGCTCTTTATCCGAGTCCAAGTCGGGCGAGGGCGCTCGCCCCCGCCGAAGCGTCAAGTTCGCCGGCACCGAGGGCGGCGAAGACGATAGCGAGGGTCCTCCTCGAGGCGAGGAGAATCCAGCGCTCGACGACGAGGCTCAGGCACCTGCAGCCGCCGGCGCAGACTACCAGGATGGGCAGGGCGAGGCCTACGATGAGAACGGGGCCTACTATTCCACGCTAGAGTATCGTCTTGAGCAGACGCAAGGACAGCTCGATGAGGCCCACGTCAGGACTGAGGCCGCGGAGCAGGCGCGAAAAGAGCTCGAAGACAAAGTCAAGATGCTCACCAGGGAGCTGACGAAGCGCAACGACGATATTCGCGAGCTCGAAAGCAAAGCAAAGGCTCTCGAGGCGACGCAGACCTTTCAATCACAGCCAGCAAAGACTTCGTCGGCAGCGTGTGCGCTCATGTAGTCCCACCGCTCGCTGTCCAGATGAATAAATGAAATGAAGACAGGTCGTGTATAGCAGAATTTGAACCTAGAACTAGATCGACATTTATCGTCCCGGGCGCTCCATGGCCGAATCCCAAAAGCCGTGCAGCGGGCGTCTTGACGTTGACGGGTTACTGCTGCCGGATAAAGTCCTGCTTATATTCCACAAAGTCCTCAGCATTGCCCATGATCATCGCGACGCTCTCCCGATCGATGCGGGCGGCCGAGTCGCCCAGGCAAGCGCGCAATCTCGGGATGGCGGACTTGAGCACGTTGAGACCTTGGAGCTGCATGAAGAGCGGGTGCAGTTCATCGGCCGCGAACATGTCGATGCTCGAGTCGATGGCCTGCGCCACGACCATCACCGAGGTATCGGTGATGGAGCCTAAGAGCGCGGTGCCTATCCTTGTGACGGCCTCGGCGTCCAGGCTAGCGGGACCGGACGCTCCTAAGACGCCCAGTATGCCGACGACATTGGTTTGTGCGACGGGCGGCAGTCTTCGCTGCAGCGCATTCAGCAGGGTGCCGAGTTGTTCGGGCGACGCCTTCCACGACAGAACGGATCCATTCCCCTCGTCGCGGGCCCCAGTGACCCGACGGGCGATAGACCACAAAAATCCAGTCATCATGTCGGCAAAGTCCTCGAGTGCGGTTGCAGCCTGCTCGCCGGCTTCGTCCATGGCCCGGACGGTCGAGGTGAGAACCTGCAGAGAGGCATCCCACATTCCCTGCGGGTCAAGCGCGGCGACTTTTTCGTGGCTCGCGTTCTGCACGACGTTGTCCAAGAGACCGCAGGCGCGCGGGGCGAGCTCCTGAGCGATTGGCGAGTCCAGCGTCTCCTCACTGGAGCGAATTATGTGCGCGCAGCGCTGTGCCACTTGATCCTCGGCGACGAGATCTGCACAGGCGCGGCGCAAGGCGGCGTCGTGATCGGAGCCTTGCGCGGCGTTGTCGTTGCCGTCCGCGGATACGGCGCACGCGGTCGTCACGACCTCGAGGGCCAGAGAGACGGTCTCGGGATCGACGCCGTCAGCATCCATCACCTCCTTGACGATCTCGAGCATGCGGACGAAGACCTCGAGCGGCGCCAGTTTCTGCGCCGTCTCCGGGGTGGCACTCGCCATGGACATGAGCGCCGAGACCGCGTGGAGCACGGCCCGCGCGTGAGCTAGGCGCATCTGGGGTGCCGCTTCACTTTGCTGCTGCTGGAGCTGCTGGAGCTGCTGCATGGGGGCTCCAGTGCAGAACGATGTGAGCGCTGTGCAGGCGGCCTCATTGCGGACCGCGCAGAGCGCGAGGGCCGGATTACTCTCGAGGGCCACGTTGAGCAGGCGCGCCACGACCTCCACGGTCTCGCTGGCAAGCTCGGGGTCGTCGGTCTGAGCCGGCTGCAGGAGGACGACAAGAGCCAAGAAGGCAGAGCCGTCGAGGTCCTCGAGCGCGCGCAGGGCCGCGGGCGAGGTCGCGCAAAGCTCAGCGAGCAGGTCGAGGGCACGAATCCGCGTCTGCATGGCCTGCTTGACTGTGTCGTCGGCGCCGGGCGGGATGGGCCGCTTGGCGAGCTCGAGGGCGGCCGTGTGGATGCCTACGTTGATGAGCCGCGAGCAGACCTCGGCGCCGCCGGCGCCGCACATGTTGCACATGATGCCGCTGGCCAGATGGCGCACGGAGGGGTCGCCATCGGCGAGGCGCGCCACGAAGACGGGCAGGGCCCCGACGTTGAAGAGGACCTCGAAGACCTCCGACTGCTCCTGCGCCTTTTCCGGGCCCGCCTCGAATGTCGCCGCGAGCGCCAGGAGCGCCTGGATGCGGTCCTGTGTCTCTGCGGCCTGGAGCGCCTTGACGAGGGCCACGGTCTCCTTGCGCGCCTTCTCCCTGCGCGCGGCGCGGCGGACGTCCGCCCCGCGCGTCTGTGTTCCGCGCGTCTCGGCGGCAGCGCTGCCGGCGCCCTCCTGCTGCTGCTGCTTCGCGCGCTGCCTCGCGCGCCGCTGGCCCTTGCTGCGCGCCCGGGACTTGCCCATGCTGCCCTTGCTGCGCCGCGCTGCGCGGGACCTGCGCTGCGCGGGGCCTGCGCTGCCGCTGTGCCGCGCGGCGCCCGGCCTGGCCTCGCCTCGCCTCGCCTCGCCTCTTGAGTGGCCTCGGCGTCTCGGTCTGGCTGGGGCCGCAAGCGAGAGCGAATGATTGGCGACGGAGGACGCTGAGCAACTTGAAACCAGCCGCGCAGGGCCGCGCGCGCGGAGGCCATGCCGACGCCCGCGCCGCCGGCGAGGCTAGCGCTGCGCGTGTAAGTCGCCCGCGGCCAGCCGGCCAGCCAGCCAGGCCGCGCCTGCGAGCGGCGCCGGGACCGAGTCGATGTGCTGACGATGACGGTGACGATGCCGATGACGAGGAGCGCAGAGAGCTCGGCCACGCGGGGAGGGGCGGGAAGCGCGAGGAGGCGACGATGGTGGACGCCAAGCTGGTGACGACCGTGGTCCTGTCCGCGCTGATCATGCTCTATGGGCGGAAAGGGGCCGCGGACTTCCCGTGCCATGTCGAGGACGTCGACTTTCGACGCAACAAGGCCATCGTGCGCGTCGACGCAGCGCGGTAAGTGAAGAGGGGCGTTGGCATCGACCGAATCGGCAGCGGGAGACTGACGTCGGGGCGCTTCGGCTTCGCGCACAGCCAAAGCGAGCTTGAGACCGCCTTGGCCTTCTACGTCGTCCACCAAGGTCAAGTATGCCGCGTACGAAGGTGGACGGCCCGCGACGACGCCCACTTTGCGCGGATTGCCCAGGACCGCGAGACGCTCTCCATGGACTTTTGATGCTGTCCCCATCGATGTAACAATATCTGTACTACGTACGTACGTACGTACGTGCATCATGATGCGTGGCCCATCATCATGATGGGCGACCCGTCGTGTCCCAAGATCTTGCGTTGCTGCCGTGCTTGCAAATGGCCATAAAACCTGCACCTTCTCTTGTCCGATGGCGATCTCGCAGGCCAGCAGCGCGCCGGCGTGGCCGCGAGCGCCGCGCTGCGCCGGGTCAAAGACAAGCCTTGGCGGCCTCGCGTCGTGCCGTGGCTGCGCGGCGCCGTCAACATCATCCATCCATCACTGGAGCACGAGGCGTCAGGGATTTGTTTTTGGGGGTTAGTGGGCAGTTTGCGAGTTTTTCTCGACGATTTCCCCCGAGATCGGTCAAAATGCAGAGAAAATCTCGCATGATGCTGAGTCCCAATGAAACTTACATTGTAGGTCGACTTCAAAAGAGAAAGTC
>KQ758886.1:392016-409134 GCA_001462505.1 Aurantiochytrium sp. T66 | reverse complement strand
CTCGCGCCCCCGCTGGCCGGCCGGCCGGCCGTGCGTGCCCTGTCGCGCGCCGCGGTCCATCGCGTCTCATCTCATCTCATCTCCGTCTCGATCCATCTCCGTCTCCGCCGCCGGCTCGGATGGACCCCGCGCGGAGGCGCGCCGCGACCGCGGGGGAGGCGGGCGCGGAGGTGGTGCGGCAGGAAGAGGCGCTGCTGGGCGCGGGCCTCGCGGCGGGCGTGGCGATGCCGCACAGCGTCGGGTCCGCCTTCGAGGCGCCGCTCGAGCGCAACCTCTCGTCGGAGATGGCGCTCGTGAGCGTGCAGCGGCTGTGCATCGTGGAGGAGGACCGCGCGGGCCTGCTCGCCGAGGTCACGACCCGCATCGGCAGCTGGGGGCTCAACATCGTCGGGAACACCTGCAAGGCGCGCGGCCACCTCGTCTTCCAGGTCGTCGACATCGAGGTCGCGCACGACCAGACGGCCATGGTCCTGGCCGAGGTCGAGCGCATACCCGGCGTGCGGAGCGTCTCGCTCGGGGCCTTTAACTCGACGACGGGGAAAATATACAAGGAGACCGCGCCCCTGCGGCTCTGCGTCGTCAACGACAACGTTCCGGGCGTGCTGGGCCAGATCGCCTCGTTGCTCGAGGTCGACCTCGGCATCAAGATCCTCGCCCAGGTGAACCGGAGCCGCGGCGACCGCGCCTTTAACGTCTTCGACGTGAAAAATTCAGAGCAGAACTGGGCGAACATCTGCATCCGCGTCGAGGCGCTCGACCACGTGCTCTCGTGCACGATGGGTAGCTTCAAGGCTGGCGGGCTCGCCGAGACCATCATGACCTCGCGCGACGACGACCGCCTCTCAGATGCCACGGACGACGGTTTGTCGGTCAAGTCCACCACTCCCATCTTCTCCCCGAGCGCCTCGGCGGCCCCGACGATTGTCGAGGAGGAGACGAGTAGCCTGCCGGCGCGGGACGAGGAGGGCGAATCACCGAGTCCGAATGTCTTTGTTCCGCCGCCGCCGCGGCCGGCCTCGAGCGCTAGCGTCATGGCGCGCGTCAAGTCAGCGAGCGGCCTGCCCGTGCGCCCGGCGTTTAGCGGCTCGGTAGGGGCCTCGCCCATCGGCGGGAGCTCCGCCAGCGTCGGCGGCGGCGGCGGCGGCACCTACTACTCGGGAAGCCGCGAGACCACGCGCAGCCGGACACTCATGATCATGAACGAGCGCGGCGCGCTCACGAAGGACGCAAGCAAGCTGGTGATTGTCATGGTAGGCCTGCCGGCGCGCGGCAAATCCTTCACGGCCCGCAAGCTCAAGCGCTTCCTGTGCTGGCGCAACAGCCTCGCGCGCATCTTCAACGCCGGCAAGTATCGCCGCGAGCGGCGCAACAGCGCCGAGAGCACGGGCAACGATAATGCCAACTTTTTCGAAGACTCCAACGAGGAGGGCAACCGCGTGCGGAGAGAGGCCGCGAATCGCGCGCTCAATGACCTTTTGCACTTTCTCAGCAAGAGCAAGCAGACCGCCGTAGGCATCTTTGACGCCACCAACAGCACCAAGGAGCGGAGGCGCTGGATCGTGGACCAGGCCAAGGGTATTGCCAGCGTGTGTTTCATCGAGGTCATTTGCGACGACGAGGAGGTTCTGCTGGAGAATCTCATGTCTAAAGTGCGCAACTCGCCGGACTTTGAGGGTATGGATGAGTCAAAAGCCCTGGGCGACCTGCGCGCGCGCATCTCGGCCTACGAAAAGGTCTACGAGCCGGTGGACGAGGATGTATCCTACATTAAGATTTACAACATGTCCAGCAAGATGCTGGCCAACAAGATCTACGGCCGGCTCGCGCGCAGCATCCTGCCGTACATGCTGTCTCTGCACGTGGGTCTGCGACCCATCTACTTTGTGCGCGCGGGCCTCGCCGAGGACTCGCGCATCTCCTCCATGAAGCACTGGCCGGCCGAATTCGACTTTCTCGACCCATCGACAGAGTCCAAGGCCTCGGGGCTCAGCCAGCTCGGCCACGATTTTGCCGAGCGCCTCGCGAGGTGGCTGCAGACCGCCGTCTGGGTTCGAGACGACGACGACGTCGACGATGCCGAGTCTTTTGTGGAGGAGCAGGCCGGCGAGGGCGCGCATGCCAGTCCGCTCGGAAGCGCCTTCGCCTCCATGCCCAACATCGTCGACGTCGACGCGGACGGGCTTTCGTCGCGCATCTTCCACTCGGAGCGACGGAGAGAAGTGCGCAAGGCAGACGGCACGCGCCAGCGCGGCGCAGTCATCAAACTGCTTAGCTCCACCCTGCCGCGCGCCACGCAGACTGCGGACATTGCCAAGTCCCTTCTCGACGGCTCGACTGTCGTCGAACTCTGTCCCATGCTCAACCCGCTCAACAAGGGCGAGCTGGGCGGTCTGTCTATGGACGCCATCCAGAAGCTCAATCCAGACTTTTACGAGTCCTGGAGGCGGCACCCGTACACGCATCGCTTCCCTGGTGGCGAGTCGTACCTGGACTTGGTCACGCGCCTCGAGCCGGTGCTCATCGAGGTCGAGCAGCAGACTGCCCCATGTCTTATTGTATCGCATGTCAGCTGCATCCAGGTGCTCTTGGCCTATTTCCTCGGCGCACCCGTTGAGGAAGCCATGAAGATTAAGGTTCCGCTTCACAAGCTCATCGAGGTCACGCCCACCCTGGGCGGCTCCTGGGAAATGAAGGAGTACGAGATTTGACCTGAAAACCAACACCAACGCACGCTCGCGGCGACATGTGCAGCGACGGGCGTACCGGCACACGTAGTAGTACACTTTACCTCTCCAGGGTACGAGATATGATTTAGAGATTTTGCCTGACCCATTGCACGAAGAAGACAACTATTTTCAGGCTCGTCTCGTGGGGCGAGTAGCCGGTCTTCGCCGTGTGGCAAGAGAGTCTGTGTAGTGGGCGACGACGGTTGTAAGTGACATGGGACAGGCGGCAGCCGGGTCGCTCGCACGAGGGGCCAGCTTCTGCCCCTCATGATCAAGCTGAAGCTAACGTCTTGACGCTACGACGCGCGCTTACCGGCTGTACCTGCCTCGGTCGCGATTCTGCTGCCTTTGTTGTCGGCCTGCGAAATCGCCAGCATACAATATATCAGTTGCGGAGCACCGATCGAAAATCAATCAAGAGTCATCTTCTTTATGGATATGCACTCGTCGTCAATAACGATTGTCCAGGAGGGCCTTTGCGGCGGCGTCGCGGTCCCAGTTGAGCGGAAAGGAGTCCTCGGTGGCCTCGCGGTCCTGGCGCCAGATTTTGACGCTCTTGTCGGCCTCGCAGGTGATGAGCCGCGAGCCAGTCATGTCAAAGGCAGAGGCGAGCACACAGGCCTCACTGTCGAGCGACCCTGGCTGCGGTGTGGTGCGCAGCGACTGGAAGCAATGCCCGCTCGCCCAGTCCCAAAAGCGCATGGTGCCGTCCTGCGCGCCGGAAAAGAGTACGTTGCTGTTGTTTACGGAGAGCGCGTTGATAATGGAATCGTGGCCTTGCATGTTGAGCATGAACCGGCCGTCCTTACACTGCCACTTTTTAATGCAGTCCGCGGCGCCGGACGCAAAGGAGAATTCGCGCGGGTTGCGCGCAAGCGCGCGGATGCCCTTTTTGTGATTCGTGAGCGTGGTGAGGACCTTGCCGGCGGCAAGGTCCCAGAGCTTGATGGTCTTATCCATGGAGCCTGTAATCACCTGCGGGTCGGCCGATTGTACAATGAGGGACTCGACGCTATCCTCGTGACCCGTCAGCAGGTGGACCTCCTTGCGCGTGCGAATGTCCCACACTCGCGCCGCGGCGTCGCGGCCGCCCGTGACGATCACGTCCAGTTTGGGGTGCACAGCCACCGCGTGCACGCCCTGGAGATGGCCGTGGTAGTCGCGGATGACCCTGTTTGTCTCGAGGTCCCAGCACTTGACCGTCTTGTCCTCACCAACGCTAAAGAGGTACGGGTACTTTGCGCTTGTGGCGAGCCCGCGGACGCCGTGCGAGTGGGCGGTGAGCGTGACTTTCAGCTTGCCGCTTGCCAGGTCCCAGCACTTGATGGTGCGATCGGCAGAGCCTGTGAAGAAGAACCTGTTGGACGGGTCGACGGCGACGCAGCGCACCCAGCCGAGGTGGCCCGCCAGCACCTTGTGCAGCTTCCAGGGGGCGTGCCACTCGGGCTTGATCGGTTCTGGTGCCTTGCGTCTTGTTTCCAGCGCGCGGGATTCCTGCTCGATGAAGTCCGCTGCGCCGAGCCTCCGCAGCCGGTCGTTGCGCTCTCGCTTGGTCGCCTTCGACTCGACCGTCACGAGGCGCGACTCGGTTTGCGAGGGCGCGGCGGCGTCCTCCTCGTCCCGCAGCAAGAGCGGGCCCCCTCCGGAATCCTGCCCCGCGGACCGCTGTTGAGCGGCGATCTCCGCGGCGACCTCCCGATGCTTCCGCTGCTGCTGCTCCTGCTCTTCCTGGGCCTTGGCGCGGTCCACGTCGCGCCTCGCGGCGGCGCTCGCGAGTGCGGCGAGGTCCGCGTACTCGTTGGCGACCTTGGCGCGCTTCCGCCGCGCCCTCGCGGCCTCTCCGAGCTCCCCGGCGGCGCCGACGAGGCCCACGCCCGCGCCGCGGGGGTCCGTCCCCGCGAAGAGCGCGCCGCGCCTGCGCACGAGCGCGCGCGCGGCGGCCTCGAGCTGCCGGGCGCCGCCGGCGTCGCCGGCGCCATCTCTGTCTCCATCACCGACTCCGGCCCCGCTGGCGCCCATCTCCGCCGCGCGCTCGGCGCCGCGCCCGCCTGCTCGGCCGCGCGCGCCCGCCCGCCTGGCAGCCAGCCGGCCGTCTGCGTCGTCGGGCTGCGCGGTCGGGGTCTGCGGCGGCCACGAGCTCGACCTCCACAATGACGACCTCAATGACGACCTCGATGACGACCTCGATGACGACCTCGATGACGACCTCGACGAGAACGGCCTCGGCAACGACCTTATTAATGACAACCTCGATGACGACCTCGATGACGACCTCGACGACGACCTCGACGAGGACGTCCTCGGCGACCTCGACGAGGCGCCCGGCATCGCATCACATTCCGAACTTGCTTAGGTTAATGGCTTCGACGGCCTCGCCATCTTGATGAACGGGAGGACGACGACCTCGACGCCGACGACTTCGACCCCGAGAATGACCTTTTTGCTATGGACGACATCGAAGGCCTCAACGAGAACTGATTCCACATCACATCCCGAGCCATACTTGATGGCCTCGACGGCCTCGACATCTGGACAATCTCGACGTCGACAACCTTGACCTCGACGACGTCCTCGGCGGCCTTGGCGTCCTCGACGAGGCGGCCTGGCATCGCCTCACATCCCGATTCTTGACGTCGGTGGCCTCGGCATCTCGCCGATCTCGACGACGGCCTCGACGACCTCGACGACCTCGACGACCTCGACGTCCGGGTTCGGGATGTGGTGGCGGACCTCGATGGGCTCTGCGTGGATCTCGGCGTCCTCAACGTGGTCCTCGACGTCCTCGTCGAGGTCGCCAACGTGAACCTCGACGACCTCGACGCCGGCGGCCCGACAGACCAATCCGACAACATTGCCCCGCCGACCCCGCCCACCCGCCCGGCCGCCCGCCCGGCCGCCCGGACGCCCGGACGCCCGCCCGAGCGGCTCGCGCAGGAGGATGCTGCGCGGGGCGGCGTCGCGCGTGGGCGTGTGCTTCGACATCGACGGCGTGCTCGTGCGCGGGAAGCAGGTCCTGCCCGGCGCGCGCGAGGCCGTGCAGAAGCTGCGCGGCCTCGGCGTGCCCTACGTCTTCCTCACGAACGGCGGCGGCCACCTCGAGAGCGTGCGCGCGCGGAGGCTCTCCGAGAGGCTCGAGGTGCCCGTCGACCCGGCGCAGGTCGTGCTCGCGCACAGCCCCATGCAGCAGCTCGTCGCCGACTTCGGCGACAAGCGCGTCATGATCCTCGGCTGCCGCGAGGAGGTCGACGTCGCCAAGAGGTACGGCTTCAAGAAGGTCACGACGCCGCAGGCCTTCCACGCGCAGCACCCCGACCTCTACGCCTTCCGCCCCGCCGACGAGCACCCGGCCGAGGACCACCACGAGGACCCCGTCGAGGCGCTGCTCGTGATGCACGACCCGGTGGACTGGCACGTCGAGGTCCAGGTTTGCCTCGACATCCTGCTTGGACGCGACCCCGTGCGGATGAGCTCCAGCAAACCCTCGAGCGACCCGACCCACCGCACGCAGGTGGTGCCCATCTTCAACTCCAACGACGACTTCATCTACGCTTCGACGTACCCGCACCCGCGCCTGGCGCAGGGCGCCTTTATCGAGACGCTGGCCAATCTCTTTCGGCGGAGCACCGGCGGCGCGGCCGAGCTTGAGGTCGACCGCTTTGGCAAGCCGCACAAGGTCACCTTCGACTTTGCGCGCAAGATCCTCGAGGAGCAGCACGAGGGCCCGCTCGACCGCATCTTTATGATCGGGGACAACCCAGAGGCAGACGTGGCGGGGGCGAACAACGCCGGCGAGCCTTTTCGCAGCGTGCTGTTAGAGACTGGCGTCTACAAGCGTGGGCAAGACACCAACGACGCAGACTACGTCATGCCAGGGGTCTTGGAGGCCATCGAGGAGCTCGTGATTCCTTTGCACGAGGAGCTGAGCTAAGCCTTTGTGCCCGCGAGGAAAAAGTTCACAACCTAGGGTATCGTGCCCGCGACCCGGGGATTTTAGTTAGCGAGAAGCATACGTACTACGTACGTACGTACCATGATAGGTTTCAATAGTTTGTAGTGATCATACGGCGGCGGCTATAACTTCTTGCGGAATGACCGGCGCGAGGAACGGCGGGGCCGCGACAAGCGCTGGGCCAGGGACCTGGCAGGGTTTCTGGACCGCTGCTGTTTGCGCGCAACTTCCTCCTGGAGCCGCTCGGCATCGGCGTCGGCCGCCGAGAGCGGGAGTTTGTCGCAGCAAGCCTCGGCGTAGCGCTGCGGGAGGTGGGCATCAAACATGCCAGGAGCGAGGACAATCTCGCCAAACTGGGTGTTGGGGCATTTGCGCGCAACCTTGAAGGCCCCGGGACCAAGGTCCATTGACGGGATGTGATACACGATACCCGCCGGGAGCAGCGTGGAGTGCACGTGTTCCTGAGCGCGAATTGTCTTGAGAATCGGCGCCGAGAGCTTGCGCATCTTCTCGTCCGAAAGATCCGCGCTGACCGCATCGAGCACATACTTGGTGATGGTGCGACCCTTCTTGTCACCCTTGACAGTCTCGGTGGCGCAATGCAGGATTGAGTTGCGCAAGTCCGAGACGGCGCCTAGCGAAAGGCGTGGGACCACATCGTTGGCGAGCACAATGGAAGTGATGCGCGCCTGGGCGATGGGAGACTCGGCCACGTCCTGGGAAAGACTCGAGGGCGAGGCGAAGGCGTAGCAGCGCGCGGATCGCAGGTCCGGGTGGTGACACCAGAGTAAGGTGATGAGCGTGGCTACGGCGGCGCCAAGAGAGTGACCTACAAGCACAAGCTTGTAGCTCTCGTGGGAGCGCATCGCGTCGACCACGAGATCTTCGAGCTCGAGTGCGAGGGCCTGCGCAGCTTTTAGGAAACCAAAGTGCGCACGCCCCTTAACGTGGCGGTGACCTTGGGGCGCTTGGGCATGCGGGTATTTGCTGCTGTCGTCGAGGGTCCCGGCGCGCGTCTTTTCGCGCGTCATGTAGAGCGTCTTTCTCGCGTGGCGGCCATGGCCCGCACCGTCCTCGTCATCCTCCTCGTCGACGAGGTCTTCGCCATACTCCTCGTCATCGAGATAGGGCTCTTCGTCGGCCTCGAGATCCGCGCCTGGCACGACATCGGCGCGTGGAACGAGTGCGCCCGCTGCGGAGCGCGCGGCCTGGAGCTCCTCTCCGACAAGGCGCGACTGCCTTGCGACCCAGTCCTGGAGTCCGCGATAGAGCTCGGCGGTAGTCTCGGCGACCTCTTGACCGAGCTGGGATGCGGACCTGTCCTCAAAGCCGGCGAGGGCCTCGGAGAGAGTCGAGAAGACCTCTTGAAGCTCGCGCTGGGCGTTTTCAAGGTCATCCTCTTTGCTGTAGTGAAAGCTGAAGGCGGTGTCCTCGCACATGAGGTCGGTGACGGCGTCCTGAAAGCGATAGCTGCCCCGAACTGCGACGATGACCTCTTTATGCTCGTGATCGAGCAGGACAAAGTGGCCCGGATGGTAGATGGACCCTACCCAATTCGCGCGCCACTGCGCCGTGAGAAGGTTGTCGACCGTGCTGATGCCCGTCAGGTACTCGATGGCCTGGGTGTTGCTCCAGACTTGGGTGTCGATCCGGGAAAGCACACCCAAGAATTTCATGGCCAGCGTGCCATAGGAGGCCATCGCGACACGCGCGTAGCGGCGCATCTCGATCACGGGGGCCTTGGGGTTGGGGCGCAGGAGCGCTGGGCGGACGGGCGCGCCGTAGTGTTGCAGGTAGGCGTAGGCCTTTGCGGCCTTGTACATGTCGGAGGAGGACAGCCCCCGCGTCGGCTCGGAGAGCTGCGTGGCGAGCCTGAGCATGATGGTAAAGGCCTCACCGGTCATGCCGAAGCCGGGTCCTGCGAGGCCGCTGTTTCGCATCGCACGGGTCGAGGCGCGCACGATTCCATCAGCGATGCCTGCCAGGTCAAACCTCCTGTCCTCCGAGACCTCGACGCCGGCAACGGTGGTGAGGACGGGCTCCGTGGGCACGTGCAGGAAGGTGCGCGCGACGCTGAGCGAGAACATGACCGCGAGCCTCGCGACCCATTCGCTGGCCCCCGTCGACGGCAGCCAGCCTAGGTCTTCTGGGACGCTCTCCAGGTCCGCCTCTGCCTCATCGTCCTCCTCCTCCTCCTCCTCTGCGTCCCGCGCGAGGTCCCCGTCGTCGTCGTCGCGGGGCCCGCGTCCTCCTCGAGCGCCATCCTCAAGGGGTTCCTCCGCCATGGCGCAGAACTCCGGCGCGCCCTCGCTCGCAGGCGGGGTCCGGGCAGCGCGGGGGCGCGGGGGGGGAGGGAGGGAGGCTCCGCGGACGAGGTTTGGCGCCCGCCGGCGACGGGGCGGCGGGCTCGGCGGGGAAGGTAACTCGACAATTTCGCATCTGCCGCGGTCTTTAGGGCACGTGGCAAGGCACGCACGTGAGGATCCATCCCCAAGACGATCTTGGAGCCAAGAACTTCTTGATGATCATCGTGCACGACGTCGCCGATGATCGATCATCTTGCTCGAGTCGCATCGCGAAGAGCAATCACTGGCAACGAGCCTTTGTCCATCCTTTCCCAATTCTGGCCGAGTTTGGCACTTACGTACGTACGTACGTACGTACGTACGTACGTACGTACGTGTACTCGACGCGGAGACGCGCAAACACGCAGGGCGTGGCCAGGTGAAGCGGAGAGCAAACAATCAGGAATGGATGGACTTATGCATAGTTGGCACGTGAAGGATCGGTTCAGAAAACAGCGAGGTCAGCTGGTGGGCGGCTGTGGCTGGCGGGCCGGGCGAGACGCAAGACGCGATCTTCGCCCCAGTGGCCGGCGCGGCTCGAGCATCACTTGGACTTGGAGAATCCCTTTGCGAGCTGCATCTGGGCGCCGCTCCAGTCCATCTTCTGGCGGGTGATGGGCAGTGCGCGACGCATGTCCTTGAAGGCTTCCTGGCTCATGTTGACGTACATATCCTCGAGGGACTCCTGGACCTTGGACTCAATGCTGACGATCTGCTTGCGGACGGCGACGCCGAGAGAGGCGGCGTCCTTAAAGGAGAGCGAGATGTCGCTGACGTTCTTGCTGGTATCGAGCTGCACATTGCCGTCCTCAAAAGTGTGGCAGTTGATCTTGACGAAGCCAGAGAGCTTCTCGGAGCCGAGGTCGACAACGAATCTGGAGCGCCAGCGGCCGGACCAGTAGTTTTTGAGGTTGATCTTCTCGCCCGAGATGAGGACCACAATCTGCTCGCCGTTCTGCGCGCAGACGACACTGAGCGTGGTGGTCGCCTTGATGTACTGCTGGTCAACGTACTCGTGGAGCTCCGCTTCGATGGCCTCCCGGATCTCCATGGTCGTCTCGGGGAACTCCGGCACCGGAACGTCCTCTGACGCGTCAGGGTTGACAACCTTTTGGGCAAGATGGTCCACCTGAACCGAGGTCTGCGAGACCGAGTCGACGTAGAAGCCCTCTTCGATCTCGGTGGCCTGGTCGCACACGACATTCCCGATCACCTGCTGCGTGGCATTGTTGTACCTGTGGAAGACGCCGGCGACGACCTCGTCCGTGAGCACGGTGCCGGGGCAGAGGTTCTTGAGGTCCTTGAGCACCTCCTTGATCTGCCCGGGCGGGGACTGCAGCAGGAACTGCGACGCGATCGCGAGCTTCTCCTCGTCGCTCACCTCGGGGTACTCGTCCTCCTCGTCGGCGAAGGCGGCCATCTTCTCCTGCTCCTCCGCGCGCGCGCTCCCTCCCTCGCTCGCTCGCTCGCCGCCAGGATCGACGCTCGTTCGATCGAGCTCAAATCGTCCGCCCGCGTTCTGGGCGGCGGCTCCGGGCGCAGGGCGGCGCGGGCGCGCGAGGGGGCGAGGGGAGGGGGCGGCGCGGGGCGCGCGGGGCGGCTCTGGCGCGGGGCGGCGGCGGTCGGGCGGGCGGCGGGCGGATCGCGGCGATTGAGGGTCTTGGGTCGAGCTATGATCTTTGCCCGCCTTCAGTGGGCGGCCCCCGTCGTCGCACTGGCGCACTACTCTCTATCTCTCGCCTTCGGCCTGGGTGATTTACTGGGAGAGCCTCGCGAGACCTCTCCTCTTGAACGACTGGGTAGGAGTGGGCTATAACAAAAGGTAGGGAACTGGAAACGATTACTGGGCACTTTTCATGATCGACAACAACGACGACGACGACCGCGCGGACGCGGAGAAGACGCGCGAGGAGGCCGAGGAGAGCTTGGAAATGACACTTGAAGGGAGAAATCTTGAAGAGAGTGAGAGGGGAATGGCCCCCGGAGAGAGGCCAAATCTGGGCGGAGAAGGGGCCGAGGAGCAGGAGCGAGGGGCAGAAGCAGAGCCTCTTCAGAGCTGCGATGCAGACCACCAACTCCGGCAACGAAACGACGACGACCACCGACGATGCCGGCGCCGCAGCAGACGCAGCATGCGCAGCGCCTGGCGCAGTCGGACCGGCTGCGGCTCCTGGAGGCGCACGAGAAGCTGTCGGCGGAGCTAGCGGCGCTGCGAGAGGCGAAGCAGCAGGGCCAGCAGGTCTTCGTGAGGATCCGAGGCGCGGGGCCCGGCTTCAAGCTCCCGGACACTGCGCAGGGCATCGCTGGCAAGGAGCGGGAGCTGGCGAATATCGAGGGCATCCTAGAGCGCGACGACGCCCAGGGAGAGCGCTAGCGTCCGAATCGGGATCATGGAAACGGGAACAACTGACTTTATCATAAGGGAACAATATGGCAGCCGAGCACGCCGTGGCCCTGCCAGCGGCGAGGCACGAGCTGGAGCGAGACGGTGTCATCGCCGCGGAGCGCGCGAACGGCGATGGGCTGCTCGAAGTGGGTGCTGGCCTCGGCAGCGAACGCGCCGAGATCCGGCCGTGGGGCATCGCTCCCGGCAAGGAAGCTAACCGAGCCAAACTGAATGATGCGGTCGCCCTCCTCGAGACCGGCCTGCTCGGCGGGTGATCCGGCAAAGACCTCATTTACGAGTGCGAGGGGCACGAAGTCGTCGCCGGTGCCGGTGGACCCGTCGCCGAGGCGTACGGCCTGCGCCGGCTCGAAGAGGGCTTCACCAGATCTGGCGGCGGCAGCAGACGACGACGGCCCGGACCCGTCGCCGTCCTCGTCGTCGTCCTCGTCGTCTCCGGCGTTGCGCTGCGCCTCGTGGAGGGCGTGCAGCTTTTCTTCAATCTGGGCCTCGAGGGTCTTGCGGTCCGTCCTGAGAATGGCGAGCCTGTTTCTGTGCTTGCGGATCCTAGGAATGTCAATATCGGCGCGCGGAAAGCCCTCCTCGTCGACGAGCTTCCCCGTGAGTCCAACGGGAGGCGTCCCGTCGGGGCCCGGGGAGTTGAGCTCCTCGAGTAGGGCCATGGCCTCTTCCTCGTTGCGCTCCTTTTGCTGCTGCAGCTCTAGCAGCTCCTTGCGAAGCGTCCTGAAGCTCATTTTGACCCGTGTATTCTGTCCTTGTCCTCTCACTCGTTCTCGCCGTCGAGGTTTCCCGTCGTCGATGTCGTCGATAGCGTCGATATCGTCAGCGCGACGATCAAAAGCGTGCCTTCTCCTCGAGCGTGATGCGCTCGCGCGCAGGGTTCTCGAAGCCGCGGTGGCCCGCGGGGGCGGCGTCGGCGTTGTTGGCGGCCTTGGATCTGGGCGCGAAGAGGGACCGAATGGGCTGCGGCGCGGCCCGCCTGCGCGCGGCGGGGTTGGAGGCCCCGGCGTGGGCGGGCGCCGCGAGGGTCCTCCCCGCGCTGGCGAAATCGGCGGCGGCGCCGGCGCGGCGGCGGCGGAGAAGGAGGTCGCCGGCGGTCGCGGTCTGGACGGCCGGCGGGCGGTCCTGCTGCGGGCGACTCTGCGCCTGCTGCGCGCGGCGGCGGGCCTGGCGGCGGCGCAGCGCGCGGTCGTAGTCGCGCTGGAGCTGCCTGCGCCGCGCGGCCTGCGGGTCCGGGCCCTCGGACGCCGTCGAGAGCGCCGCCGAGATGCTCGCCGAGAGCGCCGCCGAGATGCCCGATGATGCCGCGCCGCCGGGCGTCGAGGGCGCGGCCTCCGGCGTCGCCAGCGACGAGAACGACGACAAGAACGGCAGCGAGCTCGACGGCGACGGCAGCGACGACGACGACGACGTCGACGTCGACGTCGACGATGACGACGAGGACCGCGAAGACGAGGACGAACCCGGAATGCCCGCCGCCCGACGACGCTGCTCCTGCTGCGCGGCGGCCGCGACCCTTGCGGCGGCGGCGGCGGCGGCGGGGCCCAGGACCTCCGCGAACGCCGGCGCGACCCGGACGCGCTTGAGGAAGAGCGCGACCTTCTCGCGGACCGAGGACGCGAGCCTCGTGTACGGGTACCTCGAGAACGCCTTCACGGCGCAGCCCGCGAGCACGGCCACGAAGCCCGCGAAGGAGATGCGCGCGACGGCCTTCTCGCCCTGCCCGAGGTCGCCCGCGATGTCCGCGACAGTGTCATCCCCTTCGAGGTGGCCCCGGAAACCGTCGCGGGCCTCGGCGGCGCGCCGGAGGGCCTGCGCGTGGAAGAGCGAGGCGACCTGGGCATCGCTCAGGAAGCGCGGCGCGAGCTCGAAGTCTCTCGCCAGGGCCCGAAATGCCGGCTGCGGAAGAAGCGGCTGCGGTCCCGCACAGCGCGCGCCGCGACACGGCTCGAGGCTGGTTTTCTGCACGGAGTCGTGGTCGCAGTAGCGAATGAAGATGCCCTGCAGCTCATGTCGCGCATCCTCAAGAAGCGCCAGCGTCTCGGGATCCTGGCGACAGGCTGCGGGCAGGGCGTTGACGTCGACATTGGCGAGGGCGTGCGGGTCAGCGCAGGTTGGACACGGGCGCGGCGCTGTGGTCATGTTGCACAAGCACTGTCGCACGAAGCGAGCTTGGCAGGCGGCGACGAGCTCACGCACGACCTGAGCAAATGGAATAAACGGGGTGCGCGTATGGCGCTCAGCCTGCAGGGCGGCGAGGGTGGCTGCTGCGCGGATGAAGTCGTGGCTTTGGAGCGAACGCTGCCAGACACTGTGCCGAGGTATCTTCAGCGCGGCTGCGAAAGCGCGCTCAAGGTCCTCGCTGTCCCTGTTTGCGAGCTGGAAGTCGTGCGCAAAGCTCGCAAAGCTACCGAAGCACATGGCATCGACCCAAGCAAAGCGGGGCCTCTTGCGCGAGCCCGAAGCGGTCTGTGGCGGGTGGGAGCGAAGCGAGCGTCGAGGCGCGAGGTCTCGTCCCGGCCCAGTACACCAGTGGGGCGCGTATTGCGCGAAGATGCTCTCCATGAGGTTGACCTGCGAGGCAGAAAGCCGGATGATTTGTGGCTCGCGGTCCTTGGCGCTCGGGGCAGCCCCGGCGATTGGAAGGTCCCGGGTGGTGATGGTATGAGCCGCAGAACTTGCAGTAGACTCGGAGCCTATGGCGCTGAATGACGCCCCGGTCCTGCTGAGGTCGGTGCTGCTGAATGCAGTGTCCTCACTGGCGGCGCTGCCGACGTCGTCGTTCCCATTCGTGTGGCTGCTGCTTTGGAAAGAGGCGACGTCGATGAGCCCGCTATGCGAATCAGCTTCTCCCCGGGTCTGACTACCGTGGTGGTCGTCGTCGGCGTCGCTGTGGACCATGACGGGCATGACGTGCTCTTGAGGGTCTGCGTCGTCGTCTTCATCGTCATGATCACTACAATCGATGGGTTCCGGTGTTATCGACGACGGGTCGTCAACGTGCGCTTCATCCACGACGCGGGGAGCGCTGACGGGCTTCTGGTCCGCGCCGGGGTCCAGGACGTGCGTGAGTCGGCGTACGTGGTCGTCGAGCAGGGATCGGACAGCCAGCGCAAAGGGAACTGGAGACGCCTGGCCTCGTGGCGGCGCGGCCTCTTGGCGGTTGGCGTGAGTAAGGACGACGGCGAGGTGGCCGAGGGCACGAAGGAAGGCCGCAAAGTCCATTCTGAGCGCGACGTCATCGAGGTAAATGGCACGCACGAGGCAGCGCTGCTGATCGCCAAGCGTTTGCAGAATATGGGCGTCGCGCAGCAGGTGCTCGAACTTGGGCCCGGTGAGGTGCTCGGGCTGCGCGCTTTTGAGGAGAGCGCCATAGCTGCAGTACCTGACAAAGACGGCCCTGAGCTGGCTCGCCTGGGTGGACGAGAGCGCGACGCTGTTGGACCCGTCTCGGTGCTCGATCGCGAAGGAGCCCCAGCAATCTGGGTCATCTTGCTGCGAGGACGCCGACGCGTTGTGCGCTCGCATGGCGCCTAACTCGGAGCCGGCCAGCCCAGCCCAGCCCAGCCCAGACCGCCTACCCAGGGAAAGAAAACCTTGTGTCTCGGACTTTGCCTCGCGGTCGCCCTTCGTGACCGCGATGGCGTCGCTCCCCGCGCCGCCAGACTGCCAGTGCCTGCCCGCGCGCTCTTGGCGCGTTATGGCCGTTGGGCGATATCGTGCACGATAAGTCGGACGAGATCTTTTGTGGGGATGAGAAGACTGTGCCCGTCGATCAAGAAAGGTTTGACTGATTGGACGAGCCGGGCGCTCGCCAAGACCTTGATTGAGAGTGGTACAAACGTACGTACGTACTTGTGCAATCGGGAAACTAGATTGGTGATACATGACAGGGCTAGCGCAAAGCCAGGCGAGGGGAATGTTGGCTTGCTTGTTCGAGCACGCCACACGATACGATGCTTGCGGCTCGCTCACATCTGGCGCACGAACTTGGGGGATCGCGACCCAACAAAGGGGCTGGGCGAGCCGGCCTGCATGGTTGCGGCGATGGCCTCGGCGCTTTCGAGGTGGTTGTTGCGGCCCTGGATGGCAATGGCCTGGGACTCTTGCTCAAAGTTGGGGTCCTCCTCCTCGAGGAGGTGCTCGAGCTGCTCGTCGGCCTCGTTGACGACCTCGTTCGCCTCTGAGCGCTCCTTAGCCTCGAGGCACATTTTATCCCAGTCGAGGCGGGCGATGTAGGTCCAGAGGATGACGAGCTTGAAGACCTCGCCGCACACCTGGCCCATCCAGATGCCGCGCACGGGGTGGTCCTTGAAGTAGGGCATTTTGTAAGCGAAGACGAGAGCGCAGGGGACCTGGACGCACCACATGCCTGCCGAGAGGGTGAAGGCGAGGATGCGGTTCTGGGCCATGGCCTCGAGGAGGTTGACGGCGCAGAGGGCCATGCACGCCGTAAAGTAGTCAATGACGAGGGCGTACATGGCCCCGTCAACAACGTCGATGACATCCTGCTCGTTGGAGAAGAGCTTTGCGATCTGCACCCGAAAGAGGAAGGTGAAGAGACCGACGAGGAAGCAAATGATGATGACGAGGACAATGGAGATCTTGGCCACGAGCTTGGCGCCGTGGACGTTGCCCTGGCCGAGGTAGGCCCCGACGCGAACCTGGAGAGCGAGACCGCAGCCCCAGTAGAGGGACCAGAGGACGCCCCAGAGACTGGCGAGGATGGCGTTGCCGGCAATGAGGGACTCGCGGTTATCCTCGTTACCAATACGGCCGGTGGAGAAGGAGATCATCTGGAGACCCGAGTTCTCGAGGACGATACCGACGGCCATCGGGAGGACCATCTTGGAGAAGCGCTTGACGCGGTCGGCCTGGAGAAAGTCCCAGGACCATCCGCCCCAGTAAGGCTTGTGGTATCCGCGGATGACGACGGTGTACGTGGTGAAGCAGCCGATCTGGAAGAGCATGGAGAGGAAGGTGGCGAAGGGGCTACCCTCGAGCCCCCAGCGGAAGAGGCCGTCCGCGGGGACAAAGACGTAGTTCATGAAGTAGTTTACGCCGACCGTGAGGCCGGAGACGACCATGGCGGGCGTGACGATCTGCATGGACTGGAAGTACTGGCGGATGATCATGTACATGACCATGGGCCAGAGCACGAGCATGGACACGTTGTTGAACTTTTGTGCCAGCTCCGGCACACCGTCGGAGTCGACCATGAGGGCAACGACGGGCTTGGTGGCGAGGTAGCCCGCGAGGACGGGCACGCAGATGAGGGTGGTGATGAAGATGGCGAGCTGGAGCCACACGCCGGCGAGCTTGGGGTTGCCGGCGCCGATAGCCTGGCTGCCGAGCGAGTTGAGGGCGTAGCCTGGCGCAAAGGCGATGTTGCTGAGGAACTGGTTCCAGGTGTTTCCGAAGCTGGCCGCGGTGAGCTCCTTCTTGCCGAGGTGGCCGAGGAAGGCGGTGTCGGTGTTGATGATGACGAGGCGGCAGAGGGTCGAGAGCGCGACGGGGAGCGAGAGCACGCTGAGCTCCTTCATTTCTGCCCAGAACTCGACCTTCTCCGGGATGTCGGGGAGGCCGCCGTTGTCGCCATTATTGTCCTCGTCGACGTGGCCGGCGAGCAGCCCGCGGTCGAGGCGGTCGTCGTCCTGCACGCCCACCTGCGCCATCCTCTTTTATAGTAGGAGT